>VWYP01032106.1:46999-430519 GCA_013400435.1 Pycnonotus jocosus
CTTCCTTTTATTTTCTTTTTGGTGGAAAAAAACCCAAAAACAAACCAACCCAGATCTTTCATTTCACACTCCGAAAGTGTTAGGATTTTTTAAAGTCTTTATTTATTTATTTTAATTTTTGTATTTATTTATTTTTATTTTTAATTTTTTAAAATTTATTTTTAAGCCCATGGTGATGTTGGCTTTTATTTTGCCATTAACGCAGCCTAAGAAGGAGTCTCGCAACGTTGTGATAACGTAGCTATCATTTTTTAACTCAAAAAATAAGATGCTTTGATTTCATTTCAGCCCACGTGAGCACGGTTAGAGTGATACAAAGATATCCGTGGTTTATTTGGTATAGTTTATTTGTTTGGTTGGTTGTTTTCTTTTTAAAAAAACAGCTGCAAAGAGGGCAGTAATGGTGCTCTTAAAAAAGTCACCCGCATAATGTCTCCTGTCCTGGCTTAAGGAAGAAAAACAAGAAGGATCTGCTGTCTTCTCAGTGGACACTCTATGTGCTTTTCTAAATAAATGAATTTTGTAAGACCATGACCTTTAATGTGGATGAACTGCTCTCCTTTTCTCTCAGAGCAGCAGCAATCAGCTGGTTTGAGCTAGGGATGCCCTCATCAACAGTGGTGCTGGCAAAAGGCTGGAGCCCTTGGGAAATTCGGGAAAAAACTGCTTCACCTTTCCCAGGACAACTGGGAAAGAAAGGTGTATTTCTCACTAGATGTGTCTGCTGTCTTTTGGGTTGTTTGGGATACATGATTCTCCCAGCTCCATGAGTCCACCAAGACTTTCTGCAAACACTTAAGTTGTCTTTGCCAACAGTTTAATAGAAAACAGCTCATTCCTGTTTTGGTAATCCATATTAATCTTAGTGTACAAGTGCTTGAGTAACTTCTTGCTATGCTTTTGAATAGCAATTTAAGAGTTCTACAGTGAAGTGCTTTTATAATAAAGGCTTTCACAAAATATGCTGCAGGAGGTACAGCAGCAAGTGCTGCTGCTAATTAGAAGTAATGATGGTTTTCAAAGAAATGAGTGAAGTCCCCTGGGATGCTTTATCTCTTGTTTTGTCCTTTCCTATTGGTTCATTTATGTGCTAATTTGCTATTGGCCTTACAGTAACTCCTGAAAATGGGAAAAGTTCTACTTATTAAAACTTTCCTTGGTGTTTAAATACTGAAGTCCCCTTAATGATGTTGTGTGGGTATTCCCCCATCTCATTGCTGAAGTTGAAATTGTTGTGGTTCATTCTGGGTAGGCATTGACAGTGGTTTTCCAGTTGAAGCTACAGTACATTTCTTACTATTCATAGGGCTTCTAGGCCCTTATGAAACTACAAAGTAGGGGTGTTTAAAATAAATATTTGATTTAAAAGAAAAAAAAAAAGACTGAGTTTAGAGATTTGTGGTTACTTAAAATATTGGTATCATGGCAAGTTGAAGGAATGTACAAGAACCACCAAATGCTTATGTACAGTGTTTTGTATACTTGAGATTAGGACCATATCCAATATGTCTTTTTCTTTCCAGTGTTTGATACTGTCAGTTACCAATTTTCTTAATAGCTCTCTTTGAGATTGGGCATTGAAAATGGCACGTTCTCATACATGTCACTGGTTATTACAGTGCAGCAGCACTCTAAAAAATGGTCAGAGGCCAAGTATTGTATTGCCACTGGCTTCCTCCCTCTTTAAATTTAGATAAATCATCCTTTGTTCTCTTCAGTAAAGTGAAGTCAAAACTTTGAGCCTAAGCTGCTTCTGGTGGAATTGTAGTGGGTCCATGTAAGAAAAGAGGATTTATTACCACCAGGATAAATTAATTGTGATGAACAGGAGGACAGAAAGCACTGCAAACAATGTTTTGTACTGACAAAAGCAAAACCCCTAAAGGTTAATTCTGACTTTGTTCGCAAATTAGGCACACTTGGTTAGGCTTTTTTTGCTCGCCATGGCTTGGGCCTTTGACAGCTGCTGAACCAGCTGACCTTTCAAGTGTGATTTACTCGAGTGTGTGACACCTCACGAGGGCTCCTTGGGAGTTATGATTTTTCCTTTTCCCATTTCAGCGCTGTGTTTCCTTGAGTGAGCCCCTCTTTCTAATTGGGCAGAGACAGGCTGCGACCTTCTCTGCTTTAGGCCATACTGCACATTAATGATTCATGTGGAAAGGGGTTTTCTTGCCTCAAGGAGTATCGGCCTCCAAGGTGATCGGAAGGGACCTGCGGAGTTGCCATAGTGACTTCCAAGTTCATCCTTAGCATCTTGTGTCTTTTTCCAGAGAGCAGCCCTTTCATGCCGCGTCACTTAGATTAGGATTGAACCCAGGGTATGTTGTAATACTATTCAATATTCTTGAAGGAAAACTGCTGCAAAACACTTATGTATCTGGAATGAATGTGCCCTTTGTAAACCAGCAGTCACACGAGGAAGAACTTGGCCCTCTGGCACTGAACAAACGCTGCTGTTCCTATTTTAAGCATGGTAGTATCCTTATTTGAAGGTGTTTCCTTAATTCTGTGTAGTGTTAACTATTTAACCATGTAATTTTATTTTCTTTTCTTCTTTAGCATATAGGTGTGGATTCCATTAAGAGCTCACCTGAAAAATGCTTTCAGGGAGAAATATTTCTTTATCAAGCCTGCAGGCTACTGATGCTGTGGAAGCTAAGATGCACTACGGACATACTTTGTTTGCTAAACATGAGTTTTCTGTATGGAAATTGAATTAGCTATTGACATGGAGTTACTTCCCTATTTATTGATGCAGAGAATGTGAAGTGGCTTAATGAGTAATCTGAAGTCTGCAGGCAGAGGGGTGAGATCATGTGCTTGCCTCAAGTAGGGTTTCTTTGTTTGGTGCGATTCCTTTGGGACTTGCGAGTTTGGATTCTGCCTCCTCTTTGTATGTACTGTAAAATGCTGCTCGCTGTGTTTCAGACCCTCCTTCATCTCACAGCCAAGCTTCCTTCCAGAGCACCTCTTATTATCTCTGTGTGATATATTTCTAATTGGGACCCAGCTGTCTAATGAGTATGATCAATGGCGCTTTCTGATTTTTCTCACTCCCTCCTCCCTTGCTGCCTTACAAATAGGTGTCTTAGTCGTGTCACCCCAGTGTCAGGGTGAATTGTCTTGTTACTCTGCTCTTTTTGCCCTCTGTCATTCTGTTTATTCGTAACACTGACAAGTGCAAAAAAACCCCAACTAAATTAGATTTTACCTTGGGTAGTAAATATTTATTACATAAACAGCTGTGTACTCAGAATAAGGGATGGAAAGTGGAAAATATATGTTCTTAGTACTGCTTAGCTAGCTCCTTTAAAGTTGTATGCACTACCTGTGTTTATGGATTAAATGAAAGAGCAACCAAGGCAGAACTACGACTAAACAGAAATTTGTTAAACACACTGTATGTGTGCTTAGATTATAAAATGTCCTTGGGAAAGAGCTGTGTGGGAAAAGTGGCTCCTTGAAATTAAGAGTAGAATAGATGTGGCATATGTGACCTTTCTCTGTTCTCTGCAATGGCTGAAGAGTTGGTTGTTTGGAGGGGTTTAATGTGCTCTTGTTGAAAGTTTTCCTTTGCTGGGCTGAGAGGTCAGTGGGGCAGGAAACTGTTAGAGAGGAAAATCTCTTAGGGAGACTTTGAGGCAACCTGGGGAGTGAGAAGTCAAGAGGTTGATAGTGAGTATTGTAAAACTAAATAAAATGAAAGGGTTAGTATCTGTGAGAGAGGCAGCAACTGGGAGTTGATACCATTAGATTTTCTGAATTGTTTTGAAAGTCTCCAGATCTGTGTAAGGTGAGGCATGTGGCATTGGTGTAGCTTTTCAAGACCTTGCATAATGGTGAATAATAATACTAATGGAAAATTAGAATCAGATAATAGTGATGTTTTGAATGTATGTGTAGATAATGAAGTTTGTCAATGGCTCCACAGCTTTATTGATTGATGGGGTGAGCACCACAGTCCCTAGCTCAGCTTGTCTATCTGACAGCAATCTGAGTTTAAATCACCAGTCTGATGATGGTGAAAATCGTGAGGCTGGTCTGAAAAATATGCTTTAAGCAATAAAGGAAACCATTTTTAACATCTTTTTGTTTTGTTTTTGGGAAGTCATCAACTCTCCAGAGAGCATGGGAAGGGGAAGAGTAGGTTTTTTTGTGATAGTAAACTGCTTTCTCGCTGTTTTGGTGGGATACTTAAAGTATTTTGTTTCTGTTACAGTGGCAAGCATTCTTCCCGCTGACATACCAACTTAGTCGTATGAGTTATCATTAATGCAGATATTCAGGCACTTGGAATGCTGCTGGAGGAGACTACTTGCAAGGCCAAATGCTTATAGCCACAGACTTTTCCTTTATGTTATGGCTATCTAATTCTTGTGGTTGGTTGTTTGCCTTCCTCCACACATAAATGTTCTACTCCAGGGAAACACCACGAGGTTCAAAGGAAGGAACATTCCTGAGCCTGTTCAGGGTGGTAAGAGGTAGCCTCAGCTCCATAAAATACCTGAAATTTGTTACAAGAGCTCGGTTGATCATATGAACTTAATTTCCTCCTGTTGTTGGAGAGCAGGGCTTTGGCGGCAAGAGCTTTCCATTCTCTGTTAGGATTTGGACAAGGATGGTTACTGAGGCAGGAATGAGATTGAATTTCATTGTGCTGGTCTGTTTCAGGTGCTTCCTGTTGCTAATGGCCTGTGGAGATCCCAGTGATGGAGGGAAATGGGCAGCACAGCTGTTCGCTGGGGCTTGGCTTTTCCGTTTAATGGGTAGTGCAGTAACCTGTCAGTATTTGCCCTAGTAGCTCAGGCTGAGCTGTGGCTCTGCTGCATTCCCAGTTCTGCTCCTGAAGAGCCATGGGCACACCAATCTCAGGAGGGTGTGACACACAGCTGCTGAGTTTGGTGATATTTTACAGTGCTGTGGTAACATTTCCTTGCTGTTAACATCTTTTTGGTTGCTGTGTCTATGGTGGGAGTGATGTGGATAGGGTGCTGATATCTGTGCTTTGGCAGTGATGTGGGGTCTCAGGTGCCTGAGGTGCTCTTGGACACCCTGGATGGTCCCAGGCTGTGCTGCCACTGCAGCGGGACAGCACTGTTTTAGCAGGACACCATGCTGAAACTGCTCCTGTCCTGCCTCGTTAAGGAGAGCAGGACATTTTAATTTGCTCAGAGCAGTGAAAATCTTGAGGAGACCCTTACTGAAATTGTAAGAAGGATCTGATTAATGTTGCCCGGGGTACAGAACCAGAGCAACTGATCCTCTGTGTGGTTTTGCTCCCAAAGTAGTTAATAATCAACAAATATTGTTTCCCTTTCCCCTGGAGAGCCTGAACACACTCATGGTGAGAGTTGCTGTAGTGTTCCCACGCTTGTGTTCTGCTGGGGACTTTTACAGACTTGGCTGTGAGAGAAGAGCTGCTCTAGTTCATAGTTTCCTCTGAGCAGTCCATCAGAACTGGATGTCTGCTTCCTATGAGAATGAAGATTGGGGGAAAATCTGGTTTTGCCAAGGGTCTTGAGTTGCTGCAAGGCAAGAAAAGATCAGCTTCCCCTTTTTTTTTTTTTTTTTTTTTTTGGTATGCAGTGAGCACTAGCAGTAGGGTATTTGCTCTTTCAGCTGATTGAAAATTTTCCTACTGTGGTGCCAGCTTTTGCCATTGGCTGAATTTTCCATGGTATCGTCTGTTCCAGGGTCAAGTTGGAACCATTTTGTGTTAGCCAAGGAGATGCTTTCTGCCCACCTTGAATACAGTTATGGTGTAGATTTTCAGGAGTAGATTTGTTATCATCTTTTCCTGTGTAAGGTAGGACTGGCAGGTAAAAAACTAGCATTGCTATTTTGGGAAGAACAATCCCTAAGACTTCTGATTGCCCTTTGTGAAACCTACTGGCTTGCCCTGCTGTACTTCAAGACCTTGTGTTAATCTTTTTGAGTGCAGTTAGTAAGGTTTTCCATCTTAGGGCTAAGTAGGCTAACTACTACCCATCTTGGGTTAGTAGTGTATATTCATGTCATTCACTTTCTGAATTAATTTCATATTATTTTTAAATAATTTCTCTTTGTTATAAGTAATGAGCATGGTGTGTAGCAACTGTTTTGCTGTTTCTGGTGAGTTTCGTGTGGCACTGAGTTTCTTGATGAGAGTCCAGGCTTTTCTCCTGGATCTGGATGCACACACACTTCTTGTGTTACTGCTTCATGTGCTGCCATGTCTCAGTGAAACCCCATGTGCTTTGCCTAGGCATGAAGTTGGAAGCCTAGGCATTAAATATGACCTTTGCAAGTTTAGATTGGCTGTGGTTTTAATGCTGAGGGGGCCAGTGTGACTCTTCAGTGCAAGCCATGAGAAGTACATGGGGTTGCTGTCTTTCCTGCAGGTCTCTTAGGAGTAATTGTTCTAGATGTTAGTTGGCAGAAGGTGATCTCTAATGGCTTGGAAATCATGATATAAAATACGAGAGGAGTTTTTGAAAGGAGGATTACAAGGTGGGGGCAAGTAGGGAGTAATACCAGGAGTAATAGTAATCAAAATCAAACAGACCAGGTGAAGAGGTGCAGAGGCTATAAGGAATTCTGGGTAGCAGCCTGTGTACATATTTTGAGCCCCAACATTGCCAAGTAGCGGAAGAAGAAAGAGACCAGTCTTAAAACTCCCTCAAATTTCTACCAAACCAAGAAAGAGAAGACGTAGAAAGAGCTGTGTTTGCTACTTAATTCAGTTATAGATGATGTTGTAGCTTTCCGGCACAATTTTGGCAGCCTGATATACCTGTGTGGCAGAGTATTCAGGTGTGAGTTTTTACATGCTCATGTCATAATCAGACGTCATGGACTGGACAGGGTAGAGGCAGTTTTCCGTGGTCAGAAATGGTCTTCCTCCTTGCTTTGCTGGGAAATTTGTGAGAGAGGCAGGTTTTGCTGCAGCTGTTCAGATGTGATGTTAGTTTTTTTGTGTGTAATGCCCTTGGCACCATTTAAGGGATTATGTTTTTGAAAGGCAAGTGTCTTCAGAGAGTTGTAGTCTCACAGATGGCTCCATCTTGTCTTCCAGCTGGCAAGCAGCCTAGGAATAGGTATCAAAATAATTTTTAATATAGCAAAGAGAAATGCTTGCCAATGTTTGTACAGCCAATAAAAAGCCTCAGTAATAAAGATTTTATGAAATAACTGCAGTAGATCAAAGTGACATTTAAGTGATGCTCATGAGCATCATTTAATCTCCAGCTAACTACTAAAGGCCTGCTGCTGTGGAACAATTGGAGTTCCTGTGTTGTTATGCTTTATTGTATCTGTCTTGCTTAAGGCCCTGACCACCCCGAAGCTTCTAATTTCTCTCTCTCTGTGTGAATGATAGATGCTGAAATGCTGTTTGAACTATGCTAGTATTGAACTTTATTCTGAATTTTATTTATGGAAAGTGAGCTCTTTTCAGCTTCCAGGATGTGATGAAACTATTGTTTGCTAACTTCTAGTGATTCCTTTATGGAGTTATAAATCAGAAGTTGCTTTCTTGCAAGGTTGGATGCATCTCCACGGATGAAACTCTTCAACTTTTTTTGTGGGTGTAGTTAGCTAGGGGAATGCTGCAAATCCTGAGACATGTATTTAAATCTTAGAGGTAGGTCAGGATAGTTTGGGTTCAAGGGAACCTCGGATGATCTCTGATCCAATTCTCTGCTCAAAGCAGGACTGACTCTGGGGTTGTGTCAGGTTGCTCAGAGCTTTTATTGTGTTGGGCCTTAAAAACCTCCAAGGATATTACAGCCTCTCTGGGTAGCCTGCTTCACTTCTTGGCTGCCCTCAGGGTGAAAAAAGTTTTCTTTGTATCCAGTTGGAAGCTTTCCTATTTCTAGTTATGCCCATCTCTTTCTCGTCCTACCCCTCTGCACTGCTGTGTATGGATTGCTGTCATCCTCACTATTGTGGCATCTTCAGAACACTGCTACTAGTAGAGGGTAATGAGGGTAATATCTAACATCTTGGAGTAGCACACTTGCATTCTTTGATTTGCTTTCCTTCCTATAGCATAAAATAGCACTGTACTTAATGAAATTTACTGTTGCTGCAAATATGTCTTTATACCCAAAGAGGGCATTCTAACCTTAAAGATGTTGTTAGTTCTGCCTTCCTGGCTTTCTCTGGTACAGAGTCCTTGCTTATGACTCAGACTTTAAGGTAATTTAAGACATTTCATATGTTTTTGTTCAGTGAAGCACTATGACACTTTTATTGTTCAGAAAGGAAAATCTCAGTCTTCTCAGTATCTCTCATGGTTTTGTTGTCACCTCTTTGTTTTTGTAAGGCTAGTGATGCAAGGTGTTTCTGCTCAGAGAGGGCTGGAGAGAGGGGATGCTTTCTAGGTTGAGCAACTCTGGCAAGTACATTCAAAATACTGTGAATTTTCCTTTCTGCCTCATCAGGAGAAAATTTAAAAGGTTTCCATTATAAAGGTAGCATTGTTCCACTCAGTAGTTAGAGCCTGCCAATTAACTACTTATGTCTATAGACCATCTTAGTGAATTTACTTGACACGGATATTTTTAAAATCTATTTTCAAGTCTCAGATCTCAGACTTGTTTATATTTGAGTACAAAAACTCAGGTGCAAGTTGTTATAGACAAAGAGTTCTCTAAATATGATGTTTGTATTTGCTTCATGTTTATGGTGAAAAATGTAGGTTAAAGCTGAAGTTTCCAGTAAAAATTCACCAGACAGAATAGCATTATTGCAGGATCTGCCTCAAGGGGACCCGCAACTCTAAGGTTTGATAGCTTAGATAATATAAAGATAAAATTCTATCCAAGTGCTGCTTTTGAATCTCCAACTTTTTCCATGAAACAGGAGTTCTAAAGGTACGAAACTTTAGGTGTATTCTGATAGTGAAAATACTTAGCTGTCTTTCAGGAGTCCTGTGTTGGTCCTTTGTTCTGTCTTGGGCATGCTTTGTGACTGGGATAAGTTGTGTAGTTTTTCACATGGTCTGCTTCCACCACAAAGCAAATGCATCAGATTACTGCTGTACCTCAGAACTCATGAGATCAAGTGTCTCTGAAATTGTGTTGCTTTCCTCGAAAGGAAGCTACAGCAGTTCTGCCTGCTTCTTCTTAGTAATAATACTTGTCAGGAGTATTGTGTGTAAACCTGAAAGAAGCAGAATAAATTCCTAATTTCACAGGGACCTATCCCACACTCCTGAAAGGGATATGCAAATATGAACTACCTAGTACAGGATCCTGCTGATCCTGGATTATGAATTCAGGTTTTCTAAAGCAAATAATATATTAGAAAACACCAGTATTGGAAGTAATGAGTTAACAATCTATATTTATTCTAGAAAACTATCTGAATGACACTCAAAGTTTTCCTTTGCCAAGCTTTTTTGTTACTGAGGCAGATCTGTTCAGGTGTGTGTGTTTAATGCCATATGGTACATTCTGCACCTTCTTTCTCCACTTAAAATGCTAAGATGGGTTTGGAATATGTTGACCTGAAAAACTGTTCACTGGCTTATTCTTTTAACGCAGAGAGTATTTTTGAGAGGTCTGATTTTTGTGTTGACTTTTTTTTTTTTGTTTTAATAAACTTGAAGTATTTTGCTGAAGACTTTGTTTCAGTGCAGTATCCTGCAGAGTCCCTGGCACCCAAGGAAGCTATGTCCTATAGGGGTACAATTTCTATGAAGATTAATACTGAGCTTTCACTTACTTTGGCAATAAAAGCAGGTGGGTAAGGTTCAATGAAAGGTGGCAGATACTGCGGGTTTGTACTTAGGTAGTAGTACTTCCACAAATCACAAACAGCATGTGACAGAAATATGTGAAAAGCACAGACTTCTGCCAGAAGTTTTATTGTTCAGCAGCACAGGCATGTGCTAGTAAGAGTAGCCTGTATTATTAGCTAATGTATGTTAGCCCAGGGAGAATGTCAGGGTAAATTGTGACAGGTAATTGTCTCGATTTCCCAGACACGAATAGCAGTGATTTACAGTCACGGGAAGGAAGCCCTCACAAGAGTATTTTCATTCAGATGATCTCTGAGGGAATGAATGGTGTCAGTCTGCCTTTAGAGTGAGGTTTGGTTTAGATTGTCATACAAACTCTGTGTGCTGTGAAAGACATAAAAGAAACCCTGAGAACTGTCTGAAGTTTTCATAGGCAAAAAGCTGAGCAACTGGAGGGAAGTGATGAAATCAATGAACACAGCTGAAGTGGGACTGGGCTTCTTTTAAATGCACCTAGGGAAGCCTAGAAAATTCTGAGCCCTGCTGGTGGGCAGTGTGAAGCAGGAGGGCTCTCCACCTAGGAAGTGATGGGGTGGGCTGAGGAGATGGAGGGTCTGGAAGCTCATATGAGAAGATTTTTGGGGGTAAGTTGAGACATGCTTTTTTGCTGTTGTGAGAGAAATGCTGTTAAGGAGGCTGGAGGGAGGCTTGTGCATGATGGGATCGTGACAAAAAGGAAAGATTGGAAAGGACCAGTGAGGCAGTACTGAGGAAATTGGTATTGGGAAAGAGAGTATCTCTCTTTGGCTCGGAACACTGTTTGGGAGCTTTGTGGATGGTTATCATTCTGTGAAGTGTGACCTGTCCAGAGTTTTTGTCCAAGTTCCAGAGCAGCAATTGGAAAGATTCTGGATCAACTCTCTTTTTCACTTGAAGAGAAATGAGCCCTTGGTTTGGGAGGAGTAACTGGGGAGTGATGATTGAAACGCAGTGAAAGTCAGTGTAAAAGAAGGCAGGGTTTGAGGGGAGCAGTGGGAAGCATGTGCAGTGTTGGCTTAGCAGAGTTAGGATGGAGACAAAAATGAGTGAATGATGGTCAAAGTGGATCTGTTGGTGATGTCCTCCCTCAGTCTAGGGTCTGATTGGCTGCTAGTTGACTGTATTCCTTGATCCTTGTCTGCTTCTGGTGGCCATGGCTTTTGAAGGTGTGTGAACAGGCTTTGCTCCCATTGAGTTTTTGGTCTCCAGTCCTGGTGTGAGGTGCACAGTGTTACTCTTAGCTCCTGCCTGAAGCTGAGCAGGCAGTTGCTCGGATCTCCGTGTTCCTGGCATACCTGGTCATGTGGGTCGGAAAAAGCAAGTTTGGCCTCTAATGCCAGGGCTCCTACGTGGGAAGGTATGGAGAGCTAGCTGTCTAATGCTGGTGGGTGCCTGCTTTGATTGCTCTCCAGCTGTCTATTGAGGTCTTCTCAACCTCTGCATTGACAGCTGTTGTCCCTTTGTGCAGCCATATCTGCTAAATTCTGTAGTTCAGTGCAATTATTTTCTAGAAAGGAACTCTATTCTTTCCTGGAATGTTAATTTTTTAAAACTTTTTGAAAAGATATCTGACTTCCTCTAGGCAGAGTGACTTCTGACCCAGTGTGTTTAGAAAGAGCTGTGATTTCTGCTAGAAGTGTTCTTGCCTATGGTTAGTATTCTGCTGCTGTTTCAGCAATCTCTGCTATAGTAGTTCTTCCATAGCCTGTTCATAGATAATATCCGAATTTCATCTGAACAACCTACTTTTCTCCTCTATGCTAGAGGAAAAGGATATAGCTGACGTCTTCACTTTTGTGTTCTGAGGCCCAGTAAAACAAACTTCCAGCTTCTGTTTTGTCTGTCTACAGCCCTGGGTAAGGGTTGTAAAGGCCAAGCCACATTCTCAGTGAAGCTCTCAAAAGGGATATTGTGTGTGTCTTTCCCACTTGCCAGTGAAGGTCTCTGAGGGAACTGCACTCTGCTTGCTGGCGCACAGTGTCACCCCTCACAGGCTGTAACATCTGCAGACTGATGATGCTGAGCAATCTGCTGGCATTTGGCGAGGACTTGCATTAGCTGAAGCTGCTTGTGCAGGCTTTGGGGACAGGAGAGTGGTGCTGCAGGCTGTGCCTTGTGGGCTCACCGCAGCATCTTCATCTCGCCACTCGCAGCAGCAATTTATTGTCAGCTGGCAAAAGTGCTGTTCACACAATTGCTGCTGCAAAGAGCAGAGAACACCCAAGTGGAGAAATTCTGTCAGAGCATAAAGAGCTGCAGGGCTTCATGTGAGGCCCTGAGACTTTGTTTTCAGGGGAGCAGGGTGAGGGAGCAGCACCACTTCTTTGCTTTTTTCCCAGTTACAGGTTGGGCCTGTGTGCTGTGCATTGCTGGAACTGCAGTTCATATCCATGCCTGGCTTTTACAGCGTCTTTTATTTAGTCTGTATCCTGAGGTGCTGTGCTTTCTGTGGGAATCTTGTGCTCAGCTTTCCTGATGCCTGGAGCTCCATTCCATCTCTGTTCTTGCCTAGACAGCATGGGCATTGCATCTGACAGCCTGACTGGGGCTACAAGGTGAACTTCCTTCAGCAGGCAAAGGAGGGGCATTTGTCCTGGCACTTTGATATTAAATTGTAAAGCTAAAAGCCTTCTGACTCCTCACCCTTGGCAATATAGGAGCTGCCATGTTGTTTTATTTTCATTATATGTGATCACTACTGAGCTGTTAAGAGAAAATTACTTTCTATTTCAGTAAACTCAATTCTGGTTTCAGACTGACTGTGCATCAGATGCTTAATTTGGAACCCGCTCTCTTGGTGAAATTAAAAATTCAAATCTCCAAGCTGGAGCATTCAAACTGTGCTTGAATTAGAAATTGACTGCTGTCAATGTGCTCTCACACTTCACTTTTTAAAAAATTCCTCCCTCCCCTCCCCCCTGATGAGTTTTATATTAGAGTCTTGCTGTAGATGATCTGACTGAGCAGAAGTAGTGGGAATCCACACTGTCACTCTGTAGACAGAGTGATGAAAGAGAAGTGTGGTGTGTTAAATAGACCATTTTTGAAAAGGACTGCTGTGTACTGATTTCATAGTTTCATGAGTGTTTGGTGAAATGATTTTATGGGATATGACTGCAAACCCATTAAGTGTTGTTTGCAAATTAAATTATGACCTAAGAGAACTTCACAGTTTCTATGCAGCATCCTCGCTCCCCTATTTCTGTGTAATATTTAAAGCTGTTGTCAGATCTTGACTGGAAGAATCAGTGTGTTCTCTCCACTTAAGACATTTCCATGGACTGTCTCTACAAACTTTTGTATTGAAACTAGGAACAAAAGAAATTTTTCCCCAGGAAGAAGAACAAAACCTGCACACACCCACAGCCCACCTCCTGAAATAAGCATTGGTTCTCTGTTGTGAATATTCTCGATAGGCTTGCAACTTGTGTGTCCTTCTCCCTCTTTGAAAAGTGGGTAAATTATTCTCAATAACTTAACTATAAATTAAAAAGAAATTTGCCCATGGGTTTGGAAAAAAATTGGCCTGAATATTTTTGGGGAAGTGTCTTCTGTTATTCACTATGCTGAAGGCACCCCGTGCTCGTACTGGCTTGTTTTTCCAGACCTGCTTGTGTTTATCCTTGGGATGTTTTGTTGCTCATCAGATGGGTTGACAGGATGGATGACTGAGCTGGGTGTAGGGTTAGAGATGGCTGGGGAGCCTGAGAACTGTTCTGTTAGGGAGCTGGTGATGTGAGTTTGGCAGTTCTAGCTGGTCAAGGCAGGTATCAGTGTGTTGGGTGAAATACATCAGCGAGTTGTGTAAGGAGGTTTGGAGAGTGATTGGGTTGAGGCTGATCAACAAGAGATAAATTTGGAAAGTGTGGTGTAGTAACAAATGCATAATTAAGGAAAGGGTTATTACTCTTACTCCTCTGACTAAATAGGTGATTGTTACTGACTTGGGAAGTGTTTGTTATTTACCAACTTACTTTTTGGTACTTTTTTTTTCTTTCTTAGTGTTAAGGCTAGACCATGTTTAAACTGCTTTTTATTTCTTGAGGTGTGAAAAATTTATTGGGCATATTAATAACAGCTGATGTGATTCTAATTCTAGAGAGAGGTGCTGTAATTTCATCAAATGGCTTAAAATGAGTTGTTGCATTAAGGAGGTAAATGGCTTGATTGTAACAACTCAATGACATGCATTATGGGAGTGTGTCAATAAAAACAGAATTATTTAAATCCTGGCTAAAGAAGAGCATTCTGGCTTTTACCATGCACAAGTCTTTGAAGTGCTTTTTAATGAAGAATGGAAACTGACATGCATTTAATAACCTCAGAGAATATGTTATTTGTGATGTTTTGGAAATTTAATAGTTGAGTAACTGAACCCAGCCTGTGATCTTAGAAATCACAGAAAGCCTTGGTGAGGAAATAATTTGTGTCATATAATACAATGTAACTCAGCCATGCTTCCGTCTGTAGATACAGTTTATAAAACTTTAGATAAATCACAGTTACAGTTAATGCTGAGTAGGTGAGATGGAAAAGCTGTGACAGCTTTTCGTTTTAGGAGTTTCAAAAATCTTTATTGGAAAGTGACTTTCTTTGAAAGCTTGTTCGTGCAAATAGGTGGTACTTGTTTGTTTCAACATAGGGTGTGTTGAGATCAGTGCCATCTTGTTTTCCATATTTAGTGGTGTCTTTGAAGTTCAGTAAATGAGTCAAAACTATAACTTGACTAGGAATTTGCAACATTTTACATATTTCTGTGATGTAGGAACTGAATAGTAATGGCTATTGTCATGTCAGACTAATCTCCAAGGATGGTTCATGTTTGTTTCTGATAGGTTAAACATTTATGTGTGTATGTTTGTAAATAATAAATATTTGAAACTGACTTTGTTTGTGTATAGTTTGATGCAGGTGTTTAGGGCTTCCTTAAGAGAAGCAACGCTACAAGAATTGCTTGGAGCAGTGCTTTGATAGTGGGCTTTGAATATGACCGAATACCTTTTCTTCCACATCAGTTACCACCCGCAAATGCTCTGAAGATGAGTTTGTTATTCTAATGAAAACGAACTGTGTTTAGTGTAGGTGTATTCAGATAGTTGAGCTACCTTTAAAACTGCATCTATAATTTCTCACTCTCAGGGAGAACTTAAATGAACTCACAAGCATTCTGCATCACATGCTTAAAGCAGGAGTGAGGAGGTGATCACTTGAGTTTCTGTACTGATCTATAAAGTTCTATTGGAAAAACGAAAATGAAAGGTATTTACACCTTTTCATCCACAGATGCTATTAGAACATTTGGTCAAAAAACCTCAACTGCTACTTTTGTGGCTGAAAACAAAGACTGATGATGTAAAATAAATTAGATTACTGTTTTGCTGTCCTTTACTGTCAGCCTGGGTAGAAGAGAATGTGCTCTTTCCATCAGTGGGAAATGCTTTTAGGCTTCACCTCTCCCTCTTTCATCTCACCGGTGCAACTTAGATGTGAACAACATTGGTTTACAGCAATAGACTGTTTTCTTTTTTCCTCTGCTCTGGATCTGAACTGTTATTTTACATGAAATGTTCATCATCAGGAAAGATTGGTGAAAGAGCTGTTAAGACTATTGCTGAGTTTTCATAATTGAATTTGAAGGAATTTGCACATATCTGCTATTAAATATACATTACATCATCTTCTAAGATTGTAAAATATGTATTTTAAAAAGTTGATTTTTAATACTACAATTGAAAGGCTCTTCCATTTGTGGTTTTTCTCTCTTTCTAAATGTGTATCTCATACGAGGCATGACACACTGTATTGTAGGGTTTTAAATTTGCCTTTGGTTGTTTCCATTCTGATAATTTTGTAGTTAATTGCCAACAGTTACTTGTTGTTCTTCAAATTGAGGTAAGATGAGAAGAATTTAAGGCTTGTCTTTGTTTTTTAACAAGCCACAGAATTGGTTCAGTGTAATTTCTCTGACAGGCAGACAAGGCAAGCTATGGTTGGAAGGTTATGCAGAGAAAGCTGATATAACTGCATTTCAGATGTGTAATAATAAACAACTGAAATTATTCTAATCTGGAGAACAGGGACATGGCACAAGGGTAAATAGTACACTCAAGGCAATAGTAACTTCCTGGCTAGGTTTTGTGATAGCTGAGGGCACTGTGAGTGTTCTCTAGCTGGACCTGGAGATCAGGGTTCCCCTTATCCTTTGGGGAAGGTGTGAGTGTCCATGTGCTCATGTTGGTCCCAGCTCTGTCCACTCTGCCTTGCTCTCAGGGACAGCCACACTGGGGCAAAGGACCTGCAGCTCTCTCCCTGTAGCATCCTCTGGATGGTTCCTGGCTTGTCCTAACCCCAACTGGAGCAGGGCTCTGTTCTAGTGCTCAGGTGAGCAGTTTGTGCTGCTGGATGTACTCGCCAGGAGATAGACCTGGAATCCATGAAGGCACTGAATGCCAAACCTGTCTAGAGGGCTACCTGTGAACCTTGTGAGGAGCACTGAGATGTGTGGGGTGTGTGTGATCTCATTCAGGACACTGGAATTGTACTCCTTTGGCTCCAATAATTTTTAGAATTGCATCCGGTTCACCTGGTGCAAATATCTAATGCTTTGGCCAATTTAAACCTTATTTACATTAGCTTAGTTTAAATTTGGTGTTTAAAGAGCTGTAATTATCTGTCTACTTCAGAAATTCATAGTGATTTAGTGAGATCAATTTTAAACTGATTTTAATTAAACCAGAGAACCTTTTGTGTTTTTACAGATGAGGCCTGTGTCAGGCCCTTTTAAATGGCCATGGAGTATATGCAGCCTTAGAATGACTCTTATGCATGACTGATTTCTTCTGCTGAAGTCAAATTTAGGCTATTGTTTTGTATATAAACTAAAAGAATTAAATTTTAAAGATCATTCAGTTCAGTTTTTGTTCCCTTGCTCTGAGTGATTCGTGTTTGTTAAGGCTTCTATTAAATTACTCCCAGTACAGCATTTCACTGTCTTTTAATAGTAGACAGGCTGATGGACTCCATGACCTTTTTTACTTCTGATTTCTGTGATGCTTTTTTTCCTCAGACAAAAGAGAATGTAAGAGACTGCTGGGATATTCTAATTTATGGTGATAGAAAGCAGAATACAGAAGCTTAACTGCAGTCCCATGGTGAGATGTGCCACTATTCTAGTATATGGAAAATGTATAAATTGCTTTTGTTGAAGGTTATTTGGAGAGAATGTAATGAATGTTGGGGAAATTCTCCTGGGATGTTTCAGTTCTAAAGCTTAAATTCTTGTATAGGGTGTCATCATAGTGAGATGTGTATGAGGCCTGTGTTAGGAGCTGCTGAGGAGTTTAGATTATGTGCATATCTATGAATGTAAAAACTGACAAAGGGTTGTGATTAGAGAGGAATGTTGAATGTAAAGAAAAAAAATGTAAAAAACCACAGAAACTTGTGTTTTTGTAAGAGTTCTGTGTGGGTGATATGAATATTTCTAACACCCAGTTGCATCTGTTTCTGTGAGTAGAGGGCAGCTAATAGAGGGCATAATTCAGCATTCAGATCCCCTTGAAGGGTGGTTCTGGCAAATAGATCTAGTCAATATCTTTCTGTGTTACAAAATGGATGATAGTGCAGGGGTTGTATACCCATTGATTCCCATTGTACAGGACAGACAAAAGGAATAGCTTTTAACTAGCAGTAAATCTATGAGAGAATGAAAGTAGTCATCATGTAGTCTTTTACCAATAATACATATTTAAAAATATACAGAAAATAGACATTAAATTCTGATCTCCCACTTTTAATGTTTACTGTGGTATCTTTATCTTGTTTGGGTGGGGTTTTTTGTTTGTTTTCCTATTCTCTGCAAGCAGCAAATTTATCTTTTCATCTGTGTGAGTAAGATATGTGTAAGGAAATCAAGTTACTGAGCAGAGGCTGCTTCTTAATGATATTAATACTTCAGTAATACTACAAAATAATAGTTTTTTAGGGTTGGTGGTCCTTCATGCAAAGCTTTTCCTTTAACTTTACATTTTGGACAATAGTTAGTATCATAAATCTAAATGACAACTTGTACAATATCTCATTAGACCAACATCTGCAACCACAGGGTGTTACATCTCTTACGGCAGCAGAGTCTGAACCTCTTTCTACTCACAGCATTAAAACATGGATATGAACGCAAGAAACAGAACACTCAGCAACAACAGGTTAAGAACAAAATTTCTTTGTGATCATGATTCTCACATTTTGGATGCAGATTCAGTCCTATCTTTGACGTGCTTGTAAGTCTGAAATCATTATGGATCAGAGAAATTTGAACCAATTTCTGCTTTAGCCTGCTGTTGAACTAGTTGAGAATGGAAAAGCAGAGTGATATTGTGAATAGGGAGGATGATCTGATACATTGTACGCCGGTCTGTGTCCCAGTGGAGGAGCTTGTTAGTTCCCTTAAAAACAGGTGCAAACTCTGTAGACGGTGAATGAATACATGCAGTGTTCTCTATCTGCAGTATGGTCAGTGTCTGTGTTTGTTGAAATGGAAAACAATATGTTGCTTGAAATTTCAGAAACAACTATTTTCAGATGCCCTAGTATGTTAAGCCTGGAAAACTGCAGAAACACTTACTGACTTTTTCTCCCGTCCCAGGTGACCACCAGCAAGTAATGCCGGCAGGCTCCCTTCGTAAGAAGAAGCTGTCAAGGAGACCTGGATACATGAGGCCGGAGGCTCAGCGACAGATCGAGTTTCAGTCCGTGGGTGCCTGCGCAGGGCTCAGCCCAGGAGAGCTCCAGCAGGGCAGGCAGCACTGTGGAGGCTCTGAGAACTGGGCTCTGCACAGGCAGGGCCAAGATGACTTGAAATTCCTGCACTGCAGAGCAGTGAGTAGCACTGTAGTTCCTGCTAATGGGGTAACAGCCTTGGCCTCTGCTGGAAGGACTCCGGGATGCTGTGAAAATCTTTCATTCTGCAATAGTCCACGGTCAGATAGCACAGGGATGGGGACCTGCCCTGCTGCCACAACAGGCAAAGGAGGTGCTTCTGCTGAGTGCTGTACATGGCAGAAAAGCTGCAGCACCAAAGTGAGCAAGCCCCCAAACATGTATGCTTTGGATCAGACATAAGTGAATAACAACTGCGAATATCAAAACAGAGATGGCATTTCTCATTCTGCTGGTGCACATGAGAGCTTCAGTTCAAATTTCAGCTTCATACAGCTCTCCCTGAACTCGGCCTCTGGAGTAAATGATGTTGAAGGCAAATCTGTTGTGGAAGCTGAGCTCGTTCTGCATCCCAAAACCACAGGCAGTCTGCAGAAGCCAGAAGAGGTGGCACAGACCCATGAGCACTTGGGAGATTTGTGTTGCTTCTCCAGGTCTGGTGAAGATTTGCGGCATGAATGTGAGAACCCAGTAAATGATAAATTACAGGGCTGTGAGACACTCTCTCTCTCAGATATAGATGCAACATTTTCATATTCTGCGGATTCCTCGGATGCAGCATCTGCTGGCTCTTCTGTCACCTCAGGCTATGAAAGTAGCTTTACTGTCAGTGACCATAACTGGGATACTTTGATGAAAAAATATGAGCCAGTGCTACAGGATTGCTTGCTTGGCAACCGCAGTACATTAAAGGTCAGTAATCTCACTTTGTTTTTGATATCTTCTCCTCAAAACATTTTTATTTGTAGTGCCAAAATCAAAGTTTGCAGTAGCAGTTCAGATGCAGTAGCAGTTCAGATGCTACTGTCTTTTGTGGCCTTTGTTCAGAGTTTTACGGTAGAGCTCTGCATGATAAAAATGAGATAACAGGTTTTGTTTGGTTCTTTAAAAATAAGTGATATTGTTGTAGTACCCTATTCTACTGAAACTTTAATCCTCTCATTTCTAACATCACACATAAGTTTCTTTTCATAGGTGACTGTTTTGTCTGCAGTTTGGATTATAACTAATATAAAATTAGGGAGTGATAAGAACTCTTCTTGAAGTATCAGGATTTAACAACACTAAACTTTTTAATTGGAAATGTTTAAGTTGAGCCAAAGATTTTTAAGAATTAGCCAATTTTGTGAAAGTAGTGTGTAATCTAATAGGTGCTCTTCCCACATGAAGAGAAATGGGGGTCAAGTCCCTCTCTGTCTCCAGCTGGGAACTGAACCTTTTTTTCCTTTTCTCTTTCCACCCCAGAGGAGTAGTGGGCTGGTGAGTCAGGAGTCTTTTTGCAAATATGTATACTCCCACAGTTATACCTACAATGTATACAGGCAGTGTCATCCACTGTGCTCTTTATAGGAGAGAGGTGGGGGAACTTTAAGAAGGATCATCTGTGTTGTATTTTTATGATGGCAGGATGGGCATTCTGAGCTTACCTGATCAAAGGAGCCAAGTATTGGCTTTATCGTGCACACAGTAATCCAGAGATTAATATGGACACAATGGATTGCCCTAATTTTTTCAAGGTGCACTGAGTGGGTAGTGGTGGTGGGGTTTTTGGTTGTTTTTTTCTTTTTTGGGGTTGTTTGGGGTTTTTTTCTTCTTCTTTTAGTTTTGTTTTAATGGTCTCACTAGTGCCTGAGTTTCTTGGTTGCCTTTCAGAAACTCAGATCTTTGTAACTTCTCAGCTCAGACACATACCTGGTGAGATGTGCTCTATTGTCTTTAGGCCTAATGAAACAACCTGCTCTGGGGAGACTTTGCACAAACCTGCTGTCTGGGTAAGACAGAAGACTGGGAAACATATTCTTTCTTTGCTTACCATGACATCTGACCTGGGCTTACAATGCTCTGTAATACTTTCTTTCCATAATACTTTCATTCCAGATAACTTGTGTAGAACTCAAACTAGGTTCTCTTATTTACAGACTTCACACACGTTGACATGGAGCAGTTTCTTTGGTTTCATGCCTGGAATTGCAATGTGCCCGTAGTCTGAGATGACTTAAGAAATTAATTCACTGCAAATTTGGGAATTTATAATGCAAGCAAAATAGGAAATTATTTTTCTTTCTTTTCAGTAGTGCTTATTTGATAGGCACAAAAGAAACATTGCTATCTTTAATTTCTGTATTCATTAATTCATTGAATGGAGAGTTGGGAATTTGTGCCCTCAGATGTCTTTGCCCTTGGTTAGCCAGTCGTGGATGTTTAATTTGAAGCACCTTCCTATTGTAACGATAATGAGTAAGTCTCAAAGGTTTCAGAAAGGAACAAAGGCAACCGTAGTCAAGAAAAGGAGGCAATACCAAAGTTGTTAAGATTATGCTTTCTCTGTACTTAAAAAGTGATCTTCATCTGGTACACATCTAGGACATGCCATGCTGCTGCAGCAGCAGGTCTTTGATTAGTTGAGCTCCAAATGTCTCCCCAGCCTGGAAACAGAAAGCACTTTACAGTGGCAGCATCAGTCAGTTTGCCGTGGGCGTGCCTGGGCTGGGGTACCCAGGCAGACTTTAAATGACCTGCCACTGTAGTGCATGATGGAATAAACACTGCCAGCAGCAGCAAAGCTGTGCTCTCAGTATAGATGGTTGTTATACATCCTGTATTTACTTAAAGTGTCACTTGAATCATTCCTACTGCAGGCTTCTTTAAAACTCTATAAAATAATGTCAGGCATAAAACACAGAAAATAATTTAAGATGAGGATTCAGAGCTCCTCCCTTCAGTACCATTCACATTCCTCACTAGCCTCAGAGAAAAAAGATTGGAGTTTCAGGAAGTGAAAACGAAAATAAAGTAAAGCACAGAAGAAATGGGAATGTATGCAATGTTTTTTGTTTGTTTTTCTTCTGGAGCATCTTATAGCCTATTATTAATTAATTAAATTTTTGGATACTTTCCTGGCTTTATTTTTATAGCTCTTTTCTTACTAGTACACTTTCACATGCCATATCTAGAGGGAAATGCTGAATTTAAAGATGTGTGTTGATTGTCTAATTTGTGTGTTGATGTGTAGTCCTGATAACTGAGTGCTTCCATTAAGTTGTTGACTGGCTGTACCTATTTTTCTGCATGCAACTTAGAGTTTAAATATGAGGATTAAATATGAAAGAGCTTCAGGGAGAAGGGAAATCTTTTTTTAAGTGCAGGATGTCTAAAGTGTAGATTTTAGTGCTCTCCCAAGCACTTTCAGGCTTTGGACTTTGAGAATATGCACTGCTTCTTTCTCTAGGCTCACCTTTTCCAGGGCTGATGGTGGCTTGTTTGGTAGAGGTCATGCATAAATTTAATGAGAAACACATTCCAGTCTTGTCACTGCAGCCATGTTAGGCTGTGGCTGTCGTGGCAGTGAGGAGGGGACTAAACCTACCTTCTAACCGGTTTCTTTTACTTGCAAAAACTTGTAAAGGCCTTACAAATTTTTAGTAAATTTAGAGCTTTGGTCCAGACTCCTGATATTAACAAAGAGAAGCATTAATTTTTGAAATAAAACTTTGCTATGGTAAGTTTGTTTTGGAATGTGAGAGAGTACTGTTTGTGGTTCAGGTATTCTTGGTGTTCTGCTTTTTTCCCTCATTTGACGTTTGCATTATGAAAATGCAAATATCAACATTATGTAGCTGAGCCTAAATTGTATTTTAATGAAGCTTTTTTGGCTGCATATGAATGCTCTTTTCTGACCCATAACATGAGTATACCTGTTCCAAAATACTCACACTGCATTTCTATTTACAGAATAAAATGTGGTTTGCATATGGAAATTTTATATTTGTTCTCTGCAAAACTCAGGTAAAAAATTGTCAGAATGTGCTTGGGAACACACTGTTGAGTACAGTGTGATCAGAGGTAGATGTCAAGCTGATAGAATCCTCTAATAATCGTACTTTCATTTATTCAAAGGGTGGAAAATATCCTACGATTGCACGATCTCCTTTGCTTTTCAAGAAATACCATTTGTTATTCTCTGTGTGTGTTTGGACTAAAGCCATGCTTGGCTCAAGTAGCTGCAGTTCAGCTGACTTCCAAATAGGTCTGTCTACTTAACAAATACTGGGCTTAACTATCAAAATTTGGCCATTGTAGTGGTGTAGTAATCCATTAAATTTATATTGTGTAGAAGTTAATAGTCTGTATATTTTTAAATGCAGCTTCTTCATAACAAACTCTTTTTCTTTGCATAGTTAAAATCCTTGATCTTACGGCTTCAGAGGCTTCAGGAAAAAGCAGTAGAGGAAGATGACTATGATAGAGGTGAGAATTACTCCTTCCTACTCCCCACTGGTTCATGCCGCTTTTTTCCCCCCTCTTTCCTTCTTCCTCTATTAGTTTTATATTTCCTACATAGCAGTGAGTAAGTGTGGAAAACTGGTTCAATGAACTGTATTGTTTATTCTGTCGTATGGCAGGAAACAAATTAAAGTAGGTCAGCAGCAGGTAGTAACAGTTTTTATTTTCCTGAGCCACATCACCATGTGGGAAGGTTGAAATCCAAATACCCACCATCTGGATCAGCTGTTTTGAAGCAGCAGGACTGAAAAAAAATGCAGAAATGAGTGGAAACTTCAAAAGGAGAAAGGACAGGCACTGGCTGCTGACAGAGTGAGATTTGCTGCTTGCCACATTTAGTCATGACACTACAACAGGGCTCATAGAAATAAGGTCAGCTGCTATTACAGAAGTGAATGATACTGTCCTGTGGGATTAAGTTGATGTCCACTGAGTTCAGTTAAAATCAACTAGAAAATATGGTGGTGATACAGCAGTTGGCAAATATCTATCTTTGAATAATGCTTTTTCTTTCAAATGCCTTGCCACTTCTGATAAGCTTTGTATGTATGTACATTAATAATTAGAGCATCTATTAACACATATTGGGTTTCTTATTGTTTCCTGTTGTGGCAATCTGTGTTCAGCTTCTCATATTTTGATAGTCTTGAGGTCCTAATGTAAATTCTTTCTGCTGGATTGATCTTCAGTTGGAAGAGTCTGCAACATTTCACTGAAATCTGCATGGTTACTTCAGAGAATAAGTGTGGAAAAAGACAGCTCCTTTCCTCTCACTTTTATACTCTTGGATTTTAGGAATTGGGCAGTGGTCAGACTTGTGGTTTGCCTCTCCAAATTAATGTGTGATGCTTTGCAGTTGTACCATGATTCTGTTTTCCTGCCTCCAAAGATGTCCCCAAGGTGAACATAGAGTGTCTAGGGGATAGGTGTGTAGCGTTTTTGCAGGAGTGGTTCTGTTGGCCTCTTAAAGGCCTGCCTGTGTATAGGAGAAGAGTCTGCTACTGTCACAAGCCACTCTTTTGGTGTGGCATCTCCTAATGGGGAAAACATTTAGGTGTGTTAAAATTTGAGGATGTAGTAGGTATTTATGGGTTTAATCTCTGTCAAATAGACATTATTAATGTGTGTGCTTTACATGTGTAACACTCATAACTCTTCTTTTTTAAGTGCCTGTGGGTTGAGCTCACAGTTGGAGACTTCCCAACAGCTGTGTACTCGGTGTGCATGGTTACCACAGATTCCAGCTGGGATTCTCTAGGCAGTCAGCCAGTCTGACAGCAGTATTTCAGTGTATCAGGTGTGACATCTTCATGTGAGGCCATATTGTCATTGACCACAGGGAAAAATGATGACTTGTGTTGAATCTGGCACAGAAAGCTCTTGTGTAGTTTTCCTGGGCACTAGTCTTGTATACTTAAACAGGACAAGTCGTCTGTTGACCATCACTTCCTCCTTTTACCCTTTTGAGTTCCACCCTAGTTGTCAAGCAGGGTTAGCACACCTGGTTAGCACAGAGGGTAGTTTGCAGAATCTTGCATTAATTCCCCTCAGATAAGTGGTCTGGCTGAAATGTTACTTCACCAGGTGTTGTTGGCACAAAGAGAGAAAGTGATAAGGAGAATCCACAGATAGGATTGCTGTTTTTTGTGCTAAGTCTGACATACACAATACTTGTGTAAGAAAATACTTGTCCTGGTATGGGACTGGATGCTGAGGTGCTTGAGAGACTTTGACTTGAGTTCTTCCATCCCTTTGAAAACTGGAAGTCCACCTTGACACTGTTGTTCTCAGAAAATGACATGCTTCCTGCATGCATGCAACCAGGCATCCTGAATTTTGTCAATTCCTAGCTTTTGAGTCCTTGATCTGTTTTCTGTCACACTGGTTGTTGTTCTGCTTCAGTTACAGCTATCAGCTGGGGTTTTTTGGTGACTGCTTTTTATTATTTTCGTGGCAGCTGAACTGGCTCCCTTAGTTTTCCTTTTGTGAAACACAGGCAGTATATCTTCAGGGTAAGACTTGCATGGAGAAGTGCAGTGCTGCAAGGGGAATCAGAGCTGTGAACTTCCTTCCTCATCTTTCAGTGGCAAAGCTTTCCGCCTTTGCTTTTAGAGCTATGTCTCCTGGTGGAGAACAAAGTCTTCCCTGGCATGAAATTTGAGAGCTTGTTAAAGAGCTCACAGATTGGTCCAGTACTGATTTCTGTTTAGGTGAAATCTGTAATTAGCCTTTTTTAAAGGAATCTTATTGCCAAATGTTGCTAGCCGGAAATGGGATTGTTAAATGTGCAGAGCCGTGATGTGGGGCATAAATGGGGGTATATTATCAGGGAGTGGGAGAAATGAACATGGTGCACGGGGAAGGCTGAGGACATTTTAGTGCTAGAAAGAAAATTCCTGATCCTGTAATTTGGGGAATGACTCTGAGTATAGAGTGAGTCCTCTGTTAAGGGCAGAGCTGTTTTGAATCAGAGATAGTGGGAGTGCTGTGTGTGGTGACAACACAGGTCTTGTTCATTTGGAAGCACTGCAGGGGAAGAATAGACCTAGTGTGATGAGAATAGCTGTCAAATGCCCTGGACATGGAAGAGGTGAGTAGAGGGGTGGGGAAGCAGATGGAGGAGGGCTAGACTCCCAAGGGGAAAACTAAATTGCCAATAAATACATTATCATGTGTAACTACTTGGTGCTAGAGTCTTCTCTCCAGCTTCAACTATAGTCAAGAAATTTGAGAGATTTTCTGACTTCAGCTCTTTAAGAGTCATCTAGTCCTGAGGGAAGGCCTCTTGGTGGGAGGGAGATGTATTAGCACTTAAAACTCCCCTAAGTGTTCTGAACTGTTTTCTGCTGTCTGACGCTGCAAACTTCACACCTGAAGGAAAGACAAGCATCACAGGTTTGACACTGTTGCTTTCCTGCTCTACGGAACTTTTTGAAAGCTCCTGTAGTTTAAGGTAACCATTGAAACTGAATTATGAGTAAAGTAGTGCCCTTACAAGGGGGGAAAAGGTATACACCGTGTTTTCAGTTGTAGCAACAAGACTAGGAAATGACACAGAAATAAAAGCAAGCTTATTGCCCTACAAAGCCATGGACAAATACCTTGTTGCAAACAGCTCAGGAATAAGGATATATTAGTTTTTCCATCTTGCAGAAACGCAGGACAAATGCGTGCTGCTTGAGCTGTTAGAGAACATGGTGTCTTCCAGGTTAACATTAATGAATTAGCATTTATTTCCTGAACGAGGGAAGGTTTTTGTAAGGGCGCCCACAACCTTCCATTGTTGTTTAAGAGAAAAGGGAATGCCGGTTTAAGTCTTCAGCTTGTTTCTTCCTAGTTTTTCCTTTCTTTAAGTGAATCTATTTGCTTTGTCTTTTTTTGTCTTTAGGTGAATCTATTTCTTCCTCCCCTTGAGCTTGAGAGGTGCACAGCAGAAATGACTCTTGCTATTGCTTGGTTACTTTTGCTGTGCCTTCTGAAAGACTTGCCATGGCATGGTTAGGGTGTTGGTGTAGAGGAGCTCCAGTCAGGCATTCAGAAAGCCCCAGTTTTTCCTACACTTCCTGGCAGTGCTGTGTGTGTAGGGTGGGGGATGTGTTTGTTCCGAGGTCATTGGGGGCTGCTCGGGGTGGAGGCCACCCCTGTGTCCCTCACTGGTGCTCATTTTCTAGAGGTCACAGTGCTGTGAAAGCTGCAGGGTGTTCTCTCTTCATGCTGTAGCTGCCGTGGATTGTTTCAAATGCAGATGTTCCTCGGCCGTGAAATGGTTGTATGGAATGCATATTCAGTGAGACAAATATCCTCAGTCCCAGTATAGTTTTAAAGAGGAGCCCTTGGGACGTTATGTGTTTTATTGCTCTTGCTGTTTTTAGGTGATGAAATATTGGGAAATATTTTTTCCCCCCTGTATTTACTTGTGGTCTCCTCTTGATGGCCACATTACTGTATATTTTCAAAGCAGGTACTGTACCATGGGAATATAAGCATTTTGCCTTGCATAGCATATAGGAAAAATTGGTCTGTTCTCCAAGGATCACTTGGAGTGTTGTCATGGCTCATTATTCATGATGGAGCTTGACAGCTCCAAGGTTAAACACACTGCTGAATACGGGAGGAAAAAAAAGACTGTATATTTTTTGTCTGTGGGAGTTGTGCTTGCAGTGGGAGCAAGTGCATTTTTCTCTGTACAAATCTATTGCCCAAACATTTGAAAACCTTTTTCCTGTTCTTTGCTGCTTGAGCTCCTCAACCTTGCCTCTGGTGCAAGAGTCAAGTGCATTGGTAAGTGTCAGGACCAAGTCTTGCTGCTGAACTCCACTGCTGGCTCATATGCCATCTTGTTACTGAGCAAAAAGTTTCTGCAGAACTACTGATTTTTTTTAAATTATGATAATTATTTTTTTTTTAAAAAAATTCTTTACAGATTGTTTGCATTGTTTGCAACTGGTAGAGAATGCTAATTCCCCCATGCAATTCAGAGTTAGGGCTCTTCAGTGAGGGTCATTGCAGATCAGAGCAACTCCTCATCAGCCCAACATGACAGAAAGAACACAGAAACATTTATGCCTGTGGTGGCAAAATCTATCCTACCTCAGCAATAAGGATTCATAGTGTAGATACATTTAACATCATGTAAACCTCCAGTTATTTTAGTTGAGTTCTCAAAGGATGAGCTGTGTGAATTGATGAGCTGCCATGGATTTGTGCACCGTGTGCTCTGCAGAAAAAATAATGTTTGTATGTTTTTTCTTTATTTTTTGCTCTTTGCTTGTGTTCTTTTAGACCTCTTAATACCAGTTGTCCTTTCCGTATCTCGGGATCTGCAGGGCATCAAGGACAGAGCCCTGTGGTGTGTGTAGGAGTTTGAATCTCATTTTCACATTTTCCCTTAATCAGAAAAATAGAAAGGGAAAGACAGACTTTGTAGCTGCTAGTCTCCTGTAGGTTTACACTATAAGAGGTGCTGTTGCTCATTTGAACCAGCTATTTGTTTTAAGGCAACTGCAGAGAGAGTAAATGAGGGAGAATCATGTCAGTAATGCTTGGGTTGAGAATGTTAAGTGGCACTCAGAGGAAGGCCTTTGTCACTTCTTACAGTGGTACTTGCAAATACTAAATTTTGCAAAAACTCTTTAATACCTGGCCAGATGTGTAGCTGTTTGGTCCTTACAAGTTTCTTTTTGCAGTTTAAACTGGAGCAGTGTTTTTCCCAATTTGAAGTACTATTTCTAGTCGTAGTTCTTAAGCATTTGAACTAATTTGGTATTCAAGCAGGTGGGTGGTGTGTTGTTCTTTTTGTTGTCTTTTTTGTTTGTTTGTTTTTTAATTTCCTTTTTCTTGGAAGAGCTGTTTGTAGATGAGGGTTGGATAGAATCCCTGCTTTACTGTGCATCTATTATTTTGAACTAAACTGCTTGCTTGACAGATGGCTGCTATAACAGGACACAGAAATGAAGGCAACTTGGCTTCTTGCTGAGGAAGGACAGGGAATTTGAGAAAGCTATATCTGGAAATAACTCTCGAAGAACATGTTGCTCTGGATCGGACTTATTTCAGTGTGGCATGTACCTTTGGAAGTTGAGTCTTCAAACCCAGCTGTATGTTTAGTGAAGCTCTCTAGCTGAGCTGCTGACTAAATAAAAGGTGTGAATGCTGGAGGAGCAGAGCTGCTGTGACACAGGAGATTTACTGCAAGCTTGTAACTTGTAGTTGCAGGCAACTGACTTGTTCAATGGGTTTGGGGTGGATGGAACAAATAGGCCTTTCTGTTGTGCCATGCTGTCAGAGCCTTGTTTCGTCACAAGCTTGTAGAAGCTTCCTGAAATCTGTGAGTAAGTCTTCTGGGTTTCTTTTTTCATTTTTATAACTTTCCTTTAAAGCCGTTAGGAGGATGGGGGAAAAAGAGCTTGCATAAATTCTCAAACACAAATCTTTGTTACATGGATCTTGTTTATCTTGTCTTGCTCTGATAAATTCAAATAACCTCCCCAAAATAGTTTGGAAGGTTAAAGATAGTAAATGCTTATATGAAGTACACATTAGACTTAATTTATCTTGCAACAAAACAGAGGCAGCACAAGCCTTGCACCTCTACCATCTTGTTTGTGTTCCTCTAAGGTAGTGGACTGAAATGAAAAAGTAGAAGTCTTTTTGCACATATCCATCTTTTGTTTGGCGCTAGTCGAAACTGTGGACTGAAATGCTGTTCTTCAAATGCTTCATCTTGGCTTCTGTCCACAAGCAGCAGTAACACCATTACTGTTTATTTTTGTGCAATCTATGTTAGGCCTATCCGGTTGCTATTGTGCTTGGTTTTATTTAATTGCAAAGCTTAGCAGGAGTCACAATTTAAAGGTATGAATGTCCTTATCTCGCTGTCAGGTAGACAACTAGAAAAGCTTTTATTAATACTAAAATAATAGTGACCAGTGCTTACGAGAGGGCGGTCTGGTGTGCATTTCTGGGTACGTTGACTTCTTGTTTTTAGTCATTACATGAGAAGCACATGGATCTTCAGCAGGTTCTTGAAATGCTTTTGATGTCTATCCTTATTTTAGACCAGCTGTTTTGTTTCACATCAATGAGCATCTTTGAGGTACAACCAGATCGTGCTGTTGGTCTAGTTATGCTCCACATTGAAAATGCAGTTGTGTTTTCTGGATCTCTAACTCCTTAGCCAATATTGTAGCTATAGTCATGCAGTATCTTGCTTAAAACCGTGCAGCATAAATATTTTTAGGAAGTGGTAGTATTTTATGGGATTCTGCTATGCTCTTGCATTTTAATCTTGGCCAAAGTGAAGAGGTTCAGCTACGTCTTGTGTCTCTGGAATCTGCTTGACAAGAGGAAAACTGCTGCAGTTTTGGCATACAGAGTGCTTGGAAGCTTTCTCTGCTCCTGGCCATCTGCTGCCTAAAGCTGACACTGCCGGCCACCCTCCCAGGGTAGTCGGGCGCTGTTTCTCAGTCCGTGATGCAGCCAAGCTATTCCCAGACAGCCTGGCTAGTCTTTTACAAACAAACAAGCAATGACAAAAATACGAACAAAATAAAGCAATTATGGGTAATTTAAGATCTTACTTGCTGAATTGCTGTTTGAAGCATTGGGTTCTGATGGGTGTAACTTGGGAGAAGTGTTGATGTGCTATCTGGACAGTACCCACTGAGTGAATGACATGGCTCTCCTGATACCCAGCCAGCCCATCTGCTTATTTTGCACTTGAAAACAAATTTTATATTCAGGACAGACTTATCTTTCCCTAGCTCTTTAGAAATATTAGCTCCAGATAAGAAAACTGTGTTTCACATGCAATACGACTATGGAGACAGCATGGCTCATAATTCAGCCAACAACTAGAAATTGTTTTTGCTGCCCTTATCTTATAGTTAGGATATAAAAATTCTAAGGGAAGGAGGACACCTTCTCTTTTCAATTATTATTTGCTTAATAAATGACTGGACATGGGCAGAAACTTCTAGATGTCATGATAATGCAGTTCCTGTGTGAATTTGGATTAAAAAGATCCTGAATTAATGTGACTGCCATTTGAAAGCAAACATGAACATCTTTCAGTGTGAGTCTTCTGTGGGGAAATGATAATGGTCTTTTCTGATTCTTGAATGGTGTCTGGTCAAATTCCTTAACAGGAAGTTTTTATTGGTGATCTCTGCAGCCCTTCCATTTCTTTACAAACTTCCCTACAAAATGGGATTGCCTCAAGTCAATTAAATTCTGCTTTCTCTTCAGGTTTCCCTCCTCTCCTCTGTGTCCACCTGTCCAGACCTAACTGCCCGTGCTGGGGTGTGTTCATAGTTCTGCAGATGTGTCTGTGCCCTCTGATGCTTCACTGTCCTGCCTTTGGCATATGCAAGCTTCTGTGTGTTTCTTTCTTATCATTATTAACCTGTGGAAGGTAAAAGTAGCAAATATGGTATTTCATGGAGATCTTTAGTTCCGTGGAGATTGCCCTTAGGACAGCAATAGGTTTGTGGCAGTAAGCATTAATAAAGAGAGCCAAGTGGGGAAATTTCAACTTCTGAGCATTCTTATACAGTAGCATGTGTTGGACAAAGACCCAGTGAGTCCATAGGAAATGCTGACTGTGGGAGCATCCAAACTGATGTCAGGTAATGTGAGTTTTAAACTTGCTTACCAGTTTAATACCAGGCAACATTCCTGGTAGATTTTGATTTGAAGAGTAGAAAGTGATTGGAACATCTTTGTGCTTGCTGAGATTTTTTTAAAGTGTAAAAAAGTAGATGAAATTAATAAGTGGGATTGGTTTGATGTTTGGCAAAATTGGAAATTAAGCAAAGTGAGGTGCTGTGATTTGGAGGCATAATTCCAACATGATGTTGGAACCACATACAAATAAAAATGTACAGCTGTTTTTGTTTAGATCACAGCAGAATCTACTATTGATCTGATTTATTTGTGGGTGTTCATTTGTGTGTGCCTCTGGCATTGCCAAGTGCTCCTGTATGACTCCCTGGAGAAATAACATCTTGGAGAAATGGCTTTAACCCAGGAGTTGCTAGAAACTCTCCAGAGATCATTCAGCTTCTTGAGAAACTCAGGAGAAGTAAAGGACAAAACTCATTTGGGTTTACAGGTGCTGTGGCACCATATAGAGAATCTGTTGCCTTGCACCAGTGTCAGGGAGTGTGTTACGTATTGAAGCATTTGGGATAATGGTCTCAAGAATAAGACCTGCTTAGAAATGGATGGGTTTTTATCTTATTTATTTTTTCATGATGTACTGTACCTAAACTGTTTTATGCTGTCCTAATATCCAACTCTAAACTTGGAATAGCTTGTTCTAAGATCAGGAATTGCAATATCTAAATTTCAGAACTTGCAGTTTCTGCCTCTTGCCTAGAGAAACTTTCAAGGGGCATGGTGCAAAGAGGTACAAAGTGATGTGTGTTGCCATGGGACACAAAAGGACGAAGCAGGGACGAGGTTCAAGGTCAGCAGGAATGCTCTCCTTTTTTTTGATTATTTTGATTCGCACTTATATACGACTGTACAGAAGGACAAGAGATTGGTCAAAGGTGTCGCCACCTCTTCAATCTTGTTGGTGAACATCACCATCACTCAAGAAACTCCTCCTAGAGGAGAAAATATGAAAACATCTCTTTGTTTACAAGAGAAAATGTATGAATCTGACTCCAAGTTCTATAAACATCAGAAGGCAAAACCAAGACATAGAAGGCAAAGTAAAAACATGGAAAACCAGGGGTGACAGACGTGTTCTGAAAAGGTGGTGTACTTGAGCTATACTGAGTGAGAACACACAGGAGACATCTCAAATTTGACAGGAGTAACAAAATCACTTCAGCACTTAAGGAGCACTCTTGAACAAATGTGTTTTGTAAGATTTTTGTCTAACTCTAGGATTTCAGTTGTGCAAAATATGTGGGAAATTTTTCTTTATTTTCTTCCTGTTGTGTTGTGAGGCAAATGAGATTAGCCATTAACTATGGGTACAGGTGTTGACCATCTGGAGTTAAATACACTCAGTGTGGGATTTTGCAGGGCCGTGAGTTCCAGACCAGGTTTGTCACAGAGAAATATCTTTAGGAGTCAGATCATAATCAGATAAGCTTTTAGACACACAAGTGTGGAAGAGTTTTCATGCCTGAAAGTTTGTATTACTGTTCTAACTTAACTATTTGTCCTGGCTGAGTAGTTAGCAAGATAGGACTTGTGGTGATGTGATAAATGTATTATAGGCAATAGTGTTGTGGTGTGATGTGTGTGAGGGGAAAAGACAGTTCTAGCTTTGCAAACAAAATAGTAGACTCCATGCTTGCCTTTGAAACTTCGCAGTGAGAATATATTTGCTTCTCTTAAAACCGTCAGTTTGGTATTTGTAGTAGCTGGTAATTGATAATGTCAAGTACATTACCAGTTTTACCTGCTTCATTAAATCTGAATAACCAACAGAACATATAGATAACTAAAATCACTATCTAGGAAGGATTTCTTTTTATGAAAAAGAAATACTGATCACTTTTTAGAAAATTGGAAATTCAAAAGCAAGTAGTTTGGAATTTCTCACTGTGCGTACCAATAGCAGTAAAACAAATGTTGCTGGAATAGAAAGTATTTTTAGAGACTTCTGAAGGAACTTTGCTAATAAAAAGTCTTCTGAAAGCACAGGTAGAAAAGCTGGTGTCATTAAATTGTGTGGGATTTTTTTCCCATCTTTAGTTTTCCTTATAGAGGTGATGATCAGCCATGCAGTCACACCAGTGATTTGTCGCTTCCAGAGTTGCACATAATTTGAAATGAATAATGGCATCCAGAAAAGGGCATATGAATAGGGTTGTGAATATCAGCCCAGTTCTGGAACTTAATTCTACTTTATCTGTTTGTGAAGCAAATTATTTTTAGTCCTAAGAATTTTATAGATTTAAAGTGAAATGTGTGTTTAAAACTCCCTCAAGCGATACAACCTGTAAGTGCATTTTTCTTGTGTTATCAGATGAGTATGACATGTCCTCATGTATTTTTCATTTTTTGTAAATAAAGCATATGATGTAATGGAATGACTTTTGGCTGCAGCTCTGGACTGGGCTGAAGCTGAGCTCCTTTCAGTCTGAATCCTGAGTGACAGCAAGAACTTTATCAATGGGAGCTGTTTGAAATTAAAGGGCTCTCCTGATCATGAGCACGTAGAAATGCAGAGAGAAAAGGTTACTGCTGTACCCCATAACACAGTGCAAAGCTGTGTTAATAACTGGTAGGGTTATTGCTGAAAAGTCCTCATCTATCAAATACCACTCAAGGGAAACTGATTTCTTAACCCTTAATCTGAGCAAGAATCAAACTGGTGAACTGGAAGCAGAAAGCTCAATAGCCCATTAGTAGTTCTGCTGAGGTCTTGTGTTTACAGGTTTGAGAAGGGAGCCCTGGTGACTTAAGGAAGCTACACTGACTCTGACCCCCTTCAAATGTGTACAAGCAGTATCTGCTGCTCTGTGTTCACATGCATGGCCAGATGCCATGCTTTGTTGCCCATGGCCTTTCTAGGAACAAAAGAAATAAAACAAAAAGCTCAGCTCTTTTAAGTGCACAGCTGTAATTAAAATCAAGCTCAAATTCATTTTGAAGTGCAGGGGTGTTCGTTTGAAATATTTTAATTACTACCTTTATGTGGTAAACACTTTTGAGCAAGAGATGAAATACCCCCATTCATAGGTAGACTTTAACAACTGGTAATTCTGGTGCTGTCTAATAATAATGAAAATAGTGAGAGTTCTGAAAAAAGAGGTTCTGGTCAGGCTGTGTCACTTGCCTGGCAGAACCTAGGGTAAGAAGACTCAACATGTACGTGTAAAAAACCCAAAACAGTTCATAATGTTGGGTAAAATGACAAGATCTTCCAGGGAAAGAAATGCTGAAGATACTGAGAAGGCTAAAAACAAGAATTATTTGGGGAAAAAAGAATCCAAAGTAGACTTACTTCAGAATTAAAATTTAATTCTGCTTCAGAGCAATGTGTCTGCAGAAGCACTGCTACTAGATTGATTTTTTGATATAATTATCCTCCTATCATGAATCTGTTAATGTCTGCATGTAGAGAAGTCTGAATTTCATGTAGTTTTATATTTCCTGTCTCAGGTGCTTATTTCCCCACCTGTAACTCCCAGGACTTGTTATGAGGAATACATAAGATGCTGTTATTTCATTTAAATGGCTCTTACTTTTTTGGGGGGGGGAGAGCATTTTTGAAAACAATCATAAAGTTCCAAGTAAGAAGGAGGGAGGAGAGAAATCTGGCAGAGAAACAAATAATCTTTACTTCCCATGTCGTCATGAAATGTTGCCACTTTGCTTGTTGAGTGAACTTGCCTTTTATACAAGAGGGGTTTCTCTCTGCCCTGCTCTTGCTTTCAAAGTATTTAGTCTCTTCCTACCTATAGATGTTGTACTGACTTATCCACTCTGGCTGAACCCACAGAGGCAGACAGTTTCAGCTTACATGCTAAAATTATTCCATTGTTATTGCTTCTCTCAGAGGGAAAAAAAAAAAAAAAGACAAGAAGTCCTTTCCTTTTCAATCAAGAAAGGAGAAGGCAAGGCTGCCTGTCTGTGTGTGAATGGCTAATGCCTCCCCAGTGCAAACAGATGGGAATTACTTGGGAACAGTGTGGGCAGCAAAGCAGCTGAGCTGTATTTGACTTACTTTCTTTACTTGTGACACACTTGTTTGTTGAATGTAGGAAAAAAAATTCATTATGTCAAGAAAAGTGAAATGAAGGTTTTTTGGCTGGTTAAAGTGTCCTTAAAAATGTTGTTTTTGCTCAGATGAGGGAAAAACAATGAATTCAGTTCCTGTTCAAGCCAGTGCTCAGTTCTGTGCTGACTACAAGAAGCGTTGTAGGGCTGGAAACTTTCAGGGGGATAATGTAGCTGGTGCTGCTGGACAAGCATCTTCTGGCCTGTAGCTTGAAGGAAGCAAACTTGAAGTTTGACTTCACCAGGCCTGTTCTGAGAGGTTTCTTGTACCTCCATGTATGCTCCTGTAGGGACTGTACCATTAGTGATATTTGCCACATTTCCTGGCGTCCCTTGGGTGCAAGCAAACAGCATCATTTCTCCTGCCTCTCTGAGGGCGGGGGCCAAGTTTGCCTTGCATGCTGTGCCTGCTTTTAATTTGTCTAGAAGCCCTTTCTTCCCTGCTTTTATTTTATGATGTACAATTCCTTAATAGAAACCTCCTTGCCAATGCCTCTAATTGTTCAGAGTGAATGCTGATAAGAGCAACTAATAGCGAAGTGAATGTTTTCTTGCAAAATCAGTTTTGATTTCTGAAGTTAGGAGAGATGGAAAATCAGTCTTCAGGGAAGTGTACCCTGCTTGACTCTAAACACTCCTGGCTCTCCCTTTCCTAAGAGGCAACATTTCCTCTGTTTCCATTAGAAAAGTGAACCTCTGTGCTCCCACTTCCCTGCTCTGGAGTCCAGTGTGCTGCCTGGCCTTCTCTACACTTCCCAAATCTGTTCTTTCTGTAACAGAAGGGGGCAGGTCAGTGGCTTCTGTGCCTTCCCCACTGCTGGAAGCAGGATCCCAGAAGCTGTTGTGTTCTTAGCCAAGAGCAATGAGGGGTTTTTGAATTTGTTTCATGTAAGGCAGATGCCTTTAGGGTTCACATTTCTTTGTCTGTAGGAAGGTCTAAAGATTTGTTTGGATGGTTGGTTGTTCAGGTATGTATAGTTGATGCCTATTAGACCTAAAGAGTGTCTTCTTTCTCATGCTTTTTTTACACAGTCCTAGTTATTTTCCCCTATCCATTACAAAATTACACTTCATACCTGCCCAGAATTACTGAAGTCCATTTTTAGTATCCAAGATTTATCTGTCTTGTAATGCAACAGCAGACAGTATTTCTAATATCTCCAATGCCTACCTAAAAGAAATATTGCTGAATGTTACCTGGGGTGCAGAAGTTTTTAAGCACCCTTGGGAAAGCAAAGAAAGCATTTTTACAGCCCTGTCAGGTGACTAGAAAGGCTCCCTTTACAAAAGTAGACTGGATAGTCTTTGGAAAAATCAAGAAAACAGTGTGAAATATTAGACTTTTTTTTTTCCCCTCAGTTTTCATCTGCAGGCCAATTGACTCTTGACACTTGGAGGTCTTTTTTGAAGCAATGTGTAGCACACAGACCTATCATCTTGGCTTCCAAGCAAGTAGACAAATGACACTGGGGTCAGTAAAAAGTTGCAAAAAATACCAGTCATCCCTTCTATGCAAAGGGGTTTAAAGTAACACCCCAAACCAACCTGCAATAAGAGAGATAGAGAGACTTCCTTGATGTTAATATTCTGCTCAGCCTAGATTAACTAAGTGCTGCAGACTTATTTTGAAGGTTAGGATGAAGGTGGTGCTATCCTTATTTCCAATCAAAGGATGTTCTTGGGAGCTCGGGGAAAGGTCAAAAAGTTGAATGAATATTTCATCATTGCCAGCTCTCATGAAGTTCATGACTGTTCTGCTTTTCAACTTCTTCCCAGTTGAAACAGACTCAGGACTTGTCAGGCCACACCTGGAATACTGAATTGAGTTTTTGTCCCTGCTACACAAAAAAAAAAAAAAAGATGTGGACAGGCTGGCGGGGGTCCAGAGCAGGACCATAAAGGTGACCAGAGGACTGGAAGCTTTCAACATGAGGAAAGGCTGAGAGAAATAGGTTTGTTCAGCTTTTTGAAAAAAAGCTTGTCACCATGTTCCCATATTTAAAAGTTGGCTACAGAGAAGAGAGAGAGTCCTTATTTGCAAGGAATCACATGAAAAGACAAGGAGTAATGGGAATTAATTACTCCTAGAGAGAGATACCAGTTGGATGCAAGGAAAATTTTTCACAGTGGGATCAATCAGTCAGTGGAATAATCCCCTTAGGGAAGTGGTGCATTTCCCAGTGTTGGATATCTTTAATGTTCAGCTGGGCAGGTTCCTGGGCTGTCTTGCCTAGACTGTGCATCTCTAAGAGGGGTTGGATCAGATGATCCCTGAGGTACCTTCCATCCTGGTATTCTATCATTGATTCTGCTTCCTTCTATTGGTGAGGAGCCTAATTTGGCCTCAAATACCTGTTTGAGAAACATCCTGTATATTACCAAAAAGTTTAGCAGTGCTGTGATGTGTTCAGTGCTGAGCTGCCTGTGCATAGTCTTTGTGCAGGTGGTGCTCTTGATCAGTATTTAAATGGCTCTTCCCTTATTGCTCAGCTGCTTCCAAGCATAAGCAGCTGCTTGTTACTGAAATTTGTGGGGATGACCGTTGTGGATGAGGAAGTGCTAATTACTGGGGTGATACCAGTGGGAAATACAGATCTGTCAGAGCTGCTGTCTCTGGGTGGATTTTGTCCTCTGGTGTTTTGTACTTGTTCATTCAGAAATGCTCTGCTTGGGGTCCCTACCTGGCAAAAGGGCTGTCCAACAGCTCTTTGCTTGCTGCTTTAACCTTGATTGTCAGGGGTTGCCAGGGTTCCTACTGTGCAAATTCAGCCCCAGCAGATGCTGTTTTAGAAATAAAGCCAAACTAGGAAAGGAGAAGAAACCACAGTGCTAGAGGATATCTTAATATCTGAGTATCTTAACCCTTTGTTTAGACAAAAAGCAATTTGAAGAGTCATATTAAGTACAAGAACAAATAATGGTTTTGTTTCGCTTCTAAAGGAAAATTTGTGAAACTGGATGGAGTGACTAGGAATGCCTGAACTGAGCAAGATATGTTTTTGCTGCTTATAATGGAATTTATTTCTCACTTTTTTTTTTTAACTTTTATGCTAATTATCTTGTTTAATAACAGCGAAGGAAGAAGGTGAGTGTGATGACAGTGCAAATAATGTGGCATCAGGGAGAACTTTGGTAGAGTTTTTTGGGTTTTTTTTTTGAAACAAAAGGCTTTTGATCATTGGTGAAGCTCAGTAACTGAGATGTAATGTAGGAGATAAGGCAGTCTTACAGAAGGAAGTATTCAATAGGAGTTTTTTTAAAGAGTAATGTTAGAATTTCACTTACTTTGAAACTTTATGCAAATACTTTGTTGCATTTTTTATTATACTCTTTCATGTATTTTACACGTTGCCAATTGAACCTGATTTTACCTTCTGCCTAAATGTGTTTAAAAAAGTTATTTCTGGAAAGTTTTTTTTGAAAGTTGGCATGAAGGGATTTTGTCTGAGGGTTTATTTCTACATGTTCATCATAGCACAATTGCATTAAGTATAAGACATAGCAGCCTGGCAATTCCTGGAGCTTGCTGGAAGAGGTCTGTAGGATTTCCCAGCACTAGAGGTGGGTGCAGTATTGCAGAGGCTGGCAGGCTATGCTGTAGGCTTTTCTCTCCATCCTTTGAAGTGTTGAAACATCCAATTGTCACTATTGCAGGCAGGATCCTGTGCTAGATGGACCCTGGTCTGATCTTGTCTGGCAATTCTTGTCACTTCAAGATTGTTTTGGTTTCTTCTGCTGCTGTAATATGCCTGTGTTTTCTTATATGTACTTGGGCTGGCAAAAGTTTAAGGTAACATCTGTAAACTTTTCTTTTTAGCCCTTTATAAAGCAAAATAATTTTTTCCCTGCAACTTAGGCTCATGTAACCACTCCAGCCTGTGCATCTGAGAATCCCTCTGGCTTCTGTGGAGATCAGATTCTTTATATTTAGGTTCTGAATCCATAACCTTCCACCTCTTCAGACAGGGGACAGCAGGCCAAGGGCAAATTTTATTTACTCAGTATGCATCTATTTGATGAAACTTCCAAGTAAACAAGTAACTTCTTCTAGAATGGGGGTGGTGGGTAGTATTCTCCAAATATTGTTTTGTGTTAGTCCGGTTACAGGTAAAGCATCTACACATTGAGGGACATTCATCAAACAGTGTTCCATTTGCCTAACAACTTAAAACCTGTATTTTCTGTCTTTTACAGAGAAGCTATTTTTGTTTGAGTTTTCTGTACTGCAGCTGCTTGCAGCCTAATGTTCTGATGCTGCCATCATTCATTGTGCTTGTCACTGAAGAAACCATTGTGGCTTTCTAAGGTCTTGATAGTGTTGTTATTGAGTATATTTGAATAACTACTTGAATTTGACACAGTTAGGAAATCTGCCAGAGGGTAAAACAAACATCACTCCCATTTTTGCATGTGGCAGCTGAAGTGGCAGTGAAGAGTTCTGAAGAATGCCACGCTGTCCCTTTGCCAGCTTCCAGCCTTCTCTTCCCTGTGGAAGTGAAAACCTATGAAAGGAGATACATGTTACTGTATTATACCTAGTTTTTTCTTTTTAATGGAGAGATAATGTTTTGAACAAGGCATATATGGCTTCAGATACCTGTTACTGTATTCCTTAGGGTATTTACTGACAGGATGGCCTGATTCTTACTGGTCATTTAATTTCCTTTAGTCTCATTCTGGAAATGCTCAGGTAGTTAATGTTTATTTTGTATCTTAGGGACAGAGTTGCAGCTGTCTCTGGTTAACTTTGTTTCTTTAACAGAATGTTGTTTCTTTTTGTTCTAATCCAAAGTTTGTTAGGATGAAGGCAATTTTAGTTCTCTTCAGCTAGTATCTGGAAAGTATAATAAGACCTAACCTGCATTGCAATAAATCTGGAAACCCAGTGCTTACAATCAGGGCATTGATTGCATGATTATTTTATTTTTGCTTGGTTTAGAGTTGACTATAAAATATTTGTACCATTCTTCCCAGTAACTGCCGAATTTCTTCCAAACTTGTCTTGATCATGCAGGAGTTGAATCTTAAGCAATCGTGTTGAATTTTTAATTATTTGTTAGTAATGGAAACTGAGAATAAACTGAGTTGTGTATGAATTGAGTGATGGAGGGATGTAGTGAGATGATGGAGAGCCTGAACATCTTCCTTTCCCTTCTCTTCCATCATTGCACAATACAGCTCCAGGCCTCCCTGAGTGACAAGGGTCATGTATCTGTGTACGTTTGATTTTTGATCACTTAGCCTTTGGATTTCAGCTCCAGAATTAAAGTGGCTTGATGCTAATTTCTGTATTTGTATATGTTAATTCTATATTTTACAACATACTGTGATGTTACAAATGATTAAGTGTTACTTTTTGAAGAAGAAAAAGGTTTTGATAAGACAGGAATAGGGAGCTAAAAGAAAGAAAAAACCAAAACTCGCAACAGATTTCCTTTTCTGTTTTGTTGCAGTCTATGTAATCATGTTTGCTTTTTGCTATTTTAGTTTTGGGCAAGCTATTTCAGTCTGCTTCAGGTGAGCTGTCCATAAAATGGGTGTATCATCACTTGCCATACTACAGTCCTTTGAGTTCTAATTAAATACTCCAGAACTCCAGTCATGAAATGACAGTAGTGTTAGTTTGTCATGTCTTAGGAAAAAATGAAGTACTTGAACTCTTTTATATTTTTTTTTCTCCCTATGATGTAGATTACAACGAAGTTATTTTCTGTAGTAGCAATTATTGGATGGAGTGACCTTTACCAATCTAGACACTGATGTAGTGGAAGGGACATTTTTCCACTTGACCTTTATGCAATGTGTCGGCTTGTCCTGTAGTGCTAAATGAATTGCAATTGACAGATTTGATGGAACACTAACTTGACGGGAGCTTATTGTTTGGAAGCAATTATGTGTGGAAATGTGGAGCCTCTAGTAAATAACGTGATAAAAGTTATGTGCATGTCTTTCATCACTAAGGAACAACTTGCTTAGAAATGACCGCTGCCTAAATTGCAATCTGAATGCTGGTTCACTGAGATCCCAGTAAACCCTATCAAACAGCAATATTTCAGAGTAAAATCTATTGGCTTATCTTTTTATTTCTGCATTGCTCTGTAACCAAATAACAATGGTTTTCTGTATTTTATTCTTGCTACTTGTTTTGTAAAAAGAAAAGAGGAATAAAAGAGAAGCAGTTTTCAGTGTATGACAAGGAAGCCATGTCTTTCAAGAGGATGGCCACGTGTGTGTGTGCATATGTGTATAATGGCTTTCTTGGTTATTTACTAATATATTAGAGAAATTATGGCCAGATATAATTTGGGAAGAGAGAAGTTCTGGTTGTGGGGAGGAGTGGGGAGCTATAAGGACACTGTAGAGTGAGGGTGGTGGATAGCATAAAGAGAACCATGAAAAGAGAACCAAACCATCCTGCCCCACTGCTCCAGCTAGGAAGTGCAGCTGTCAGCTGCTCTTGACATCTGTTAAAGTAGGGAGAGGATTGTGCTTATTGAGGAGAAACTTAAAAGCAAGGACCAAAAGTCAGTTATTTTAGATGTCTTGTTTAATCCAGTATCTCTTTCTGCTCTTGTCGAAAGCTTTGTTACTTCCTGCAAATAATTCCACCTCCAAAATGGATAAGAAAAAGCTGTAATGGAGCTCAGGATCTAGCTGAGACTACCTAAGTAATGAATTATTGTGGCTTTTAAAAGCCATTGAGCAGCAGGACTGAGAAAAGAGCAGCAAATGCCATCTGTCTGATCTACATATTTTACCACAGTTCTTCATAAGCTGTCCGTTGAGGTAAAGTAAAAAGGAGCTGAATGGGTGTGGGAGGGGAAAGCAGCTCACCTCTCTTCTCTTGCATTTGCAGGAGACATTTGGAAGGGGAAAAAAATAGGTGTTTATAGATGTTGATGTTAACAACAGACACATTAACACATTGCTACTTCAAAGACAATCTATTCAAACAATTTCAACAGCAGAGGATGTTGCTGGACAGAGTCAAGGTGGAAGGCTGGATAGAGATGTTTATTTTGCTGTGGTAAAACAGGTTGTGTGGGTATACTGGCATAGAGTGAAGTTCATAGCAAGATTCACTAGTGTAGCAATGCTATTTGATTGTATCTCACAAAGAAAGTAGAGATTAGGTAATGTGAAGCTGTATGATAATAAAAACTATTTTCTTGCGAAGTTTTCATTTGTAGCTAATGCATGCCACAAAAGATAGCAGGCTTTAATGCTTGTCACAAAAGATAGCAGGCTTTAATGCGTTTACTTTACATGCTTGCAGGAGATGTGCTGCAGGGGCTGGAAGCAGAACCTGCATCTGGTGAGATGCAATTCTGCGGTCTACAACAGGATCACACTTGAAATATCTTCTGTCTTTTGTATGTGGGTTCCTATGAAAATGACAGACCTCTCATCCTTTCTGGGGCACCTGCTTTTCTGAACCCCTTCTGGAGAGCATGGCAATATCCAAATCTCTCTTCCTAAGCTCCATTTCTAGCTGTGCATCCATCAGAGTCCAACTTGGCTCCTCTTTCCCCTTCCCACCTGGCTCTGTCAACACAGACACTGGTCTGGCAGCTTTCATTTCACTGGAGGCTGCTGAACAGGGGAGATGCTGCTGGAGGCAGTGATGCTTCATGGGCTCAGGCTGTGTAAGGCACTGAGCCTGAGTGCAAAATTTTCAAGACTTGTAGCTTGAACTGTGAGGACCAGTGAAGGTGTCTTGGCACTGCTGCATTCCACTCAGGTTGGATATTTGAGAAGATCTTCCGTGGATCTGCGTGCTGGAGGAGGTTGGACTTCTTGCAGTGGCTGGCATTGGGTGGTCACTGCTCTTCCTCTGTGAACACAATCCAGGCAGGCCTCTGACTGCACTTTGTGGTTGATGAGATGTTGTCTTATTTATAACTGCTTTGCTAAAGGGCACCAAAGTAGAGTTAAAGAGCTGTGGAACTTCCTCAGGGAGCCTTTGTTCTTTCCCCTACTGACCTCTGCTGCTGACCTCCTGTGCAGCTCTACCCCCTGTCCAGCGTGCTTGAGGAGTAGATCTTACACCTGAAACACTTTCAGGAGCTCAGAGCCAGGGTGAAAAGAGTATTGTAAATGTAAAAAGTTAAAGTGCATGTGAGAAAGGAAGGAACGTGGGGAATAATGATTAAAAAAAAACCAAAAAACCCCTCCAGGATCCCATTTGTTAAAACAGGAAAGATGATGGGCTTAATCTGCTTTTGAAATGAAAAGACTGAGGTGACTGCAGTGGGTGAGAGTCTTTTATATGGAACAGTGTGCAAAGCTCAAATGATAAAAGGGTTAATACAAGGTTTCTTATGCAAGGAACAGTTCAGATTGTGTAATTACACCTATCCTTTTATCTGAAGATCTCACACAGGTGTTAATTAAGCCTAATGAGGCCCCTATGGAGCAATTGTTGCTATCTGTGTTTTTACAGACAGAGGACCTAGAAGCTGAAAGAAATAAGGTTATTGGTAGTGCAGCACTGTGGAATTGGTGTTCATGGGAGAATACCCAGTGTGACTTGAAGCCACCTGGCACAGGCCTGGCAGAACCAACCCATTCCATGAAACTGTGCCAATGGTATATCCTAAATGTTTTCTCTTTGCCTTAAAGTATAAGTATGTGTGGATGCATAAAAAGAAACTGTGGACTAAGAAAAATTACTTTTTCTAGATGGCCCATTTTCATTATGCCTATCATTACTCATGGGTTTTCCTTTTCTTTTTGGTATGCTATGCTTGTGATTTTCGGGTTCCTGTGATATTTTGGTTAGCATCCAAATGTTTTGTGAGGCTTATGGGAACCAGCAATAAGGAAAATATACCTATGTTGCTGCGGTTTTGAATGCTAATTCCTTTCATGTGTTCATGTAAATCTTTTCAATGCAGAGCAGACACATTGTTTTGTCAGCTTCCCATAGGGAAATTAGACAACTCTTTAATTTTTGTTTTGCTTCCTGTAATACTCCTGAGCTGTTGATAATTCCACAAAAGAATTCTGAAAAAGTACTGCTGCATGGATGAGGATGGGTAAACAGAGAATTTTGAGATATTCTTACACTGCTTTGTTTGTAGAATATTGGATTTCTTAAGCAAATCATGCTTTCATTGTCTTCTGACCCTACCTCACATAGTGTGGAGTTGTTGCCTGCCTGGTATTTAGTTGTTCTGTTCTTTTTCCCTGGAATTTGGGCAGCTCCAAGACTAAGCTTGACAAAATTGCTGCCTTTGTTGTTTCTGGAAGCCTCCGTGACAGGTTGAACGTGGTGGTGGCATTGACAATCCCAATGCTCTGATGTGTTGGTAGAGATCTGTTTCAGGGAGGTTGTGTCAGAGTCAACAGCTCAACAAAACACAAGTAATTTTTACAATAAGAAACTGCTTAAGCTATTAAGAAGCTGCCAAAATGAAGTACAGCTTGATAGCAGAGGAAATGCCTTCTCTGGGGTTGTTGCAGTGAGATGTGGCTTTGATCCAGTTCAGCCTGAGACTCTGTTTCTTCAGAGAAGCTCATTTCGTGCAGGGCTCTGAGCCCCACAAACTTGCTGGTGTTTTCACAGATTTTGGTGACGTTTTGGGAATGTCAGGAATGCAGGATGTTTTGAAATTCAGGATCAATAGGACAAAGTGTGCTTGAGATTAATTTCCAGAGGGAAAAAACTGGAAATAGGTATGCAGCTTTTAGATTTGATATTTTATATTTTTTTGGCCTTCTGAAGGAAGTTGCAGGATCCAACTAAACTTCCACTGCCCAAAATTATTTAAATTGTTTTGTGTTTATGCTTTGGTACCAAAAACAGACTTGTGGAAGCAGTGTTGAAGATGATAGGTAGGAAATAGAGAAGAGCTTAGTACTTGTATATGTAAGCTGAATAAACTGTAGGTGCAAGTCAGATAGCTAATGAATTGTATTTTTTCTGTTTTTGGAAAAGAAGGAAGACTAGAGAAGCAGATGCTAGCTGGAAGATGTGGGAAGGGAAGAGGATCAATGAACAGAAACAATGAGGGGAGAGACTGGGGTGTAAGGGTACCCATGAATTGCTGAGAGGGAATTGATTAATAAGGCCAAGTTCAAATGGAAGGGCAGGAAACCAGTCACCAAATATTAACAGTCAGCAGCTATTCTGTGTTTAAATGATTATCTTTGCCATTGAGTTCTGATTCCTGGTGGAAATTATTGAATCTGACTAGATACAAGGCAGTTTTTGGCAATGAGTGTGCTTGAAGCACTAGAGCAGTTTGTGCAGAGTGGTGATGGATGGATGGGTGCCCCATCTCCAGCAATATTGAAGGTCAGGCTGGATGGGGCTTTGAGCAACTTGATCTAGTTGAAGATATCCCTGATTATTGCAGTTGGGTTGGACTAGGTGACCCTAAAGGTCCCTTCCAACTCAAACCACTGCACGATTCTGTGAAATTCTAATGTTTGTGAATCCATTTTTGTTTTGACAGTCAGAATAGTCTGAGAACAACTGACAAATGTTGTAAACCATTCCCTCCTATTGCTTGATTCCTTAGGATTTGGCCTTCCCTGTATAAAGCAGAGCAGTGTAACTTCTGTATGCTTAGAACAGTGAAATTGGAAAAGTGGCTAGGCTGAACTAAGTTAGCATCTTTTATTTGTGGCTTTTTGATTTGCCTTTATTTTTTTTAAGTAGTTTTAAAATAGTTTTTGGTTTTACGTCTACTGGTGCAGAGTGCTTGGGGAAAACTATCAGCTTAACTCGATGCTAAAGTTTTAGTTCTTGAAGAGCACTGTGAATAAGGAAGAGTCAAGGAAATTAGATTTATATATTTGAGATTATGTAGACTATTAAATATGAGAGTGGGCACCTGGAATACAAGCAAACATTGAGCAGTATTGTGGGAGCTCAAGAAGGGAACAAGAGAGGCAGAAAAAAGATTGCTTTAACCTGAAGTAAAATTCTGGCATCCAGGTACTCATCCATAATGAATGAATGTATTGTTTTCAGCCCTGTTACCACAAAGACTTACTTTATCTTCTCTTTCCCTTTTTGTTTCTAGAAGTTTCAAGTTTTCTTGTAGAGTTCCCCACTGCAGTTTTCAGAGCAATTGCTTTGGGACTGCATTTGCACATTTATATTCTCTTTACAGCTCTCTGTGTGCAATACTCAATCAATAAGAAATAGTATTTTATACCTTTTCATCAGCATGCCTTGCCACAGAAGGGAGATAATGTTGTCTAATTGCATTTTGTTTTGATGGTGTTGATCTGTAGCTGGTGGCTTAAGCAGAACTGCAAGCTGATTTCTTCTCCTATTGTAGTCCTTGGGAAACATAGCACAATTTAATATACACCACACTTCAAAGTCTGTGCTGTTTCCTTTCAAACTTCAACTTAAAGCAACTGTACATCTACTTGTTGGTGTTCCTTAGCCTAGACTTCGTGCTGCTTTGTTCTGCATTTTTGCAACATGGCTTTTAAAAGTATGAGAAGAAACCTTCGTGGAACACTGCTTATGTTATCTATACTACTTTGTGGCTTCTCACAAAAAGAAGCCCAAAATCTCTCAAACTGTATGCTTTAGGATGGTGTTCTCAATATATTCAGGTTAAGCAATAATAAAGGATCCTTCTCTTTGTTTGACAGCTGGAACAAAGCACTTTAGATTCACAATATGTGCTTAAATAGAGCCTAGTACGATAAAGTCCCAACATAATCTGACTGTCTGTAGTTACAAAATCCTTGATAGAAAGGCCCAGATGTAAGACCATGCAGTTTTAAAATTTTTCTGGAGTATTTAGAACTTTATCAAAATGACAGGTATCTCATGATATAATGCAATTAGTTGTAGAGCACTGCATGGTTTACTGTTAATTGACTCACTTGTTTTCTAATCAATCCATGGCATTTATTCAGAGGCAGTGAAGATAGACAGATGTTAGCTTAGAGATTCTTGGAGGAAGGAAAGGGACATGGTGACCTGGGATTGAATCTCCTGTAGTTGTCATTAATATACAGCTGACAGTTCTTGTATATGAACTGCACTGATTGGAAACATCCACCAAACCTTTTCTTCTACCATCTCCAATAACAGAAGGAGCTCTATTGCAGGCCAAGGGGCTATGCATTGATTGCTGTGAGCTTCCTTGTTTTGTGAGATCTCTTTCAGAGTAGGATTTTATTCACAATTGTCTGTTTGGTTGTCCTGCATAGCCTGACATTTTTAAAGGTATAGATTTGACCTGAGTCAGTGGTACATGTTTTTCTTCATTTCTCTAAAATCTCATGTAGTGACAGTACTGTCAGCACTGCTTACAGAATGATGTTGCTATCAAATAAAGTGCACGAGCAGTCAGCTTTTTTTCCCTTTTAATGTATCTTTTGATGTTATTGTAAATTATTTTTATTGTAAAATCATGTTGGAAATGTAAGGATCTTGGTGGTTTCATTGGACACTTTGTGAAAGACTGTGAGAAGCAGTCAGTGGGGGCACTGTTTAATTTGTATTGTGAACTGGCTAAAGGAGAAGTTATGTTTCCAGTATTCACATGCCTGTCTGTGAACTCTTGTGGTATCTGAAGGAATTTACAAATGCAGCAAATCTGAAGAGAAGGACAGTAGGGGATAGAAACTGTATGCAATTGTACTTCTCATGCAGTTACAAAGATGATTTACAAAAGTTGTCACATACAGAAAACTGCCCACTATTTCACTAACTGTTACACTTGTCAGGCATGTTAAAAATGTGATTACTCCTGCATTTAGAAAATTATGGAAGTAGTTAGTTTTTATGCTCTAATGTGGAATATTTATGAAGGTCCTAATATTAAAAATATTGCTATTAAAGATACTATAAAACCTCAATGTTTTTCAGAAATAGCAGACTAAGAGCAATGGAGATTAAGCTGCTTATAGTAGGCTGAAATTATTGCCCCTAATTTTCACCCAGAGTGTGGGTCTCATGCACTGTTCTCTCCATTTCCCCCTTTGGCTGTCATGTATTTTGTGGACTGTATATTTACTGGAATAGGGTTTCTTTCCACCCGTTGTCTGAGCCTAGTACAATTGGAACCTCCGTTGGAGGCTCCTCTGTGAGATGCTTGTGGCAAATAATAACTGATTTCCTTTCAGGATAGTCATGTTACAGGGAATTGTAAGTTTATCCAAATAGTCCTGATGTCCTTAAACTCAGCCCAGAAATGACTGCTCTAAGGATAGTTCACCCTACATCCTTGCCAGGGGAGGAGAAAGTAACATGAGAAAGCAAAATTTTTCTAACATTGGCCAAGTAGCTAGAGAGATTAATAGTCCAAGTCAGGACTCGGATATTTTCCTGCTAGGCTCTCAACCCTCGTATTTCCCAGGGGTGTGCTGGACAAAACGCTTCTGGCTTTGTGGCTTCTTGCTTATGTTCCTGCTGATGTTGAAAGTAACTGTACCTACATTCTCACAAAACTCATGGAGTTCTATGGCTTGTGCCCATAAATCCTGTTAACTGCTGTTACTGAGAGCCAGAGAACACATTACAGATCTGAGTGACAGTCTGTCAGTCACATTGCTGATGTCAATGTTCTGTGAAGTAGGAGCACTGGTCAAAATTTGTGATAAAAATTTGCCCCAAGCTTTGCACTAATGACTTGCTGGGGAGAAGTTTCTTTCTGGGGAAATAGATTTTCCAATGTTAGCTGGAGGTGTAAACTGTAGGTGGAAATCTTGGTGGTGTGCTTTGGAGGAAGCATCTGTTAAAATGTCTAAGAATGTAGCTTTTTGTTCAATGTTAAATGAATGTTCTTAAATTCAATATAAATTAGAGGAGGGAAATTAAATATCTGCCAATGTGTCAAGCTTCCTTTTGTAATAACAGCCAAGAAGTGTCTGTTCTTGTATATTTTAAAGCTTTCAGGCTTCCCAACTCCGCTGCAACACAGATGTTCAGTACGCTAAATTCTGAAATGCTGTATATTTTAAGGAGGCAGCAGTTCCCTGGGTTGTTATTGGTATGAACTGATGGGTGGAAAATGCAGAGCTTGCAGGGAGGCAGAGAGCATGCCGGAGCTGTCCTCCCTCTTAAGAAATCTTGTAGACAGTGTTCTCCATTTCTTCTCTTGAAGGGACTATTTTGAGTAACAGGTTTCCTTCCCTTTCTTCCCCCACCTGATTTATGTATAGTGGTGTCTCATTGCTAGGAAAGGAGAAGGAATCTGAGGATAGGCAGCTGATACTGACTGCAGCAGGAGGAACTTGTGGCATCAAATGCTACATCAGGTCGTTGCTGGGTATTTTGGTTACTCTGCTACCTTGAGTCTGTCAGGGAATGCAGGAGACTTATTCTCTTGTACTCTTCTGGTTGCTAGTCTTTTAACTTTAAACAGCACCAGAATTGGAGGCAACCATCCTTCGAGATCTCAGCAGGAATTAGAAGGGTTTGTCATCTGTACTAAGAGTGAGAAATAACTGAGGAATACACACAAAGCAAGGAATTATGGAGTTGTAGCTCCTGCAGATTTTGACCCTCCTGCTTTAGAGTGAATTTTGTGACAGTAGCCTCTGACTCCAAAGAGTGTTCAGCAGCCAGGAGTTTGGTTTGTTCCACTGTTCCTCAAGGTAGTCGTGATAGTTCAGGAGCAGAGCTGGAGTGTGAAAAAGCACAAAGTTGCCTTTTTGACTGGAATGGAAAAAGTTAAGTGGTGGGTAAGCGGGATAATTACATTTGCATTTTGCTCTACCTTTTTATAAGCTGAACATGAATGTTTGGCTGTAGTACCCAGGGGGTTATAGCCTTGTCTGGAAAGCTTTAGCCTCTGCTCACTGGCCTTCCCAGGAACTGCTTTTTCCACTGACTGCTGCATGTATTGAATGGACCCTGGCCCAAATATAATTTTAGTTCCAATTAGGTGCATGAGCCTTTGGAAGGAATCTCCCAGTTGTCCCATTTATTATGCTTTGCTTTGCATTGTAGAGCACTCTTGGAGTACAGTGGGTTGGTTTTCTTTCAGGTGAGACAAAGTCTGAAAATGTGCTGTAGAGCTGTCAGAGGGATTCAACTATCTGTCCTTTGGTCCATGGCATTACACTAAACTTAGTGTGAAGTAGGACCTTCTGAAATGCAGAGATTGAGGCCTCAATAATGAACTGTTTTGCTCAGCAGACGTTCTCCTTTTAATCCACACAGTCAGCAGGGTTGGAATAACTCTTCTGCTGTTGCTTCAGTGGTCTGTCCCCAGCCCCATGACTTCTTGGAGTCAGCCTTGCCCAGGTGTGCAGTTTGACTTTGCAGTGGCTCTATTTTGCTGTTTACCACATACAGGGCTGAGTGGAAGGTAGAAAAGGTTTGCTCTGTGCTGATGACCAGACAGCACATGGCAAGGACTCGCTGTTTAGCTATCCAAGAGTAATCTCTAGGTCCGTTTTATACATATCAAGTATCTTTATTTTCAACTGTGTATATTTTTGGTACTATTGAATAGTTAATTATTTTATCCTTAAGAGCAGATAGATGTTCCAGGTGCTTGTAATGCTTTCAATTCTTATCATGCTCTATTTGGATATTAACTGATCTGCATTTTCTCCTGCAAGTTATTTTGCAGGATGTCAATGCTAGTAACTGGGCTGTAGACACCTTGCTCTCCCTGTGTTTCAGTCACATATTCAAGCTCCACATTAGACTCCTCAAGTTACCAAATGGGGTATGTGTTTAAATAATTCAGGATTCAATTTTTGTATTGTCTATTATAATGTATTTTGGAGACCAAAAGCATAGGTAGCCTGAGAAGAGAGAAGTTTCTGGTGGATAGAAGGGGAAGTGTTTTAGCTGACAGACATTAGAGATTCAGGAACAGAAAGGGGGCACATTGCACCCTAGTTTTTAGTCTCCTCTCTAAAGTCCTTTTACTGTGTGTGGTTTTGAATACAAGCTGCTAGAGGGGTCTTTGGCTCTGAACCCGTGACTGCTTTGGCTTTTACAAAATACATAACTGTCTCTGGTGCTGAGCATGCAAGACACTTCAGTCATCTTGGACCCTTAATTTTTTTAAGAAAGTGAATGGTGGGGAGATTATGTGTTCTGTAAGTATCTAGCAGGCAAGAAAAATATTTTAGAGCTGCAATTTGTGAGTTGTGGTTATAAATTCTGCACAAATTCTGTTTAAGAGCCTTCAGATTTAGGGGGGATTCAAGGGCAAAAGGAAGGAGGTTGTTTGCTGAATTGTGGAGCAAGATCAAATGATCTTCCCTTGTTGAGCTAGCTGAAGAAACACTTTTTTAATGTCCAGCAATTTGTAGAATAGCATGATTGATTATCTTCCCACTTACTAGCACAGACATAAATAAACATAACTATATGCAGTACATAGCAAATGAGGTTCTGTCCTTACTGCGATGATTTTCTTAAATGTTTTTTAAATGATGATAAATAGTTCTGATAAAGTGAACCTCTTCTTTAGATGAATCAAACCAATGTTAGAGTACGTAAAAAGTAGAGAGGTAGCCAGATGTTCTCACATGGTCAATTAGAATTTATGGAAATTGCTTCCTTTACTCAAAGCTGTTACAAAGCATGATCTTTGGAGACACTACTGTTTTCTGACTGTTGCTTGTTTAATTGAGAACAGCAGTTAGTCAGCATCTTCCAGGCCCATACTGTGGGTTGGCTTTCAAGTGAGTGGGATGTCTGAGGTGCACAGGCAGAAGTGGATTGCACGGTAATGGATTGCAGTGGAGGGTAATTTAAGAGTTAACATTAACTGAAGAAGGAACCTTTTCTAAGGTGTCTTTTCTAGGCAGCAAACTGGCACCAGAATGTAGTGAAATAAAAGAGAATTAGGCCTCATTTGAAATGCTTCTGTAGAACAGTATGTATTGATTACCTGAAAGTTTGTTCATTTAAGAACTTCTTCAAATGGGAGGGATTGCTTTTGGCATGTCAACTGTGAATTAAGAAACTTATTTTGAAGTGAGGAATGGGATAGAGAAAGTGTTAAGCCTTTCTTTGTGATGGAGATACCTGAGCGCATGTGGTTTCTTTTGGTGTCTCAGTCTGTCAGTGAGTTCTTGAATTCTGTGAAGGTCTTTTCTCTATTGGAATAACTTGTTAAAACACTAAAATGAAAGTAAAAGAAAGTGATGTCTGTGAGTCTGATGACTTAGCAATAGCAAAGGCCTTCTGTGTCTGCTTCTGGGCTGAAAAATCCTAGAAAATATTGTGGAAGAGATCACACAGAACATTCTGAGCTCGAATAAGGATCATCAAACTCCCAACTCCTGACCCTGCACAGGACAGCCCAAAGAATCACACCATGTGCCTGAGAGCACTGCCCAAACACTTCTTGAACTCTGTCAAACTTTGTGCCATGACAGCTTCTCTAGGAAGCCTGTTCCAATGCCCAACCACCCTCTGGGTCTTTTTCCTAATATCCACCCTAAACCTCCCCTAACACAACTTCAGGCCATTCCCTCATGTCCTGTCCCTGGTCACCACAGAAGAGGTCCGTGCTGGCCCTTCCACTTCCCCTCAGGAGGAAGCTGTAACTGCAGTGAGGTCTCCCATCCAGGTTGAACAGATCAAGTGACCTCAGCCACTCCTCAAATGCCTTCCCCTCCAGGCCCTTCACCATCTTCACTGCCCTCCTTTGGACGCTCTCTAACAGTTCAAGGTCTTTGTTACACTGTGGCACCCAAAACTGCCCGCAGCACTGGAGGTGAGGCCGCTCCAGCTCAGAGCAGAGCAGGACAATCCCCTCCCTTGCTGGGCTGGTGATGCTGTGCCTGATGCTCCCCAGGACAGGGTTGGCCCTCCTGGCTGCTGGGGCACTGCTGGCTCTTGTTCAACTTGTCATTGACCAGGACCCCCAGGCCCATTTACCTGGCGCTGCTTTCCAGTATCTCATTCCCCAGTCTGTCCGTACATCCAGGGTTGTCCCATCCCAGGTGCAGAATTTGTCGCTTCTGCTTGTTCAAACTGGAGAATGCATTTGGTTTTTCTATTCTTGAGCGATGTTTATCTGACCTGAAAACCAATACTGGAGGAGATTTCCTGTCTAACCCTGGCAGCTAGATTTAGTACTTCACTATATCTAATGTTTTCTTCACATATCATTTGCTGCAACTCAGGTTTGTTACTGAGGATTCAAGTTCTAAGGGAACATTGTATTACTGCTTTCTTTGCAGCTTTCTGGCTTATAGTAGTACTGGAAGTTACCTCAGTCTTTATCTCTGCTAGTCTGTGGAATCCTGCTTATTTCCCTCTTTCACATCCTGTTGGCTAGACTTCTGATCATTTCCATTACTTGCGCTTGATCCAGATTTCTCTTGAGCTGCAGCACTAAAAGCTGGATTGAGATGAGCCTTATTTGCATGGTTCCCTGCTCTGCAGATGGCACTGAGGCTCTTGGGTCTCTCCATGGACCAAAGATACAGCCAGGTCAAATGGCAGGGATCTCCCTTCCAGGAGAGAATTCTAAAAGCTGAGTACTACAGTGTTCAGCTCACTGGTGCTGGAGTCCGTTAAGACATAACCCTCAAGTGTGATGCTGAAAAGATAAAAGGGTAAAAAAATCATTTAGTGCAGAGAGATAAGTGGATATGAGCAGCCATATACTTATAAGATACCAGGGGAACAAATTATTTAGAAACGTCTGTTAGTAGAAACTAATTGAATACTGTGTAGATTGGAATACATAAAGCAGGATGCAGCCAAGACTTAATGAGAGAGAGAGAAGGAATTGGCAAGTGGATCCCCTCATCTGTTTTCCTTCCCAAAATAGCGTGTTTCTAGGGCCAGGAGGGATAGGAGCAGAACGATGGAACAACTGGACACACAAACACAGTTAAGCATAATTATGTTGAAGAACAATGGTGGTGTTGTTAAATGGCTATAGAGGGTTGCCACAACTCCCAGGAAGCCCAGTGGCGAATGGTGTGAGTAAAAGGAAGTGTTTCCATGTGGTTTGGCTTTCAGTGGTCATTGGTCACTGGCCAACCCTTTCAGCCCTTACTATTGTGTTTGTGACAGTGGTGTTTTCAATGGCTGAGTTAGAAATGCCAAGTGGCATATTAGCATGCAAGTGCTGGTATGTTTTTCTGGTCAAAATATGGGGTTGGGAGTCTCAGCTCAAATTTCAGTTTCAGTGTGGTGATAGGGATAGGGTGAATCTGTTTAACTGTGGCCCCTGAGAAATGCATCCCAGGTGTGGTTCACTTCCACTACTTTTCAGGAATATGCACATGGGTACAGGCTGGGTAGGGTGCTCATTTCAGCAAGAGCCTCATGACATTTTGCATGCCAATGACAACACAAAAGCGAGTTCACCCTGGAACAGTGTGCTGAGACAGGGAAAAGATCTAGTCTTGTTAGTAAAGTCTCTGTCTTTATTCTACCCTGTTGGCACAGAAGCAGAGTGAAGATCAATACTAATGATAGATTATTGTAAAATATGCATAATTTCTCTAAACCAAGTGTAAGCAACTTCTCATGTTAAATTCCCTCAGAGGATAAAGAAAATAAGCAATAAAAAGCATGCACAGATGGATGCTATTCTGATAGTAACATATTGTATTGAAAATGTTAAAAGGATTGCTAATCACACAAAATTGTATGCAGTGAGGCCACGAGCAGAGTACTGAACTGTAAAGGTTTTCCATTTGTGGGTTAGCTCAAAACTCTCTAATTTGACTAATGTGTCATCAAAGGTGTTCTGTCTTGGATGGCAGGCTTGTTATCTGTCATGTATGTGATTTTGTTGGTATACTGGCACAATAGAAGATACATGTACTGCATTAATAATTAGTAGATAGAATGATGTTCTTTTATTTCCTACACAGGGACAAGAAATAAGTAAGTAACTTATATAGAGAAGTGGTTACTCTAAGAAATGTGTGGGGTTATGCTAGAATCAAAGCAGTCTCTTGGGGACTACTGTTATTTTTATTTAAAGTTGAAGGTAAATCTTTTTTGGTTTGGATGATAAACCAAGCATAATTCAGGAGAGCCTGGAATGGGATAATTGTTTAATTGCTATAATTACACATGCATTTTCTGCTGAAGTATACAGCTATATCATGTGTGATTCTTCAGTTCTTGACCTAATAACAATACAAATTTTTTATAAGATCAAACTTAAAATATGTAACTGCTATTTAAGTTTTAAGACAAACTGAAGCAGCGAAGAGCAGCACTTTTCTTAGAATTTAATTCTCAGCTGTTACTCTAGGAAGAGCATGGATGATAACATTGAGGGAATTCTTTGGAGCCCTATGAAATTAAAACAGTGCTGGGAAGCCTGCAGTTTTGTCCTTGTCATGGAAAACAGTAGCTTGGCATCTTGGTTATTTGATGTTTTACATTGTAGTCTTGGTAATTTGTCCTTGAACAGAACAGACTGATATATTTTATAAAAAGAGGAAGAAGAACCATCAGAGAGGTGGATTTTGTTTTGCTGAGAGACTGTTGAGATTTTTTTTCTCCCAGGTAAAACAGGACCCTTTTGTCACTGTTTAACTTTTCTTTTTTTTCTTTTTTTCTTTTTTTCTTTTTTCTTTTTTTCTTTTTTTCTTTTTTTCTTTTCTAGCTGATAAATTTAGACGGAAACTGGAAGAACTGGAGAAGGAGAAAAATTCTTTAAAATTTCAGCTTCCTTCAAGGCATCCCTCAGTTAGCAGTTTCTTGGATAGGTTCGTGACCCAAGTTCAGGCAACATTGCACTGGGCTGCTGATCATTGGTAAGTTTGTTGATTCATTATTGTGTAAAATGATGCTTTTCTTTTTCTCAAAATGCAGAATACAACTTATGAATAATTATAATAAAGAGTTTCAATGACTATCTAATGTATCCATATGGAGCTTGTTTTTGAAAATTCCCCCCCCCCCCCCCCCCCCCTTTTTTTTTCTTTCTATAATTCTTTCAAAATTCCTCTGGAAAACATTGATCATGATGAACTGGCAAATTAAATGGAACATTTCTCATTGATGTTGAGTGGGAATGGGATTGAATCCTTGACACGGCAGTTTGAGCAACGCAGCTTGTGCAGCGCTTCCCTGTGGAGTTAATGCTGATGCTCCCTTTCAGGCAATGAAAGGATATTTAAATATAAAGTAAAACCCAGATTATTTTTTGATATGAATAGATCTCTGGGAGCTTCCTTTAGTGTGCCACTTCTTAGATAACAATATTGAGCTCAACACTGTACAAAGTCACAAAAGTAAATTCTAAACCTTGTTTTGAAGGGATAACTTCAAAGATGGGAGGAATGCAAGATGTGCTGGATGCCCCAAGAGGGATAACTTAGGAAAAGAAAATAGTCTCTATTTCTTGGTCTGTCTTCAACCCTGTTCTGAGTTACTGTTGTTAGAAGAGGATACTTTAGAGGTATTGAAAGCTATTCTCAAATGCAATAGCACAAATGAAAGAGGAGAAGCATTTTGTTTTCTGGCAGCTTGTTAATATAAAGGCTGCAGTGTGCTGGTCAATACCTTAGTGTGTAATTTTTGATAGACATGAAAATTAGATAAAATCAGTACAGATAATGATTTTTTTTTTGTGAAATTGGAAAATCTGAAGGTATTTTTAGCCTCTATTTATAGCATCTAGTAATAAGGGAGGTTTAAAAGAAGCTGCACTCCTTCAGAGCTGTTTCCTTCTCCCTTCTGAGGCTCTAAGAGGCTGTTTTACCATTCCTTAAAGATTAGGATACACCATTCTCTGTTTTGTCATTAAGATGTGTTTGGTCTATGCATTAATTTGTAATAATGATTTTGGCAGTAGAGGCAGTGTTGTCTTCTTTGTCATAGAAACTGAGTCACTGAAGCATCCCCCAGATACAGTTTGCTTATTTTTATCCTGTATAATGTATATATAATGCTTTTATATATAAAATAGATGCTATAACATATTTATGAAAGTGTTCCTGTTCTTTGGATGATTAGATTTGTAACTCTTCTCTTTGCACAGGTCTGAGCAGTGCTGTTCTTCAGGGTCAGATGAATATCCTCTTCCCTTTTCTGACTTGTGCACACTCCTTTCTTTGAGCTTAGGCTCAACTACTGTTGTTGTGACACCCTTTTGTTTGCTTGCTTGATTCTTGTAGCCTTTTACACTGCTTTGTCTGTGGTCTGACTCATTGATACAAAAGTACTCTTTGTTTTCTGTACAGGGGTTTAACTCCTTTCTGTTCCAGCAGTATTTTTAGATCATACAATGGAAAACATTACTGCTTCCTCAAGGAAAATTTGTAGGCTTCAGTTTTTGTTTTCATTTTGAATTGGAACAAAACCAATATACCCAGGAAGGCTTTTTTTTTTAACCTGGAAAATTTAAAAAGATGATCAGACTAGCCTCAGAAGATCAGATCATTGCAATTTTACTGTAGTTAAGTCAATCTCAGTTTTTGCAAGACAAATGTTTGTGGCAGCTTATTTAAGATATGAAATTCATGCCCCAGTTTTGTTTTACTTGATGAAATTATGTGATGAGTTTTTTAAATGAATGCGTTTGATGTTGACGTGGGTTACTGGGGGCAATCTGGGAGCCAGATTTGGTTATGTTGGGCTTAGGACCAACAAATGTGGTTGTGCAATGAGTCAGGTTTGGTGAGATCAGAGAGCTCTTGCTTGTCTTCCAGCAGTACCAAGTAGGTTATTCTCAGAATCTTCTCAGAAAATCCATGTGTATCTGTCTATGTTTATAATGAAATTTTTTATAAATTTCAATCAGCCACTTGGAAAGTTATTACATACCTCTCTAGGAATGATGCAGCTCCAGCTTGAAGAAGGAGGCTTCAGAGCTGCCTGGAAATGTGGTTGGTCGGAGCCACAGGAACTTGTAATGATTGTAAGGCACAGTGATGGCCTAGCACCTCATAACAGGGGTGTCTCTTTGGTGTGTGCTGTTAATACAGAAATGCAGTTACACTGTCATTATGTCTAACTTGCTTAATGATACCTTTGTTAGTGCTGAGGCTTTATTTTGCTTTTTCAGTACCTTCTGCAGTCCACAGAGAGGGAGTAAAGCATGTGTGTCTTTTGATGGTCCTGCAGAATAGATGAAAACCTCTTGTTCTACACACTTGTTAAACACCTGTGCATGAAGATCATAATTGCGTGATTAATCATGCTTAAACCAGAACTGATGATGCATGTTTTATATGTGGCATGGATGTATTTGCTTTGCAAGATTACAGTGGGAAATCATGCCTTAAAACACTTTGTTTGAGACACAGTATTTTTAAAGAGGATACTGAAATGAATCTGTACTCTTTATGTGGAGATGCATGCACTTGTCTCTAGAGATGGACACAGAAATGCAATTGCCCTTTGCAAGTGCACATGCCCTTATGAGGGAACATGGAAGGCAAAACAGATTTGCATTGTTTGCAGGTGCATTTTGAGAGGCAGATTATGGAATTGATACTTAAGATAATGTGCTGATTACCTTGGAGTCCAGTCACACAAAGATTTACAACTGAAGGTTGTACAGATGACTGGGAAGAAACCCACTGATTGTGATTTTGAAAGAATTCTCATTGCAAGAGAGAAGTAAAATTTGGCATTGTGGAGCAAACACTCCAGATGATCTCTAATGTAGTCTCCAAAAGCTGACAGAAGCTGCAAAAATGGCTTTGGCAAGTTTCTAAACTTCTGTCTAAGAGATTTTTCTCTGTATTGATAGAAACTACATGCCTTCGTTTTGTCTCTTTCAAGGCAGTGATGGATAAATTTCTGAAATATGATAAAGCTGGGGGAAGCCTGAAGCTATACAAGCTTTCCATTTTCTTTCTTCATCGTGTTGTAAAAACAGTGTAAATGTTTGAGATAATAAAGGAAGATATGCCAAGGGAAAAGAATCTCTTGTTCCCTAACTCTATCTGTTTGAAATGCAATCATTCTGGTGGTGGAGTGTTATGACTCTAAAGGTAGGTAACATGTAGCATTCTGAACTATTTAATCCTTGAGACACTGAAACTCATGAAAACTGCTAATTTTTAGCTTTTGTCATGCTTTTTTCAAAGGGTTAGACATGAAGAAAATGGTCTTTGTCATGAAAAAGAGCACAGACTTTTGAGATCAGCTTCCCAGGAGCAGACGCAGGTTATGGCCACAAAACGAAACCAGCTTTTTCAAGAAAAGAAACGGTTACAGGTAACAGGACTGCAAAGTTGTGTGTAAGAACCAGTGCTGTGGGGAAAACCTTGTAAGCTGTCACAGAGTGAAATAAATTTATTGTAATAGCGACTTTGCTTCTGTGTAGTAATTAGAGCCTTGGCTGGAGTCCAGTCGATAATCTAAGTGATGATTGGAGATGGCAGCCACAGGAGTTGTGTTAATCTCATTACAGAAACGCAGAGCTGGAAGGTTTGGTGGCTTGTGTGCATGCTTAAACTTTCCTCATTATCTTTTTAAGCGTGCTCTTTGTTATGATTTGATGATTTAATATTACACTGATCTTCAGAAGTTTTTATTTGAAGACAAAAAGTTTTCATCCGTTTCTGGTTAGAATTTACTATAAATACATGTTTTACCAGCTTTTGTTCCTGAAAGATGATTGATGCTTTTCATAAGGATGAAGGAATCATCACGGAGCAGCCAGCATTTGCTAACAATAGCTTTACAATGACACATGATGTCACAACGTGATAGTTTGGCAAATGGAATGCTTCAAGATGGCATTAGTCCAATTTTAAGTCTGCAAGCATTTTAAGCAAAGTTTAGCTCTTTCTTTTCATCATCTGTCAAAAATCTCAATGTACTGTCTAGTTCTGTGTCTTTTAAAAATCTTGGTGATCACAGTGATCATGCTCAGATGTGGCACCTTAGAGAGCTAGTAGACCTAGCTTTCCTTTGTTTCTGTGGTCTTGTCTTGAAATCTTTTTTTGTGGTATTTTCATTCCTTTGGTGGATCCAATAGTATAGTAATCTCTGCCTGTGTACACATGTAAATTTATATATATAGAAAACCCACAAAGCAGTAGAGGAAAACATCTTATGTGGTCATTGCAAAATTGTACTTAGGTGAAGAAATGTCTTTTTTATCCTATTCAATACCTTTGTATTTTTTAGGTTTATTTCATCAACAAGAGGAGACATAGTGTAGTTCAGCATTATCAGTATGCAGAATTTTTTTTTAAATTTAGACATCCAAGAGCCACTTCAAGATACTAAACTGAAAACTGCTGTACTTAAGACTCCATGACAGCTAATTTTTACACTTGCTCAAGGTGAATCTTTATTCTTTAGTTATACTAGGGAAAAATCAACCATACCGTTATGCAAGCATGCTATTTATTAGAATTTCATCAAAATTACCAGGAATTCAAGGTTCTGGGGAAGGCTGATCCATGGTTATTGTTTGCACCCAGGAGCCCGTACAGGTTTCTCCTAACCAAAATCTTGTATGACCAGAAGTAATTTTTATTTTCCTCAGCCCCACATTTCTTTATTTTTTCTTCTGCCCTCTCTCCTGTTCATTCTGCATTTGTCTTAAGGGACTTGAAAACCTGTGGCAGTATCTATAATTTATGTTTTAATGTTTCTGCTGCCATCTCTGCTTCATGGAGACCATCAGTCCATAAGTAAAGCTGGAGGTATACAGTCAGAACTGATTAGCTGTTGTGTTGGAAATCCCAGTTTAAACTCAAATCTGCAAAGTAAAACTCCAGCTCATGTTTAGTGAGATGAATATCTGCTGCTCAGTGCTGAGACTTTAGGCCATTTTTATCTGTCCCTGGAGGCTGACCAAGAGCACTCTGAAGGCTTCTTTGCATTTCTGGAAAAGAATGCGGGAGAATTCCAGTTTACTGATTAAAATTTCCATGCTCCCAAGAATGCCTGTGAACTATTCTTGAGCAGAGCAGCTTTCTTTCTGTGAATGCAGATTGTGTGCTTCTGGTATCTATTTATGTTGTACATTTCAGTCCTAAAAGTGTGATTGTAAAACCAGATTCTGTTCATCCTCCTTTCTGTTCCCATGTAGGTTGCTTATTGCAACGATTGCAATTACTACATTTTCACAGAATATGGAGGTCTCTATATTAAGTAGGGCCTATTAAGATTTTGGCAGTATTCCCAAGACAGTAACACAGAGACAGAATTGTCCTTTGTGCACACTAAAAGCCTAATTTGAGACTGAAAGAAACAAAACTGATGTTTTTGGTCTGCTGACCTTTCTGTCCTTGACAAATGCCTGTGGGTTGAAACATGGGCCACACCATTCTCTTCTTGCTATATCTAAAACCAAAGAAGGAAAATAATTGATGAACCTAGTGTGCAGGACTATTATAAGTTGAAATTTTGGAGCTAGTCAGCCTTTGAATATGTAAGGACCATTATTCTTGTTCTAAGTGATACTTGAGAAGCTGGTTACAGTGCAGCAAACCTGAAAGTATGTTTGTTAACAAAATTAGTGAACTAAACTTCATGTAAATTGCATTGAAAACATTAAAATAATGTTAAGGTTCCGAAATTAAGCTCTAAAAAAGCAAAGAAATGCCAAAGTCTGTTATCTGTGCTCAGTACATATGTTTTATGAGAGTCTGTAATACTGAAATATGCCATTTCCCCCCCCTAGATTTCTACCTCATACATAGCTGAAGTGTCTGTTCAGATATTCAGAATGCTATTTTATCTTCATTACTCAGTGTTTAACCCTTTTACTGTGTGCCACTCAAACCTTCTTTTGAATACAAATTTATTAATTTGTGAGTAGGCACTTTTTACAGTATTAATCAACATGGCATCTTAGTGATTCAAACTCACTTAATTTTATCTCTGTAACACCATTTTGGGTGTTACTGCCATTTGCTCAGATGCAGAATGGAGAAGTGCATTGCCATGAAAAGCCATATGGTTGTTTCTAACGTTTGTAATGCCTAGTTATTTACTAATTAAAGATTTGGTTTGGGGTTTCTGGCTTTTTGGTTTTGATTTTTATTTTCAGTTGAACTGAATGTGATCAGAGTTTGAAACTGAGCTTTGATTTCTGTTGAGAGCCTATAGGTAGCATGTCAGAGATCTCTTGCAGGTTGTATAGAAAATGATGAACATATGGTCTGTGGCCATGTGTGGAGATAATAGTTTAAATGGCTTGCAAAGTTTCACAGAGACAATAAAAACCATAGGAATAGAATGAAATTTGCCAGTATGGCCTTCGGCTAGTTTGATGACAACTTTAACTCAGCAACCCAGATTGCTTCAAGAAGTGCTGCTTCCTTGGATGCAAGCTATCTGTTGGGTTTTCAAGGAAGCTGATGTGCAAGGATGATGTACAAATTCATGAAGCTTTTTTATTTTCGGCCTCCTCACTTCTGGAAGGACACAGAGGTGCCTTGAGCATGTCCAGAAAAGGGCAATGAAGCTGATGAAGGGCCTGGAACACAAATCTGATGAGGAGCAGCTGAAGGAGCTGGGAATGTTTAGCCTGGAGAAAAGGAGACTCAGGGGGGACCTGATCACCTTCTGCCTGAAAGGAGGTTGTAGCCAGGTTGGTCTCTTCTCCCAGGTAACAAGTGACAGGACAAGAGGAAAAGGCCTGAAGCTGTACCAGGGGAGACTAAGACTGGACATGAGGAAGAATTTTTTCACTGAAAGGGCAGTCAGACTTTGGAGTAGGCAGCTCAGGGAGGTAGTAGAGTCACTAGTAGAGAAAGGACTTGACAAAGCACTTAGTACTGTGGTTTAGTTGACAAGGTGCTGTTCGGTTGAAGGTTGGACACAATGATCTTGGAGCTCTTTTCCAGCATTAATGATTCTACCGTTCTATAATTCTAAAAATTGTAGTTTGCTCTTGCAAGAAACATCAGTATCATAATGCCCACAATTTGAACTTCTAGAAAAATGAGTGCAACTGAGGTTGAAATTCTGTGCATTTTAAGTCAATGGAAGAATTTTGTGCTTTTAGTTTAAATGAAATGTTAATTATCAGAAGGACTGGTTAGATAGTGATTTTCTGCTTGTATCCTGTGCTTCATGTCAGATTAGACAAAACACTGCAGGGATATTCTGCAGGATAGATGTTTGATCAGTTTAGCTGCCAGTCCATAGAATAAGATTCTCTTGGCATGGGTGATCTGACATCTGGGTTTTTTGGTAGAAATTTTTAGCTTGTGAACTTGGGAAATGCCTATGTATCTTAAAAGTGAAAGAGGGCTGACAGTAGGTGTTGGAAGAGGGACATGAACTGTGGTGTTGAAATGGAGGTGGTGAGTTTCAGACTGCTAGAAGCACTAGAATTTGTGAATAGAACTGACATAAGAATTTTTGTGTGTCAGCAAGAGGATGTCTCATTTAGTGTTTGCTAAATTGGACAAATTTAATTCATGCTACCACTGACACTTGTATTGTTTTTTCTTATGGGCAAACGGGTTTCTTTTATAGGGTTCATAGTAAACTTTGGTTTCTGTTCTATGCAGAAAGAAATTGAAGATCTCCGAACAAGACTGGCTGTATTAGAAGGAAAAGATCAACAGCTGAGAAGAGAAATTGAAGAACAAGATAGGCTCATTCAGTCACAGGACTCTGAACTTGCTGCTTTACTTGGCTGCGTTTCTTTAAGAGAGCTGCAGGAAATAAGCAAGGCTGTGGATGACACTTTAGCATCCTCCTATCGAATTCCATTGAGTTTAGATCTTCCAGGAGCAATAAAGAGGTATTTAAATTTCAGTTTAGATGTAGAGTCTTGTATCTTTCTGTATGTTCTGCTGAATTGGCTGTCAGTTGTTTTCTTCATCCCTGTGCCAACTAATTATCTGGATTTAGGCAATTTAAAACTTTCTAAGAAGAGATGTTGGAGTTCTAATATTGATGTACTTCCTCAGAAGAGTTTGTAGTTATTTGAATGTCTTGCACTTAATGTTGTCTTATGGTGAAGACCCACCTACAGGAAGCATATGTGTCCATCAACTGTTAATTCCTATCATCAGCTTACACTATTTCTTTTTAACTGGTGGATTTTTTTCCCCAGTTTGGTAATGCAGTAATTGGAACATATTTCTCACAGCCTGAAAGTGTGTACTAAGCACCATTCAAATAAATATTAGAGATGCTTCTTGCTTCCATGAACTTGTGATTATAATAAAGTCCATCGTGATGAGGATTGCTAGACTCAGACAGTGGGCTTGAGGCAGTGGGGAAGAGGATGCAGCATGCATAATTTTGGGACACTCACAGTTAAATGCACAGTAGATGGATCCTTTAAATGGAAAAGTAGCTACTCTTGACAGTATTTCGGAAATAACCTCATCTTTATTTAAAAAAGCAATTCAAGTCCTGAAACTGTACTGGACATTAGTGATGGGACTTTGAAAGTGGTACTGCTGCTGTGTCACCAAGAGAAAGTAAAATTCTTGTTTATCCTAACATACTTTTCTTTCAGATAAGCAATAACTATGTTGCTTGCAATTTTTTTTCTCCCATCATTTTTATTGGATTTAGTTTGGTTGTATTAACATTCATGAGAAATTGCTGCTCATGTGTGCTAATTTATACAGATTTTTTTTCAAGTCAGCAGAACATTTTATAGAGGACATATTCTTCTCTTTTGACATGTGTTTAAAATTTTAAATTAGGTTACAGGAAGTAGTTTCTTGCATTAAGTTTAGCTTGTTTTAATAATATCTTATTCCTGTGTTTCTGGGACTGAGGAATAAAAGATCTTAAGCAGTCTGAGAAACTGATTTGAGTTTTCTTAGTTTTGGATTTGTTTATGAAAGTATATTCAGATTATTTTTTTCTCTCATTGCTGCCGTAATATTTGGGTTGCACTTACCTCATTGGGAAATGATTTAAAAGTGAGTTAAACAGTATGGGTTCAGGAGGAATTTTCCCTGAGTTGTTTGCTTACTAGCACCATGAATAGCACAATCACTTGAGAGAAAACAGGCATTCATTATTCAAAGTGAGTTCCTAACTGGAATGAAAATTTTAAAATAATTTCTTTCCTTTCTATTAATTTTTAGAAGCTGCAGTGAATGAAACTGCTATGGGTTGTTTGGGTTGGTTTGTTTTGTTTTTTTTTTTTTTGTTGGTTGACTTTGTTGTCACCAGTGGTCAGGTGCTTCTGCTCTCATTCCCGTAGCTGGAGTTCTGCTGTTGGGACTCTGGAGAGTTGACCTTGGCTGTGCAGCAGGTGCTCACAAGGCCACGCTATCCACTCCCTCGTCTCAGCTGGCCTGGGGAGAGAAAATAAGATGGAAAACAATCCCTAGGTTGATATAAGGCAGTTTACCAAAGCAAAACCGAAATGTTGCATGCATGCAAACAAAGGTTTTATTCTCTACTTTCCATCATCATCAAGTGATGTCCAGACCCTTCCCAGGAAGCTTCAGCAGATGTAGTGGTTGCCCTGGAAGACAAACACTATAAATAATGAATGCTCCTGCTTCCTCCTCCTTTTGTTAGCTTTTATATCAGCAGGCATCCCAAATATCCTATAGTATGGCATATCCCTTTGGTCAGTGGGAGCCAGACATCCTGGGTATGTCCCTTCCCAAGATTTTGCCTACCCCAGCCTACTGCTGGTGTGGGAGTGAGAGAGAAGGTGCTGATGCTGTGGCAGCACACACTGGTGTGTTATCAACACCTTTTCAGCCACCAATGCAAAGCACAGCACTGTGGGGAAAGTTAACTCCACCTCAGCTAAACCAATACAGGACATAAAAATGCAGTTATTCAACAGTGAGAGTTTATTCAGATTAACAGTGACCTTAACTGATGGGTGGCTTCCTTTTCAAGCTGTGCAGTCTATCATACCTCAGGTACAGAGGTTTTATGTCTGAATCCAGGCCTGTTCTCCTTCTGTAGGATGAAAAACCATCATGCACATAGTAAGATGTGTGGTGCAGGTATAATTCCTGTGTGCCTATGGGCATCCCCTAGATTGTCATACAGCTAAACAATAATTTAGGAGATAACCTTGTTTAAACTTCTGCTTGAAGCAAGGCTACAATTTCCAAGTGAGATCAGGTTGCTCAGGGCCCAATCTCTGAGTTCTGTGTGTCTTCAAAGATGGAGATTTTGCAGCCTTGCGAGGCATCCTGCATTTCACCACCCTTGCTGTGAACTCTTTTTCCTTTGTCTTGCCAGAATTTCCATGGTTGCAGCTTGCATTGGCTTATTCTAAATCAGTATTTCTTGTGGAAGACGCATTGTTTATTAGGTAAAAGGTTTAAATACTTGGTTGATGCTAGTTCAACGCATTAGTTTTAAATTCTAAAGTCTCGACATAGTTAATCTGAAGGGGATTTTTCTGGAAATGTGTGTTTTGTTTTATGAATAGTTGCAGAAGGGAAAAAAAGTTTTCCAAATTTAGAGCTGTCTGTGTGAGAAATAAAGCTATTACTCATGCACATGTACTAGAGATCAGTAATTATGTAGGAAGTTCAGTATCGATGGGCAGAAAATTACAATCTCCTCACTGCTATGCTGCAAGATACTCTGTATTTATTCTAGCAACATTGTGCTTGTCAGTAAAGTACTGCTTATAATGTGCTTTTGCATAATTTTTTGTTGACTACATGAATTGCATTCAGCACTGGAGTAATACAGACAGGGTTAGTGTGAAGCATCTCTTAAGACAATTGGTGCTGTAATGAATTGTATTTGGTGGCTTGCAGGTCACTAAAAGATAAAAAATTATTCAATATATTGAAGCAAACTTCCAGGAACATGAGAGAACATGTTAAACAATGAATACTTTCTCAAATACTTGCTCTTCTGTGTGAAGGAGGAAAAGAGCAAGTCAAATATAACACTGGGATGAGCATTGGTTCTAAGCTTATTTTTCTTGTCGAGTGTTGTTATTTTTTCAGGAGTGGTCTTTGTTTTGTCTTGTTTATCTTTTGTATATGGTGAACTTTTTAAATACAAAGAGCCTTTGTCAATACCTAAATCATGCTTTGAATTTGAAGAATTAAGAAGTGTTAGGCACCTTGTCCTAGGACCTTACTTGAGGGTGGTTGGAAAACACAGTTAAAACCTGCTGGTTAATGGGCGAAGAAATATGTTTTGACAGGGAATTCTCACTGAAGCTGAGACTGCAGAATGTGGTAGTTTTGCACATCCAGACGGGCTTAATTGCTCTTGGTAAGCTAAAGGGTATAATCATTATTTTAAAATGGGGAAATTGCAGGGCAAAAGCTCAGTTCACTTGCGTGGGGTTGCGTGGAGATGCATTTAAAAGGTGGGAGCAGCTGGTGCTGTTTGCACTGTGACACATGCCAGTGTTTAACTGAAGACAACATGCTGAAACCAGAGGAAAATGGGTCTGGTGTTTCAGTGTGAAGTACTTTCTTCTGGAGATTGCAAAAGGTGTCCAAATATATAATTTTCACATTTGCTACTGGACACCGTTTCAGAAATACTTATTTTTAACTAGTGTAGTTTGAGTTTTCTAATTATAAAATGCCATATTAATTATTTGACCTATTCACTTCAGTATCTGTTAGTTCCTTTATTTCTTTCTTTCTATTTCACAATACAAACTGGGGAAATCTGTTATACTTCACTTCATATTTAGTTTCATTTAGCAGTTTCTTTGTTTTATCCATATCTGCAGATGCAAGTGTCCTTAAAGTTCGTCATTCTTAAAAGAAATTGCACAGTTCCATCTGGGCTATTGTCTGGGCACAGATTGCCAGTTGAAAGAAATTCAATTATATACCTTTCAAAATATTTGAATGCTCCACCTCTTCTTCACATGGAACAATTTTTGATTATTAATAGGATGTACTATGGTGGGTTTGTGGAATCATCTGAAGATAAGGAAATTCTATTATGTGTATTAGTTATTAGAGGGTGGCCAGTAGTGCAAGGAACTGGACTTGAAGATTTATGCAGCCAGTTAGCTCTGCTTTTGTGGTGCCTGGAGTTAATTTGAGAAAGATCAATTCAAAATGAAATACAAGTACTCAGGGGAATGTAAATCTTATTTGTTGGAATATACTCAAAGTATATTCCAAAGTACTCAAAATGTACTCAAACTATTCTTCTTGTGGGTAACTAGATAGAGAGGGCTCACAATCTGGCTGTACTCAAGAATATGCATCCTCCAAAAACCTGTGGCCCCCAGGAAAGCTTGTGTTTCCTTCTTGCTGGTCGGTGGAGACATCGCAGCGATCTTATTGATGACCTCGGTGGGGATCTGACGCCGACCATCCTGCCACTTTACTCCCAGGAACTGGATCTCTCGGGCAGGTCCTTTGACCTTGCTCTTCTTGATGGCAAAGCCAGCTTCCAGGAGGATCTGGATGATCTCCTTTCCTTACTCAAACACTTCAGCTGCGGTGTTCCCCCACACAATGATGTCATCGATGTACTGCAGATGTTGCGGAGCCTCACCCTTTTCCAGTGCAGCCTGGATCAGTCCATGGCAGATGGTGGGGCTGTGTTTCCACCCCTGGGGCAGTCGGTTCCAGGTGTACTGCATGCCCCTCCAGGTAAAAGCAAACTGAGGTCTGCATTCTGCAGCCAGAGGAGTGGAGAAAAACGTGTTAGCGATGTCAACAGTGGCATACCACCTCGCTGCTTTGGACTCCAGCTCGTACTGGAGTTCCAACGTGTCTGGCACAGCAGTGCTCAGCAGTGGAGTCACTTCATTCAAGCAGTTTTCAGTCAATGATAAACCATGTTTTATGATTTGAGGATGGTGCACAGGTCACTTTGTGTGTTTGCCTTACTGCTTTGATTTAGGGCCCTTTCATGCTGCTCTGGCTTTGGGTTTTTTTTCAGCTTAACACAGAATTTTAAAACTCTGTGTTTTAAAACTCTATGTTCTCTGTGGTAGGAAACATGTCTTTAAGTATGCTACATGAGATGAACCAAAATATTTTTTCAGGGTTGTTAAATACAGCTGCTATAACTGCTGGTATTATAGCTACATATCATGAAGATGGTATGGTGCCCAGTTTTTTTTTAAATTGTGGCTCTCTTGTTTAATGATCCATTGATCCAATTTATCCTGTGCACTACAGCTTCAGCAGTGGGCTTGCAGCTAGGAGCAGAACCATAGAGGATGTTCCCTGGCATGTGAGGGAACTCTGCCCTGGAAAGAGCCCTTGGAGGGACTGTTCTCACAGCCAGCTTCCACTGCCACAAGGGGATTTTGAAGGGGAATTCCCAATTTCTTATCAAATGTCATGATTCATCTTGAGCCTTGATAGTAAGATTGTCTCATTTTCAGCTAGTCCCGTACCTGGGTTTGTCTACAAGGCCATCATCTCAGCTTTCTCAAAGTATTTGGGTACAGTCTTTTGTGAGAGGCTAGGATAAGTCATAGGTGAAAGAAGAGATCTATCTCATCTTTTGTGACCTGACTGCTTAGGAGGCTCATCTTTCTTGTAGATAGGTGTTTCCCTCCTCACTTTGTCTGTCTAGAATTAATTTCATTCCTTTGTTCTTTACCTAGGATAGAAGTGCAAGTAGCTTTGTTTCCTTTCTCGTGGCAGCAAATCCAGGATGAACTATGTATTGAAAGCTTGGCGTGTCATAAAATGTCTGTGCTTTGGCACATGAAGTGAATTTGCTTTCTGTGAAGGTGCAGGTGTGCTTCAGAAGTTCATAATGACTCTGATCCTACTGAGGAGGAGTGGGGACCCTTGTTGGAGGGAGGAAAAGGGGCTTCTGCAGGCTACTCCCACACTGTAGGCACTGGCCTTCATTGGGAAGAACAGCGGGGGATTAAAAACAGAGCAGGGAAAGGAAAGAGCCAGTCTTCCAACTTGGAGGACAGAGCCATTGCTGGCAACCTGAATTATTTTGGAGCAACCTTAAAGGCAGTTTTTTGTCCTTCCAAGCAGCGTTATAGAAGGAAGTCCCAACAGAAGGATAAGTTACACTTGCTTGAGTACCCACATGCATGGTGTAATGAAGAATCTGGTTTTCCCTGCTGAGCATCTGGTTCCCCCTGCTTGCTTGAACAGCATCCAGTGGGACGTAGCAGCCTATAAAGCCCAGGCCACATATGTGCTGATTCCTCTGGGTATGTGCACAATGAGATTTACTTTGCTTTAGGGAAAAATGACCAGCTGTCTCAATCAATGTGTGATACTGAATTAGTTTGTAGATAATGAAGAGAAACAGCTAGCAACAATATCCAGGGACAGACCCTTTCAGTCAGTGAAGTAAAATGGATGTTATTCTTAGGAGAATAATTGCAGCTGCTGTGGGCAAGCTCTAGTTTTTGTGCACTCCAGACAGATGTAGCAGAAGAATGGGGATCTATTGATACGTCAGAAAATCTGGGGAAAGTATTAGTTAGGATGTGATGAACTGCTCCTGTTTGATTGTCCCTTTGTTCTCATTCTGATGCTCCTGTTCCCGATAGCAGCTGAAGCAACAACTGCTTCAACCGCCCTGCAGCATCAGCTGGCAGAAGAGTGGTGGGAAATCCAGCACCATGTGAATGGTTTGGTTGGTTGAAACAGCCAGCTGGTTTGGCTGGCTGAATGGTGATTTATAGGACCAGATTTCTCAATACATGGCAATGAAAATTGAGCTTGTCGTGATGATTAAAGATGCCAGCAGCATCTTCAGGTGTCTGTGAACTTATTGTTTCTGTTGGAGGGATTTTGTGTAAAAACCCCAAAACCATACTGAGATTCTGCCTGTGTCCTTCGATTGCAGGCATTTAAAGAAACACTTTATAAATCATCCTTATAAAAAATTGTGAAGTGTCATCTAATGCCCTGATTTTTCTTCAGGTCTCCTAACTGTGGCTGGCAGCACTCAGCAAATAAGAGTTGACTCAGTTTAGAGTTTTTATGTGTGCAAGAGCTGGGCAGGATGATGAGTTTTTAAAGTACACTTCCTATAGGTGTAAGTCTTTGAGAGTCGACAATGAGCAACCCCTGAGTCAGTGAGAAACCCTGTTGGTAAACTGAGGTTATACAAACATTGGAAAGTGTATTTCCAGTTTTGACTCCTGAAAAGTTTTGAGTGGGGAAGCACAGGTATTGAAGCAATCTTTGATGTATAGCAACAGTGAAGAAATACTGCTCTGCAAATGATAGCTTGAAGAAGAGCAAATTGCTGGAGAAAAATCAGCTCTCTGATCACTCAGAGGTAGGTGCATAATTTTGGGTTGTCATTCATATGCCTTCAAGAACTTTGTAAATTGAAATGTGCAGAAGGTGGGATGCTCCTGAGCCTTAAAGTACTCCTCTTGATACTTGTTGTCTCAGATGAATTTTTGAGATTGGTAGTTTTCCAAGGTGAGACTTTGTGTTTTACTTCTAATTCAGGTGACTAGTCCTTTCAGCTGTGAGAAATTTCATTTTCATTATGAGTTAAGCACAACTTTTCTCTCCTTATATTTAATGTCCAAGTCCTTGCCTCAAGAGCACTCTCAGGTTTAGATAGAGAAACTGGATTTTCACAGGATCAGCTGAACAGAAATTTTGTATTTTTATAATTTTTAATTAGTTCTCTCGTCATATAGAAGTTTTCTCTAGGCTGCATTATCAAAGAAAAAATCAGAGTTTATTTGGAAAAACCTGACTTAGGTTTAAAAAGCAATTTTACTTCCCATGTACAAAGATATGCTGCTGTGAAAATATCATTGTTTTAAGTCCCATGGATCATTGCACAAAGATGAAAAGGAACTTACATGCTTGGCTGAAAAATTGCTTTCTTGGTATGGTGATACTCAGATGTGTAGCCCAGAACATAAGAAACTCTTAAGAAACAATCATAGAATGAAAATCTTGTTATCCCATATCTTTCTTGATTAGATAGAATCAAACTTTGTGGTAGAGTTTCAAAGGAAAAAAAAAAGTGGTGGTTTACCTTAGTGCATTTAATGCACCAGCAATGCCCTGTAGGTCTTGTCCTGGTAAAAATCTGCCCATGGTATCTGTAAATAATAATCTGTTGGTTTTCCTCAAGAAAACCTTGGATGTTTTCTCATTGTATTTTTTTTTCTTTGGTCCTAGTCTAGCTTAAAGATGCCTCTTGTTAAATATAGTTTTGTTCAAAGCTTTTTTTTTTTAATGATCTGTTTTCAAAACTTTGAGATATACCTATTGAGGGAACTATAAAAATACGAGGAAGTTATTGATTGATTTGATTTATTATTGTGGATTTCTAAAGGCACAGTGAAGTCCATACACTGAAGATTTTTGGTGTATTTTTGCCTTGATGTAGACTGTAGCAGACATTTACACCAAATGTTCCCCAAGTGGCACTTCTGATTTTTTTTTTTTTTTTTTGCAAGGGTCTGGACAAAAGCTTTTTTTGAAGGTCAGCTTCTGTTTGTTGTTAAAAGCAAGATTACAAGTGTAGGGCTTGGTGTGTATATTTTCATCTTCTAAGAGAGTATACCTTCTTGTGACTTCAGAATCGGAGGAAGAATCATGTTAGAAGACATAAAGCTGTAAAAGCCATGCTCTCTGCAGATTGTGATCATAAGCATGAGGTTATTCTTTACAGGCAGTCTCATTACTTTGGGCCAAATTCAAACTGTAAACTGTTTAAATTCGCAGATTTTATCTAGGAAGGCATACATATTCATGTGAATTGAGGGTTCAGTTCATCATGCTTTCTGCATACAATCTGAGTACGGTTCTAAGCTATTGTTCTTGAATTGGAACTTCAAATGTGGGTGATTTAAAATTGTTGTGATTTATGCTTAGTTTTAAAGAAGTTAAAGTGCTTTTTGCTTAAGCACTGCATTGTGGAGATTGGGAGTGTAATTACAAGATCCATAACAATTTTTTTAGGTTACAGTAATGTAAAGGAGACTGCTTGCAGTTAAAGGACTTTTTACATGTCTTTTGGTGTTTTCACACAGGAATCAGAGATGGCAGCTTAGTTTCTCTGTGAAAAATAAGAAATTTTAGTACTGGATTTATTTTTTTATAGTGGTACCCTGCGTGTGGTCTGCTATAGAGACTAAATTCTGACTACGCTTTTTGTTGCTGTATAAAAATTTCATTATTAATACAGGAACTGTTTCTGTTTAAGCAGTGTGTATATTTATATATTGAATGTGGAGAACGTCATGAATTGCCTTTTGCCTATTTGCATTCTTTGAATTTTTTCTTAGGAAGCAAAACATAAATACATAATAGCTTAGTATGCAAAGGGAAGTATACTAGCATAGTGGAAGGAAAGACATTCAGAAACATGCCTTCCTTTAGGAGAAAGCCATTCTTCCCAGTATTGTGCTAGTTAGCCTTCGTTTGAACAAAGCCACTTCCACAGTATCTATAATTCCTGCATGCAGATTAAAATTCCTCAGAAGATTCTTTAAAAAGCATTTAAAACATTATCTGTTTTATCGTGACACTTAATGTCCTCTGTGGTTATATGAGAAGCTGTGATAGAGTGAGGGATGTGTGAACCAGATCACTCAATTCTGATTCTTCCCTCTGTCCCCTATTCCACTGAAATGTCTTCCTTTATTTTGCCTGCACACCATTCCCAGTTATGAACATCATCATCTCAGCAGATTCCAACTGTGTTATTACAATTAAATATACTTAGTAGCTATTCTTTAATATCAGTAAAATGAGGTACTTAAGGGGGTACTGCCTGAAGTGTTTGGATCTTGAAATTTTTCCTATAGTCTGTTGTACATGCCAGATCAACTTCAGTTCCTGAACATGCAGCATTCCCACACCCTCCTGCAACTCCCCAGCTGAAGTCCATGTTTTGCCAAAGTATTGCTTCATGTGTCATCCAGAAATTATATCATTCCTCAGTTCCTGCTTTCCTGTTCTAGTCTAGCCTGTATACAGTGATACTTTGGGATGTAAGACATGTACATTAATTTTCTTCTTTCCTCCTAATGGATTCCAACATCTGTAAGTCCGTGCCATGTCATTTAAATGAAAGACCTGTGTGGCCATCTGCATGAATGAAGATACTGCACATGATGTATAGATTGCTGTGGGTTCTGGAAGTGTTAAAACCCTTTCTTTTCCTTCATATTTAGTCAGTTAAAATTGTGTTAATTGAATTCCTGTCTTACTCTAGTCCTTTCATCAGCTGGAAAGAACTTTGCTTTCTCTGTGATGGAGTTAGCTTATATTGAATTTGAGAAATAAGTTCTAAATGGTCCTCATAATGGATTGCTAACACTGTGAGGAGAAGCTGTCAAATTCTTGATTAGCTGTTCTGTCAGAGAAGAATAGCAACGAGTCAAAACTATGGACGCCTTCCCAGGCAAGAATTTAGTGTTATTCCAAAGAGCTCTTTCTAAAGCCATTTACCCTTGTAGTAATACCTAAAGCAGCTTTTAAGCAGACAGAATACCCCTCTTAAAATGAAATATGATGCTCCAGGGTGGTTGTGAAAGAAAATGCTGTTTCTGGTTCAAGTCACATGTAACAGATCATGGCCGTTAAAGCTCTTTGTTGGTAGAATGAATCAGTATTGACTGCCTGGTTACTCTTGTGGGTCATTACCTTGTCAGTTAATTGGAAAGCTTGTGAGGGGCTTCTCTCTGACAGTGTTTTGTGGTAGAAGAAAACAACCTGGGAATAAATGTAGTTAGAAGCAGTTTGTAGTTGGTAACGATGGCTGGTTCCTGCATGGTTTTGATTGCTGTGTGTGCATTGTATGATGGGCTAATCTCTGCAAGGGGTAAGGGATTCCTATGGTATCACTCTGAAGGCTAGCAAGGATTTGAAACAGAATACTATTGTGCAATTTGTACCCTAAATAAAATAAATACACTTTGTAAGAATCTGCGTGAATGCTGTATCTGTAACAAAAGGATCTTTAGATTTGAGTCTCTGGTTAATCCAACTATCACTAGCTTGTGTCAAATGAATTGCTTACTAATGATATCCTTTTGTTGATAAGGTCAGACTAATGTAAAATTGCATTAAAACCATAGTTCCACAAAATTATCTTAAAACTGTAGTTCTGCTGTCATTGAAGTGACAGTGTTTGATTCCTTATATATTTTTCAGTGACTTGTTAGAGAGACTCATAAAAAAGAAATCTGTGTATAGAGAGAATGTTTTTTCCCACTCAGCACCTGGTCCTGAAAGTCTGCATGAGCTTGTGCATCCTTGTTAGCAATGCAGATTTGACAATTCAATCCTAGTTTGCAGTGCTGTTTTGGATGCATTGCTTCAAAAGAGGTTAAAAATTGATCTCTCTTCCTCTTAGCTCTGTGAGTTCTGTAGAGCAGTGAAATGTATGAACCTCTGAGGGTGCTTTCTGTGAGAAAAGTAAAGAAATAAGAGGAAGAGCACACGGAAGATATTTGTTAGAGTTGCCATCTATATACTGTTGTTCTTCTGGCTATAACTGCACTTTACATTTTTTAATGGCCTTAGAGTTGAATTTTATGAGGCAGTTTCAGTACAATTGGGTCAGTCACCCAGTATTCATTCAATTACACACTGCAGCCTTGCTGCTGCCCCTTGACATCTGTACACAAAGCCAGTCTTTTTCTTACATAAGCTGACCAGCTCAGATGCCAATTTTGGGAGACGCTGAAAGTCACTGTGAGCTCCAAAGCACAAGAAAAGAAGTGGCTAAATAGTTCATTCCCTCTGGCATGCCCAGAGGCAAGCAGGGAGCTGATAATTGCATCATTACATCAGCAATACTTTGTGTTTTGCACATATATTGCTGTAGAAAAGGGAGAAATTTGAGACTGTGAGAAATGTCATTAAACACTTTTATATAGGTAGGCAGCTGCATTTCTGTTTGTTTAATTGCACAGTTGCTGGGGTGGTAATGAGGTGACAGGCCTTGCTGGGCTGTAGATAGGAAAGGTGTGTGCTCCTTGAAGCAGGGAATTAGGGGCAGCAATGCAAATAGATGCCTCGTTAATGTGATTAAATGATATTCTGAATTTTGCCTCTGAGGCTGTTTCACTCCCGTGTGCAGTTGGGCAAGGTGGTGCTACCAGCCTTTCTGTAGGTGAGCAGCAGCTGAGTGCAACTCCAGCTTCACGTGCTTTGGGATTCATGCTCATGAAAATGCTGACTTGTGAAATAGATCTCAGTAAGTGCTGTGCTTGGAAAATAAGGGCACGTTCTCAAAAGAAAATTGAAATGCATAGAAAAGAGAAATGCAAAGGCAGCAGGAGCTGCATGCGTGTCAAAACAGGCGCTCAGTCATCGTGTGTCTTCCGAATAACGCTGGCTTTTGTTTCCTCCACCTGTAAAATGAATACAACACTGCCTTGTCATGCAATAGCATCACTGAAATAAATCTAGTGATGTCTCTGATATGTTTGAATATTTCAATGCTGAACACTAGAGAAAAGCTCAGAAATATATAATTAGTTCTTATTGGGGAAAAATAGAAATGGTAAGTCATGAAAGAAGTAGAGTTTTTATAACACAGGTGTGAGGAAAAGCTGAGATGCTGCTAATGGGGAGTGCTGACTGTCAAGTACACAGAAGTGAGGTGTTTGACAGAAAAGAAAATAGCGTGTGATAAAGTAATTGAACACTGTATAAAAAGCCTACACCTCCTAAGTCGAAGAGAGGGGAGTAATGAAGTTGCAAAAACAACCTCTCTCCTAACTCCTAATGTTTGATTTGACTTGGATTTTTGAACTTCATGTTAAAAATGTAAATGGTAGATTTATTCACCAGAACCAAAGGCACAGATTTACTTTAGATTTGGTAATATAAAAGTAGGAAACCTACATGCTTATAACACGTGGAAGAAAACCTTGAATTTTGTTCATATAAGCATGGGTGATGCCTCAATTTCAGCCCACTGTTCCATAAATTTGGTACAAATATTTGGTAGATTTTTATGGATCTAAAGAAACTGAGTATTGGTATTTCACATAAAATGACTGTGAGTGCTAGTGACTATAGGTGAACTTTTTCTGGTAGAGCTGAACACTGGGTTGTAAGAAGATAGTAAACTGCCAGTTCTTTGTGTCAGAAATGCCTTTGTGTTAGGTTTTTGGATGATAGTCTAGCAAAGCACCAGTCCTGGAAGTTGCCGAGAACTTCTTAGTTTACTTTAGGTATTATGATTACACAAATAATCATAATTGTGTTTCAAATTGTAAGTAAAATCTGTATACTCATTAATAAAGAACTGTAAAGGTGATGTTGGTTAGTCATGAGCAACCCTGAAATTAGGCACAGTTTTTGTCTTCTCTGTTGTGTTTGTAATGAGTCAGCTTAACATTTTATTTCCGTATGAAAATGTGTCTTGTGTAGCAGACCATGTTGAGCAGACGTTAACTTTTTAATTTTATTTTTTTATTTAATTTATTTTATTTCAATTCCTTCTAGCCTTCAGGAGAAAGAACAATTGTTCAGCATGTCCATTAAAGAAACTACTGCCAAAGTAAGTACATGTTTTCAGTTCTTCAGAATATTTACAGAAGCAGATCATAGCATGCATCTGAATATATTGTCGTTGTTTTAAGAAGTTGGTTTTGTGCTGTTCCTTCTTAAGAAGATTTTGCACATAAATATTTTTAAGCATACTCTGAAAAGCCCTCCCCAGCTTTTTGTTTGAGCAGGCCACAGGGATTATAATACTTCAGGAAGCAGATGGAGTAATCTCTTCTTTCTCAGTTTTTTTCCTGGGGATCAATCCTCTTGCTCAGGTCTCTATTCAGGAACAGACTCCTCAGCTTCCTGAAATCATGGTCATAGCTGAATGTTTTAGCTCTTAATACAGAATCTCTTTAATACAGAATCCTTTCCTCTCTAGCTGGTTTTGTTGGTGTGAAGGGAAGAGCATAAATGAAGTACCTCTTTTTCCCACCATTTCACCAATAATCTAGCTAGCAATCTCGTTTTCATACCCTTTAAAAATACAAAGAAGAGCGATATAGCATGTTTAGCATAATTTTTGCCTCTAACTAGAAATGTTGATACGTTTCCTTTATCCTTCTTATTTCATGGGCTCCTTTCAAGAAGTAGAACAGTAAAGTTTTATTTCAGTATGGCTCAGTTGCTCCATGAATGCTCTAGGAAGAAAAAGATGCATTTACTCTACATAGATCTATATGAAACAGGAAGTGAAAATATTTCTGGGTTTTGATTAATAATTTTTCACATTTTCTCTAATAGCACTCACCTAAATCAGCACAACATTAATTCTTCATAATCTGTTCTTCCTAATCATCTTGACCAAAACTTTCACTGTGCACTGTTAAAAAGATAATTTGAAGACTGCATCTTATTACCACTCCTTCTTTCTCTTCCACTTTATTGAGCTCATCTTCTCTGTTCCTTGCTTATACCCACATCTTGGGAAAATTAATATAGATTATAACAATAATTGCCCTTGTATTTTTAAATGACTATGAATAAACGATCAAGGAAATTATTGTAACTGACCTACAGCTCATCTACTAAAATGAAGGAGCTCAAAGTGATGTTTCAAGTGTTGTTTCAAACTATTTGCAAGCTAAAACATAAGATATGGAATTTGCCTTTTCACCAGAAAATTTCTCATGAGGTTTTATTTTATCACCATAGTATCTAGAGACTTTTTCAATAACAGCTGAAGCATTGGGTAACAATAGAGAGGTCTTGTGAGGTAGGATTTCACAGCTTCATTTTTTTTTCTTTAAATTTTCAATAGGTAAAATGTTATTTTAATTTTATTCCATTCCTATGTGTGGCTTTTATTTGTTGTTGAAGATAAATAGGAAGAATATAGTGAGACTCCTCCAAATAATTTCCTATTTAGTTTATTCATATAATCTCATCCAATTATTTTCATCTCAAAATAAATAAAGCTGGTACTTTAAACCTTTTTATTGTATCGGGAAAACATTCCTTTGTCAAAGATCTTGCCTTTTCCCCTGTGCTACTGGCATTTCTATGGCCTTTTCTGCCTCATCTCTCTTGTTTTCAGCTGTGGCTGCAAAAGCTAACTTCTGCCTGCTAATGAAGGGAGTGCTGCCCCTTATTCACCACCTTCCTTCAGAAATTAATATTAAATAAATAATACACACTGTGCTCTGTGACAAACCAGGTAGACTGTTCCTTCCTTTAGGCAGTGTTAGCAGAATTTCTTTATATTTTACAAGGTATTGTTTTAAAGAAATGTGAAGGTTACTCAAAACTTCTTTTCTCTTGAGATGATTGGAGAGTCAATTCCAGTGCTTTACTTGCTGTCCTTGTCCCTGTTTTTGCTGCTTTAGATTAACTTAATATGCTAGAAAGATGGAAGAGGATGACAATGGGCAAACTTGCCTTTGATATTTTGTTAGTTTTCATCTTGATTCCGCATGCCTCTGCTAACCAGCTTCCTGCTGGTTTCAGATAGGCTGCTTTTTTGATTCACATTTCAGTCTGAATGCAGATCTGTAAGGTATATTCCTAAACAAGAGCCTTTTTTTAAAAAAGAAAGTCTACTTTGAAAAAAACTCAGAAACCACTGAAGAGGATTTTTAAATAAATACAGTAATACTTGGCTGCAAAAACACTTTGCTGAAACTGAAAGAGAGGGGTTTTTTAGACTATGAGCTTGTTGGTCTGTGAGCTACAGCAGAGCTGGTCACTGAGAACAGGGAAAGAACATTGCTGGCACCACAAGCCCCTGCAGTCAGGCTGGTTAGAGAAGGATGGTGTTCACTGGAAGCACAGGACTCTGGCTCTGTAAATGTTCATCATCTTTGTTAGCTAAGAAATAACCTTTCCTTAGTGGCTGAATAAGCTACTCTAATAAATAATGGTATCTGTTATGAAGATACAATAATTATAAAAAATGAAAAGAATTGGAGCTTGTAGAGTAGATGTGGTGTAAAGTAGAAGCAGTGCTATTAGTTTAGGGGGTATTACTTTGTCTTTCCCACCTGCTCATTTAGTTTTGTTGAACTATGCCATATGATAGGTCTGAAGATTAATGTTGTTCATTTATCTAGAGAATAGATGTGACATGGATACCAGCAGAGGCCCAGCAACCTTCTTATCTCATGTTCCAGAAGAATCATCTCTGAGTTGGAGGGACTGCCTTTCTGCCTCTGGTCCCTGCATTTGGTCCATTAATAAAGAATGCTAGCAAGCTTTGTTCTGACAGTGGGGCTTACAAAGTGGACAGTGCTCACCAGAAACTGATTAAACATCTCAGCTTATTTTGCATAATTGCCAAACAGCTGTCTAGTGATAATGACTTTAACTTACTACCAGCATGGGATATATTCATGCAGTTTTCCTGGAGCTGAAAGATTCCCCATCTAATTGCAATTCACTGAGCCATTCAATGCCTCTAAAGAGAGAGTACAGCTTGCAAAGAAGTCATTAAAAACTTTCAGATTTATTTTGGAGATGGGAGACCGAAATGGCCTTTGGGTTTTTTAGGCACATTTATTCACCTCTGACAGGTTTGGGGTTTTAAACACATTTTAACTGAATTAGCTGATGAGTCACCTAGAAGGGGGTACTGAAACAAATTGAAATATCTGGAAATTTAAAAATTAGAATAGGTGCAAAAGCCGTATGTGTTTTTAAATTAATAAATGACTCTGAAGTCTTTACAAGTAACAGTTACTGCTTGGAGGATAATTCTGTTGACTCAAAAAGAAAATGACCCATTTATAATTAACAGATAATCTCAGTAAAGGAAGAGGGTGTTATTAATTCAAAAGGATTTAAAGCTAATGTTATATATGAATTATTGTGATTGAATTGTACGAACAGATAAACCATTAGAACAATAAAGTTTTGCTCTTTAAAAAGTGAAGTGATACCTGTGCTTCTGTTAATAAGCATGGCACTTGTTTTTGAAGAAGGAAAAATAAAAGTGAAGGAAGGCAGGGAAACTTCTCTCTGGAGATTTCCTTTCACATGATATCATTTCAGAACTGACCTGTGCCTACCTTGACTATTGCTTTAATTTTGGTTCCAATGAATGCAATGTTTATTCAAGTGTCAGCTACTACTTTATAAAAGTGTTTGACATCTCCCTCCAGAACAAGGGATTTGCCTTAGTTCAGTGAGGGGTTTTTGTTCATTTTGCTTTCTTTCCCAAATGATGCAATGTGGAGTAAACCTCAACATGTTTTAATACATGGGGCTTGTATAAATTTTGCATGCTGCATAAGCTCCTTCTGAGGTGGCAATGTACACTGAAATGTAAAGTACAGAAAGAGCTGAATTTCCTTTTTTTTCCCCTCTATTTTCTCTCTCCACATTTTCAATACCAAACTGTATTGATTGCTGAAGGATCCCCAGTTAAAAACATAAAGAGAGCAAGGGAAAGTCAGAAACCTGAACCCTGTGTGTCCTGACTGTGAAACAAAGTACAGTAACAAGCTGATATAGCCTTATTTGTTGGCTGTGCAAAAAATAAGGCTGCTTTGCCTTTTTTCAGTTAAAATGCAGAGCACAGTACATTCTGAATAAAAATCAGTGCACATTGTATGTTATAGAGTTTTAGTCTCCAAATACTGGCTTCCTCATGCTCCACTTGAAGCTTGATTATTAATACTGAAATAGTGCAGAATTTGTAAGATGGCCTTTCTTCTGTGTGCAGCCTCAGTATGTAGTGGTGAAACATGTCCTTTCTCATGCAGGCAGCTAATGCTAATACCATTCCCTCTTTTAATAACAGAATGTGCAGCACAGCCTGGAATTTTTGATTCAATGTTGGGTGTTTCTGTAAAGACATCACTTTTTATTAAGCTTTTTTACCTTGCTGCAGGATGTTATGTCATGTCTGTTAACCAAGAACATTTGAAGTCCCATTTCAACTGCCTTGTACTTTTACATGAATGAATTCTATATCATGGCTGTCTGCCTCAATTTAGGTTTGCACGAGTCAGAAACTCTGCAGTACTTTGAGGAGGAAAGTGAGTGATATTGAGACTCAACTACCAGCTCTACTTGAAGCCAAAATGCTGGCTGTTTCAGGTAAGTTTTCAATGATGAGAAGGATTAACAGTGTTAAGGAGTGTATAGAGCAGTTATTGACCTCTTCATAACAGACTTGTTAGGGGAAGTTGTTCATGTGCTTGTGTAGACCCCTTGAAGTCGCGACCAGCCTGGCAGAACAGGGCTATGCCATGCCTTGTGTAAGGTACTTCAGGTCCCTCTCCACAGTTTGGAACTACTGGCAAAGCTGATGCTGTGTGGTAGACCATTAACATGCAAAACACATGGTATTTTTCCATAGGTGTAATTGATGTGTAATCATCAATAGTTGTTCCAGGACTCCTCAAGTTACATTCTTATAGCTCTCTAGCTAAGTTGTAAATGTATAGCTAAGGTATCATAATTGCAAGTCTGGCTTTAAATGACACTTTAAAATGGAATACAATAATTGGCAGCTTCTGCTGTTCAGATCATTAAACAACTAAGGCTGGCAGCAAAAGAGCACTTTCATCCTTGAAGCACTCATGCATGCTATTTACAACCAGTAAAACACTGAAATGTGATTACAGAGTGTGATACATAACAGCCTTACATGCCACTTGCTTGGGATTGCTGCACCGTTCACCAAGGGAAAAAGGCAAAATCACAGTCCTTTCTTTTAAGTTGGAAGAGGTGGGTTTTCTAATTCAGCAAATGGTTTGCAAAGGTTTCAGTAGGTGTCTCTGCTAAACACTTACCTTGGAGAGGAAGCTGAGTAGAAGGGGACATGGACTAGAGTGCAGGGAGTTTTCCAGTGTTACACCAAGAAAAGAAAGGCTAAAGGGTTTTTGATACATGGCAAGATGACATGTAGCTCTCCAAATGTGATTTATCTTTTCAGTTATATACAAGAATCTATATTCTGCACAGAAATTACTTTAAAATGAAACTTTGTACAGTGTCACATGTTTTGTTTTCCAGAAGTGGATAATGTCAGGCTTGAGCAAAGTCCTAAAGGAAATTAAAGTCCAGATCTTGTGTTGGTGCTGAGCATGCTCAATTTCTTTATTCTCTTAACACCTTTTTAAAATAGAAATCCTCTTTATTTCTCTCTCCACCTGTAAGAGGTAAACCAGGCCGTTGTCCTTCTTTACCCTTAGACTGTTTAAATGTAGGTAATTTTCTCACTTTCAGAAAAGGGGTTTTATGGCTTGGGAACAAAACAGCCCATGAACTGGACATGCAGCTTACATGTAGGAGGCACTTGGCCAGAAAAACTGAATCTCAGTCTGACACTTGGAGAGAGTGAATGACAGCTTGAGGATCATTTCCAAAACATTCATAACAGCATTTTAGACTTGTTAGCTCTTAAAAGAGGTTACTTGTTTCAGGAACGAATTCCAAAGGCACTTTAATGCTGCTCTTTCTATAAACTGTTTTTACAATTGTTTGACTGCCTTTCTATGCTTTTTAAGAAGTATCAGTGGAATTTCTTTGGACTGATAAAAGCAGTGTTTCTTTTTTTTTTTGCTCTTGATTCAGGGAATTTTAATGACTGTGAATGGTGTAGTCCTAATTTGTTACTAATGCAAAATTCTGCATGGCATGGTTAAAAATCAAGGATGAAAGGTAATTTGGTGACAGTGGATACTGTAATTTCTTTACCTCATTTTAAGATACAGATACATTTAGTCAATGTGGTGGCACTTGTTTATGTAAAGTACAGAGTTATACAAAGTACAGATGTCTGGAAACATCAGGTGGAGTTAAATGTCTGTTACTTCTACTTCTTATGTAGCAGTTAGATAATTCATTCAGACTCTTTAAGAACACTGCTAATGGATACTGAGAACAACTGTTTTTCTCTATACAGATGTCACATAATTTTTGATTAAAGTAGCATTTTTCTTGGGGAAGCAGTAAGAGTTAAGGGACTTTGGAACAGTGTCAAAGCAAAAAGGTGACTGTACCCCAAAAGTTAGATTAGATGAGCTAAAGAACAGAGTTATTAAGTGAAAATTAGCTTTCAGAGCATATATGTGGTGACTTAATGATGTGATAATTTGGAAAGCATGATATATACCTCAGCCTTTAATGGCTATCTTGACAGCTTCAGAAAACATTCATTTGCTACATGGACTGTACTTTCTAATACAAATATATTGATTTAAAATACTGATGTATTTGCACCAAAAACATGTAAGACTATAGTTGATATTATTTTTTGAGGAAAATGCCATGATAAATGCAATATAAGCATAAGTTCTATTAGTCTTATCAATGCAATACCGTGGAATTTAAGGCTGTATGATAAATGATACTGTAAAGACATAAGAGACAATACTATGGATATAAATACCTCTCCTTGCTATTATTTCTTCCTGGGAAGAAGTGTAAAATTAAATTTGGAAGAGAAAAAAGAAAGNAAGCCAAGATACAGAGTGAGTTGCAGCTAGCTAGCAGAGAAGCAAATCAGGAAGAAAAGATTTTACAAATGCAGAAGAAGAAAGAGGAAGGAAGAGATAAAAATAGTGGGGGTTATGTGGCTTTTTTTTGGTTTTGTTGTGTTTGTTTTTTTTTTTTTTTAACTTAATAAGGCAAAACCAGTGAATAGTGGATTATGGAGAAGGCTAAATTAGTTTCTGTGTATTCCTGTTTTAGGAGTAAATGAATGACATCTCTTAAGGAAGGCATAGTTAAGAAGCTGGTCTTAACCTTCTAAATACTGGCTATGATTTAAGCAAGATANATGATTTAAGCAAGATATTTTATGTACCTATTCCTTGGTCTTTCAGCCAAGGATTAACGTTAACAATGTTAATGAACAGTCTGTGTATGCTGTATTATTAGAAGTTGGAAGAATGTTCACTTGGGTAATATGCAATTGTTTAAGGACAGTCTTGGAACCGTGTGATGTTCAGAAGGAATTACAGTGTGCATATGTAAATATGCAATAATAATAAAGTTCAGTGGTCATAGTTAGAGGTTTTCATTTAGTCTGGAAACATCAGGTGGAGTTAAATGTCTGCTACTTCTACTTCTTATGTAGCAGTTAGATAATTCATTCAGACTCTTTAAGAACACTGCTAATGGATACTGAGAACAACTGTTTTTCTCTATACAGATGTCACATAATTTTTGATTAAAGTAGCATTTTTCTTGGGGAAGCAGTAAGAGTTAAGTGACTTTGGAACAGTGTCAAAGCAAAAAGGTGACTGTACCCCAAAAGTTAGATTAGATGAGCTAAAGAACAGAGTTATTAAGTGAAAATTAGCTTTCAGAGCATATATGTGGTGACTTAATGATGTGATAATTTGGAAAGCATGATATATACCTCAGCCTTTAATGGCTATCTTGACAGCTTCAGAAAACATTCATTTGCTACATGGACTGTACTTTCTAATACAAATATATTGATTTAAAATACTGATGTATTTGCACCAAAAACATGTAAGACTATAGTTGATATTATTTTTTGAGGAAAATGCCATGATAAATGCAATATAAGCATAAGTTCTATTAGTCTTATCAATGCAATACCGTGGAATTTAAGGCTGTATGATAAATGATACTGTAAAGACATAAGAGACAATACTATGGATATAAATACCTCTCCTTGCTATTATTTCTTCCTGGGAAGAAGTGTAAAATTAAATTTGGAAGAGAAAAAAGAAAGTTTGTGAATATTTGGATTACTGAAGACCATAAAATAAATTTAATTAAATTCCAGTGAGCTTTCTTACAGGAGAAAGAAAAGAAGCCCATACTTACGTATTCAAGAGGTATTTCTATCAACAATTACAATTCAGAAACTTTATATCAACACTTCATGTCTGATTGCCTGTTGGAACAAATAACTAATAGTTAATACTCCAGAGATGCTAGTCCAGAATTTTCCTCCAGAGATAGTTAGAAGGATCCTATGTTGTTCCAGTTATTAAGTCAATAACTTTAGGTAATTATAGGTAACAAGTACTCCTGATGTCCTGAGATGTTACTGTTGATATGCACATTTGTATATTCTCATCGATGAACTATTATAGTTTAGCATCTCATAGGTCTTTTTTTAATTATAAAAAAGCACTTTAATGTCAGTGCTTAGAAACCTGCATGTGATTTTTCTAACAGCTGCTTCTTACAGTGGCTCTTAACATGCTCATAAAATTTTGTAGTCAGTTGTAGGGAGAACTTGACAGTACATGATGTTCTTTCTTACTCTGTTCTTTCTTTCAGTATCATGTGATTATTTAGCATGACATGTTTCTAAGGAATAAATTTCAGATAAAAGAACTCAAAGCTGGTAAGAAGATTCAAATAAGATGATGCTTAAGCAAGTGTGAACACAACTGTAGAAATATTATTGAAACTTATTTTCATACTTTGTGCTGTTTTACACAAGAGGAAATAATAAGACATGATGTGTTTCTTTTGTTTCCTTAGTGAGAAAATAATTTGGGAATAGGAGGGAAGATGCAAACAAAAATGATTTTTTTAGTCTTGTTTCATCTCTTTCCTATATTTAAATAAAAGAGGTTTATGGAGGTACGTTTTGCAATGTTTTCATAGACTTTGAGAACTCTGTTTTCCTCTTGAGAATGCATATTAGCATGGAACTAGATAGCCAGAAAGTGGCTTAATGAGAAGCTAAGCAGACATGAATGAAGTACTGTGTTTATTATATAGTTATCCATGAGATGCATGTCATTAACTTTTCTTCTGTTTTCGAAAAGACAAGTTAGATTCAAACACAAAAGTTAGGGTGAGGTGACTTGTGGTTTGAAAATCTTAAAATTATCTTTACCAGTAAGAGATCATGTGTTATGGTCCTATAAATATCATTACCTCTATTTCATTAAGTACTGGCAGGTGGGAGCTGCTTGGAAGTGATGATTTCCTGCAGTACAATAAGGTTTTTTTCCTCATGTCAGTGTAAAAGCATAGTTGTATAAATGACATGACATTAATACTAGATAGCATATTTCACAAAGTCTAATGTTAGGGCTGTTGCCTCTTTGGCTGCTTTTTGATGCTCATTTAGGGCAAGTTCTGCATGGATCCAAGTGCAAGTGGAAGGACATTTTTACCCATCCATCTGTTAGTGTGGATGCCTTGTTTTCATGCTCCTGCTGTAGTCTGTCATTTCAATCAGAAATATGAATGGACACGCAGTTCTTGGTGTGATGTCAAGTTCTTCCCCAGAGGTGCTGCTCCTAACTTGTCTTTCACTGGAAGGAAGTGATGTTCCTGGTTTTTTATCTTTTCTTTTATCTGCTTCTGAGAACTATTGTTTGGTAATGGCTGCAGAGCTAGTGGCAAAAACCAACAGTGCTCCTTTGTGCCTTCTCATGAAGGCTCAGTTTTTTGATGAATTCGAGCCCAATAGAGGGCTGCATCTTGTCAGATGACATAGCTGGTTCCACACTTTCCTATTCCTGATACCAGCAGCAGCCTGGGTTGATGGATCAGAGGCATATTGAGATTAATTCTACTTCATGACTGCAGTGTCTGATTCCAGCACTCAGTGCTGTGTATGTCATGTCTTCCCACAACACTCACTTTTTACTCCATGAAATAAAATTTGCCACCATGTACTGGTGCAAGCAGTGTACTTTTTGGCACGCCTGTTAACTCGTTTGAAAAATAATGCTAGTGAGTCCCCCAAACCAACTCTCAAATGGTCCCTCAGACAGCTCTGTGTTCTGGTTTGTCCCCAGCCAGCAGTAAAGTACTACCCAGACATTCTCTCTGCTCACAGTGTGGGAGGAGAACTGGGAAAAAAAAAGTAAAACTTGCGGGTTGAAATAAGAACAATTTAATAACTGAAGCAAAATAAAATATAATACTAATGATAAAAGATAACAGCAATAATAATGGTAATGAGAAGGCAAGTGAGAGAGGCATAAAGCTCAAGACAGGCAAGTGATGCACAATACAAATGAAGTGATGCTGTCCTGGCTGTACTCCCTCCCAGCTTCTGCTGTACTTGCTTGCAGAGCATGGGAAACTTGATTTTTAGGCTAAGAACTGCCCAGCAACAACTGAAAATTCAATGTGTTATCAACATTATTCTCTGCCTAAATCAAAAACACAGCACTGTACCAGCCACTAAGAAGAAAATTAACTCTATCCCAGCTGAGACCAGGACATTATGCTGTTTGTCTTTTTAATCTCATTTTCAAGTCAGACTGCTGGACGTTACTGGCTTTCAGTGAACTTCAAGGGCAATTAATTGTAGCTGAAGTTCCAGCATGATATGTGACCAGGCAGCAGAAAATCTTTTCTTCTGTTGGAGAAGTCACTCATGAAACAGCTTACTCTCTTTCACTCCTCTTGCCTAAGCACCTATGCCTGGAGCAGGAGAGAAGGTCAATTAATCTCCTTGCCAGCTGCTTTTCTGTGGCTTTGTGCTCAGAGGGAACGTGTCAGAAGGGAGAGCTGTGAAGGGAAGGTGCTATCACCCTGTAGGAAGGCTGTGCTGGGGTCTGGAGAGCATGAGAGAAAACACTTGTGGAAGGAGACAGTGATGTCTCTCTCTCCATTGTTACTACTAATTTGAAATGTTATTACTTTGGGGTTAATTTATTTGGGCTTCTCACTGCCCCCCTTTATTTATTTATTTATTTTTATTCCTGTATTTTTCTGTGGTGACTGATTCAGTCCAGCTACAAGAGGCTGTCTGTGACTGGGAATTGCTCCTCCAAATGTATGTCTGTGGGGTCTCTCACCTTCTTCTAGCTGGCAATTACCTTTCAGGATCACATCAATCATGTAGTTGTTATGCCTCATAAAAGCATTGACATGTGTTATTGCTTAAAAACAATAATTGCAATTCAAATGTGCTGGATTTCTGTAAAATGTTTCTGGAGATGGTAGACTGTCCCTCATTTGCAGTTTATTTTTTCAGAGGTGCAAACACACTGCCAGTCCTTCCAGAATCTTACATTTCTGTCATGTCTTTAGCTTGTTCCTTTTCCTTTGTGAGTAGGTGAATGATATTTATTTTCTTCAATTTCTTTTGTGATGTTGAGATCACTTTGTATCCTCATTAATCACTGGGTGTGATAGCCTTGAATTCCAGTACCATTGATAAGTACTATGGTGGCTAATGCCCTAAGCTAAAATGTAAATTTTCACTTTCTTATGAATTATTAAATGTAGTGCTGTAAGTATATGATGAATTAATTTATAGATAATGATGAGGAATGACCAGTCTGTTCTTTGTTACGTTTAAGCTAGTGTCCAATAGATATGCTTTATTATTAATGAAAATAATTACTCCTTTGTTTGTACTGCAATGAACATATTTTCAGTGGCCCTGAGACTTCTCTCTCTGCTTCAAGTATAAATAATGGTAGCTATGAATGTATGTAACTTCTGCCATAAATTTGAGAAAAATGTGAGTAAAAAATTTGTGGGCCTTTAACTTTGTCTTTTATTTTGAAGAGGGAAATATTTAATAAAGTTTAATTAGTAACATGTTTTTTGGTAAAATCAGACAGATTTCAAACCATATTTTTAAGCAATTTGTTGCTGGCAAATGCTATCAAAATAATATTTTACTTCAGGACTACTAAATGGGCAACAATCTGCCCAATATAGTAAAATCTGAAAAGGAGGTGTTATAATGGGCATGAGTTTGTGGCATGTAACTATATCTGTAGAAAATATATTTGATGTGCAGAGTACTATTTAGCTGTAGCCATACAAGTAAAATTTTAAGAATAGAGGAAATAAAGGAAATACACTAATGTTTACACTAAGCAAAAGCAATTATATAGTTACTTTCTGCCTGGAGATTTTTTTTTTTTTTTGACTGGTTTTCCTGTGTGGGTTGTTGTGCTTGATTTGGCTGGTATTTTTGGCATTCACATCAAGCTGCTGGAGCTTACCTGATGTCACTTTTTGTAGAGGATAAAGGATGCATGGGAGGAGAGAACCCCAGAGGGCAAGATTAAGGAGGAAGATTTAACTTTTTTTCTTGCTGTCTGTTGGGATAATGGTAATGTTCAGTCCCTCAAAGTGAGGTGTATGTACTCAGTTCCTTATGACAGTGCACTGCAAGCATATTACCTGTTCAGAGCCCTGGGTACTGCAAGTTTGCTGCCCCAGTTTGCACCCAGTGTGTTTATATGAACATGGATGCAGTGGCTAAAACTGCACATCTCTAGCAAGCATCACTGTGAGACAGGAGGAAAGATGGGAAAAGTGGCATCTTGCTCTTCAGTCCCCTTCACAGAATCTCTGTCCCATGCCCTGGTTTAGACCAGAATCTCAGCTTTGGTCTTAGACTATTAGTTCCTTAGCTTTGTTTTGTCTGTACAGATTTTAGGAGCAAACAATCCTATTGGTTGCATGATTTTTGAGTTTCCTGGGAAGAGTTAGACTAACTTAACTAATATCAGCTGACTAGAACACTCTCACTGGTATGGCTGTGTAAAACATAGCTCCAAGTGGTTGACAAAGTAAGTTATTGTGTCCATTTAGGCAAACTAATTATTATCAAAAAGAGGAATTTTAATGTTTTGAGAGCATTAACAGAATGAAATATCTTGACATATGTTTTCAGAATGTTTGTATGGCATCCAATGTGACATTGTCTCAACAAAAACAAACCCACAAAAAACAAACAAACAAAACCCAAACCAAAACAAAAAATCACAACAACAAAAAAGCAACCCAGGGAGGGCATGTTTTTCAATGCTGGCAGCTATGGATTATATATTAATTTTATATTAATTGAAGATTGAGGTGAGAGCTCACTGATAATGGTACATGCGATATCTGGGGTTTTATATGCTCTTCTGAATTTTCACTGGAGCCTTTCACTGAAGATTTTTGCTGTCATGGGATGCTGCATCAGGTAGAGTGTCTTTTGCTTTTGGCTTTGTATCTGGTGCCATTTCCTTATATAGCCTCAGTTTTGATATAAACTTTTCCTCTGGGAATTCAGATCCATTCAGTATATATAAAATTTTCATATGCAATATCATACCTTTTCCCTGGCTGTCCTCTGAAATGTAACAGCAGGCTCCAGATTCTAATGAAGATTTTCTCATCTTCATGTTTTATTAAGCCACCTGTGCTTTGATGGTTGGGATGAGTTCAAGTGAATAAAGGTGGACTCAAGTCTTGTTCTCTTAGAAGCATCTGAATATTTGTCATTTTTCCAGTGATTTTGCCTTGCTTATTTTGCTGCTTTGTTTTGCCCATTTGGAAACATGGCAAATTAAAGTAATAAAATTTGTGCTGTTGTTTCCCAGTAAAGCACTGGTAAGCTGTTGTGTTTTCTCTGGGGAATGTTTTTTTCTCCCTCTGGGCCCCCTGGAGCTGTGGCCATGTATTCTGGCCCCTCCTTCCTTTCTTAACCCTATTTGCTGGGATCCAGCTGTCTATTCCTCTGCATAAGATTATATAAGGCTCTGTTCTTCCTAGTTCTCTCTCTCTCTCTTCTGGAACCCTTCAAGATTAAAGCCTTGGTACAATCCTAGAGTAAGAACCTCCTTTTGGATCTTTTGTCTTGTCCCTGATATATCCCTCCAAAGTCTCTCAAGGATCTGAGCTAGCCAAAGAGCCCTGGGGAGACGGGAAGGGGGAAGTATCCATAAGCCATAAGATCCTACTATTTGTAAGATCCTACATGTGCTATTTGTAAAGCATGTTTATAGTTATTTAATTGTAATTATAAGACAGAAGTGGCGAATCGGGCTTTAACTGGGAATTAGAAATGTAGGACTTTTGACCTGTTAAAAAGAGATAAGAAAACATCAAGTTTAAATGAGGAAGAGGTTGAATGAAACTATCATAGCCTTGAGACTAAAAAACCCACCAAAAAAAACCAAATGCAAAGCGGGACTACCATGCTTAACAATATTCAGTCTTTAAACTTGACTGATTTGATACAGTATTTTCCAAAATTTTGGTAAATGCAGCCTCCCTTTGGCACACCTGCCCTCATACAGCCACTTGAGTTTGCAACAGCATCTTTGCTCCAGGAGAATGGCTGTAGGTGTTTGGTGGAAGTCCTGCTGTTCACTTGGGCATTCTGGAGGAATGGAGCTTCTCCTGGCAGCTGCTGGTGGTGGCTTGCCATCTTCTGACCAGTGTAAACACTTGCATCCTGCTCTTGCTTCCTTGTCTTGAAGAAACTGAACAGCAGCCAAAGCGTTCCCTTTTAAGGCTTTGTGGCCAACACTTTGAAGACTTCAGGTCAAAAAGATGTAATACTATAATTTAGGATATTCTGATGTGGATTTGATTGTTGGATTATGTAATAATATTTGAAAATAAATTTTTCAATTGATCTGTTGTGTCTAAGCAACAATGTATTATATTGCTGAAATAAAACCAAAAAGAAACTCTCACATCTGAATAATGCTGGTGGTATTATAAAGTGATTTGAGGAGTCATTGCACATACTTCAGAAGCTGATGAGACAGTTGTGTGACTGGATTTGTTTTATGTTAATATTTGCTTCAAGGCTAAATCTTCTAAGTGCCTTTACTTACTAAATACCTTTACTTATAGATCATATCACCAAATTTTTGTTAATTTAGGATGATATCAGAGTTTAAGTCTTATGCTAAAGAGACTTTATTTTTTCTTTTATTGAGCAATTCTATATGGAAATTATTTTTATCAAGAGTTCTTTAGATTAAAGTGTGGTGGTGGGGTTTAGGTTTTCGTTTGTGTATTTTTAGTTTGGGTTTTTTTTTTATTTTCTCAGCCAAGTATCTCAATCATTAAAATGGTTCTGGTACAGTTATGTAAATGTAGTATTGTTACCCTACTGCTATTTAAAAGTAGTTTAATGTCTGAGTATCTCACTGTCATTTTCCATTTATTACAAAAGACTTCTTTTTAAAGTCAGGAAACATTCCTCTCCACTGGTTATAAAAATGTTTTTCAGAATGGTTAAGTGGATAAATGTTACTAGGCTACACTCTAAACCACTTGGAAGTTGAACTTTTGCTCTGAACCCCTGTCCAAAGGAACCAGACATTTTTAGAAACTCCAGAACAGTGTGAGCTGGTGCTGCCAAGGCCTTCTGCCTGTCTGTGCCATTTCAGGGAGTGCCAGAAGTGAAGGGTTATGATTTCTGAATGTGTTCTCTGAGAAGAACATCTCCCCTTGCTCCTGCTTGAGGTGTGAGCCATTTAAGAAATGCAATGTGTCCTTCATAAACAACGTTCTGGTGCTTGGTGTTAAAACCAGCACAGGGCTGCTTTGTTTAGGGAGGAAATACTTCAGGGTCCAGCAGGTTTGCAGCCTCTATTTCAAATGTGCTGTGCATTGAGGGGTCCTACAAAGGAAGAAAATAGTCTGATAGATCACACTGCAACAATCAGTGAATTACAGTATGACATTATTCAAAGTGTGAACCCTTAGGAACAGGTTTCCTGAAAAAATGTAAATTGCATCAATAATTAAAGAAAGTACCATTTCTCTGTGTGTAAGGTTAAATCAGCTACAATTATTGTTCTTGTAATATTAATGAAATGGATGCTTGCAAAGCAGCTTTTCTTTTTTCCCCTGTTTCAGTTGCTGTTGGGAAGTATAATTGCCTAATTTCCAGGATTGCTATGTAAGCTACTGATGTTGCAAGTGTCTGCCTCATTGTCTTTTTCCTCTTTCTTCCCCTGCCCCCACAAAACATGCAGGAAATAATTTCAGCACTGCAAAGGATCTTGCAGAAGAAATAAGGTCATTAACATCTGAGAAGGAGGGACTGGAAGGACTTCTCAATGAGCTGTTGGTTCTGAGTGCCAGAAATACGCGAAAACTAGAGAGAATCAAAGATGATTACACCAGACTGAAACAAGAACTTGAGCAAGGAGAGGCTGCCTTTGGTGAGTGGTTTACAGATTGTTACAGCTTTTTGCTCAGACCTGATCTCCTGGAGGTGTGCTGGGTTTGATGAATCATTCTGCATTTCACAAAACATTGTTCTGAGGAAAGTCTGGCAATGACCTAGAGAAGCAGTGTGTTCAATATCCTCCCAGCTGTTTCTCCTTGAGTTGGGGGAGGCCATGAGGAAAAAGGGATAACTCAGCAATATACCACTTTTTGATATCTGTCTTAGCCCAGTTCTCAAAACCTTTCTTTTCTAAGCCCAATTTTATCACACTGATGATGACACTGTTCTTGTGTTCACATACAGAGGAAGATGTAGTTTTTATGCAGAAGCAGTAGATGTGTCTGTGACACTAGGCATTTAGTATATAAAACTAAATGTTTAGTACATGCATATATAACACATTCGGTGGTGGGCCTCAACATATGAGGTGCCAGAGATTCCTGATTCTGAAAGCAAGAGTTCTCATAGTAAATTTGTGTTTGAGGGGGAGTTTAAACAACTTGCCAAGTGCTGCTCTCACACAACCATGAGCAGTGTGCTTGGGTTGTAGTGTCATGTTGGAACTGGAGAGGTTGTCTGCAATTACTGGGAAAGCTACTGACAAATTATCAAACAGCAAAGTCATTCCTAGACTTGACTTACTCTCTTGCCTGCTGTACTCACTCCTGGAGTTGAAGCAGATAAAAAGGCCTTGCAGCTTGCTTAAATGAAAAGGCTCAGAAATATTTGATTGACTACAAAGGTACAGTTAGTATAATTATCTCTAAACTAAATACAATCCTGAAAGCTACTTTAAAGCTTTAGGATTTTGAAATGTCTTTCCTTTTTCAGGATTTTATGAGCAGTAGGTTGGGTGAAGAGAGGAAGGTGCCTCTGTTTTAGAAGCTTATGCAGTTTCTTTGTAAGCAAGAGGATAAGCAGAGCTGTCTTAGAAACAAAGAGATTTGTAGGCAGCTGGATACATCTGTATGTTTTAAAATGCACAACAAAAGACAATGTTTTAAAAATGCATAGAATAATGTATATATGCACACACTTCTAGATAAGAATATGGTTTTTTAGAATCTAGATAAAGTTAAAAAAATTATTTCTCAAATTTAATGCATTGTGATACAAACCCAGAAATGCATATCAGGCAGTACTGCTTCTTACCTTGGATTTTCAAGAGAGTTGAAGAGGATTCTGACCTTCCAATCAGCTCATTTTGTTTCTCTTTTGTTTTAGGGCAATTAAACTTCCTATAATACACATGTACATTCCCATTTGTGTTTTAATTTAGCAGGGTTTTAAATCAAACCTGTACATGATGCTTGCTGAAGCAACAGAAATGGTATCAGTTCATAGACACTTTTTTTACTTTTTGCATTTATACAGCTGAAAGGCAATACCTTCTTTACCTGACCTCTACTGTCCCACCATTTGTGACAATAAATTTCAAAATACTGGGTGTTTACTCTGTAGATTTTCTTTTAATTTACTGTGATTCTGTTGGCAAAAGGAGAAATATATCCTTGTGTTAAAATAAAATGTCAAGCAGATACTAGTCAGAGATACATAAACTGAAACCTGACATCTTCCCTTTTTGTAATCCCTGCCCCCTTTACATGTAATCTACCCTATTTTCTCCTTTAAAAAATGGAAATATTTGAGAACATTGGCATGGGTTTGATACCAACACATTTAACTGAATGTGAGCTTTCAGATACACTCTGGAAAAGAGTATGGAGATGGTGTCCTGAGGAAAAGAGGCTACCTTTATGGAACAGTGTTACTTTGCACAGCACTTTTATGTTCAGAGAATAAAGCATAAAGAATTGGAATACAATTTTGTTGCCATTTGTTTTTGCTGTTGTTTGAAAGAACAGGAGATAATTGTGTTGGCTTTGTCTGCACTGTGAAAGGTGTGATTTGAATTGGGGTAGCTGACCTGACTTACTTCACAGCCTTAGGCCTCGTGTTTCATTTATGCCAATAAAATCTGTATTGCTGCAGAGAAAGGCAGTTCTGCCTTTTTTTCTGTGTTCCTGCCCCAACCCATACACTAGGTTAGGTCGTATACATGTCTATTTCTGTCATCTGGCACTTGAATTTGTTGTTTTGTGCCTGTGAGCTTCTTGAAAACTTTGATTTTTTTTGATTTTTTTATTTTTTTTACTGAACATAGTACTGTTTTGTATGGAACATATTAGACAAAAAAATTTAAATGCTAAAATGTATGTGTGTGTTTGTCTCTATCTTGTGTATGAATTGGTCACCTATTTTTTACTTCATTAATAATTGTTGATTTCTCACAGTAATGCAGATACAAGGAAGCAGACGTCAAGGGAAGAGACTTAATCACACAATAATCAGAGCTGGAATTTTAAATAGGACACATCATTAGCATGTTAATGAATTTTCTCGCTCTGTGCCAGCTGCCCAAGTATAAAAGATATTGCAGATGTAGTGCAAAAATCAGGCTTGGCTTACTGCACTGAGAGCTGTCAGTGCTCTTTATGAAGGAAATTTGACAAAAAATCCCTTCCGTATTTTTGGAGATGCTAGAAATGTGCTTTTCATGTTGGATAATAGCATTGACAAGTAACACTATATATTAGCATTTTAGGATGAATAGTACCAACTTGCCCTTTAGACATTGACTTTCTTTTGAGGCTATCAGAATCCAGCTATAAAAGTGATCAATTGTTATTGCCATTTTACAGATAAGAAAGCCAGAGACTTAGAGGTCATGTAATTTTACCTGAATAGGTGGTGAAACAGTTTCCCAGCTGATGGTCTACATCAATCCTGATTGAATCAATCTCTTACAATAAACCTAGTGGTGAAACCTAGTGGTGCTGTGACTCTCTGTGAGCTTTATGTTCTTCTGGACCACAGCCGAAGACATGATGGTTCTGGGGAAATCGCTGAATTACTTGGTCATTGAGCAGACCTGCCTTATAAAGCCAGAAGGTTCTGTTATGGCAAAGAAGAGAATTGCTTTACAGCCCAGAACAACCAAACTTGTGTTCCAGACAAGTGAATCATAATTACTTGCCTGTCTGCCAAAACTGTTGGATTGTGCTTATAAATCCTGGCTTGGGTTGATGAGCATTTGTAACCCAGGGCTGGAAATGAAACCCACCCTCTTGTGGTTTCCTCACTACCAGTACTGATGGGCAAGTTTTCCTGCCTCATCTGCTGAGTTCTTCCCCTGGCTGCTCTCACCCTGTTTCTGCCCCTATTACACTTTTGGGAAAGCACCTCCTGTAAGTAATGTACGTACACACACAGATAGAGAGGACCCTGCTTCCCCATCTAATTGCTAGGTTGTGCTTGCCAAGTCATGGTAAGTAGAATTTCTATACTACACTAGTTTCTAGAGGAAATACAAAATAAAGGCTTTCATGCACATGAAAATAGCTTTTTAACCCTTTTAAAAAACACCAAAACCCAAGCTACTGTTTGAAGGCTGATATTTCAGTCTCTCTGCTCAACTCTTGTTGAGACATCCTTAACTTTTATTGTCTTAGAAATTGCTTGTGTAAGTCCTAAAGCTGTCACCAGCCCGCTTGTTTCTGGAATTGAACAGATATATTTATTACACAACAAACTAGATGTAGGAGAGTGATGTCTTGGGAAGCTGGAAATTTCTATCACACTCGGTTTTACTTTCTTTTGTTCAATACACAGGCTCTGCATCCTTGCACAGAATACCTTACAGTGTTTTGTCCTTTCAACAGAAGAGAAACTTATCAGAGTTCATTTTTTTAATATGCTTTTTTTAAAATTAATTCACCCCAATGTTTTGGATTTAGAATACTACTTAGGAATAAAATGTGTTCAGAATGTACTTCAAAGGATAACAAAAATTCTGCTATTCTTTTTATAGTCATTGCTCCAAAAGCTGCAAATTTGACTGTTGATAAGGGTGCAATTAATTAGTCTAAAACTTAATGTTGTCTGGACAGCAGAAACCACTAGTGGTGCTGCTTAATGTAATACTTGCTATTGCATAATGAAATATTTATGAAAAGAAGGTTCCGTGCTTCATATACAATTGTATCGGACGTGATTTATCAAAGTGTTAATGACCATTTGCTACAAAGCAATTTTATTCTATTTCAAAGTCATTTTTATTCTGATAGGTGCAACACAGAAAGTCTTACAATATAAACACAGGCACTGGGAAATCTACCTTTTTTGTTTGTTTAAATATTTGTTTTTAATGGTAGCTGTAATACAAATTTTTCTTTGTAACTGGTCTTTGGAATACTGTTGGAAGATATCTAAAGATTATTAATAATTTTACACAATTTTTAATTGTTGCAAAAAATACCAACTAAGTGTGTCATAAACCCATGTGCCTATGACATAACCAGAATTACTGTATGTTTTATTTACTGATTTTTCAGGTGGTGTCTTAATGTTCTTCCTCAGTGCTAGTTTTTCTTCACCAAATAGGCTTTCCATAATGTGTCTATAGTTCATTCTCCTTCTGAGCGATTATCTGATTCTAAACTGAAGAGCTGAATGTTTTGATTGCTTCTGTTTAAATGAATCATTAAAGGAGAATCCACACAGTGTGTAACAGATGGGCTTCTGTGAGGAAGAAGAAGCTGCTCTGGGTCTCGTTGTGTCTCCACTTGTAATTTGGGCAAGGTCATTAAGTTCTGCATGTCACACTTTTATGAAATGCTTGTTGTCATTAAAGTGAGTGATGATATTGAATGGCTTATTGCTTATGTCTATGGCCATCTCTACTTAAACAGTGATCCTGCAGGATTTAGCCAGTGGTCCCTCTGTTTAGCTTTCACAGAAGGTGTAAAACCCTCTGTGGTGATGCAGGGACAGGACTGGCACTGCAGTTGGTACCATCCTCTACTCTGAGCTGATATTCAGTTGCTACTCCAAAGTAGCTCTTGGCAGCCTTCTGTTGAGCAGCATGGAAAAGTCATGTCCACATAGAAAACCCAAAAGGATAAAACAACAGCAAAAACAAAACCCCAAGAAGCCCAGTCTTGCAGAGCTCCTTTTGTGTTGTCTTAGGCAAATACAGCATGAGTAATTGCCCTCTGCTCGTTAGTATTCTCTCTGCTGTTTCATTTGAAAAATTGGTGCTCCTGCATTTGCATGGACTTGCACTCCTATGCTTATTCTGTGCTTATTTGTGTTTCACTGATTGTGAGCATGGGTCTCATTTTCTTGGCTATTTTAAAGCACTTGGGATCTTACAAGTTAAGTATGCACATATACATTTCTTGGGCTTATAATTCTGTAATGGTAGTAACTGCATATCAAATTATTACCAAGCTTTGAGGATCAAATTCACACTAATGATTTTCATTCCACAAAATCATCCACATCATCTTTGTTAAATAATATTTAACCATAAGTAGTTAAAGGGGGTTTTTTGTGTTATAAAATTTCCTTTTTGATAAATACTATCAATAGAATTTAGTAACACAAAAAGAGTAAATTCTGCTAGACATTTCCTGTAACTAAAATCTCAAATACATTTTAATTTTAGACATCAATTTTTGTCATGGTTGAAAAGATTAGAAACCAGTATATTTAAGCATAATTAAGTTTGCCATATGTCTTGAGTCACTTGTAATTGTGTTTCTTATAATGGTGGTTTTAAAGGTCATCTTGTCTGGTGTTGTTCATTTAAATATGTAAAATACTCTGGATTTCACTTGGAGCATGGAGGTTTAGTCTGTATAACTGCAGTGGCGGTATTAAATTTAATCTGGTCTTTCTGTATAATTAGATGCAAATATGTGTAATGCAGAAAATATTAAATATTCAGGCAGCTTGAACTGAGAAAGCAGATTGGTTCAAATCCTGCCAATATCTGTAGAGATCTTTTGATCAGGGCATTTTTTTGTTGATGCTCAAAGGTGAGCTTCTCTTCTGTCTCTTTCTTCCAAGATCTGATGGCAATAACTTTATTGTAATGTTTTATGTACCTGTGTAATACTTTTTGGAAAGCAGGATGAGGTAATTACACACAGAATAATAACTCCTGAAATGATCCAATACTGATGCTGCAGTTGTAGAGGTGGTTATCTACCAAGTGCAAGGAATAAAGCTTGGTCTGAAGTTTTATACTGGGTCCCTTCAGGAAACATGACGTCATCTTTAGCTAAGGTAAGCACAAAGACATCAAGGTTTTGTAAGTTTAAGGCCATGGAAATACAGAATGGTTCTGTTGTAATCATGGAAATGCAATCAATCACTGAGCAGCTTCCTATTGCAATGGGAGATGAGCAGCTTCCCCCCTATAATGCAGTGTGGACATTTCATTGTGCTGGTGTGCAGGCAAACAAGCAAACAGCAAGTTCTGATAGTATTCCAGGCAACTTATTCCTTTCCATCTGAAATGCCTTTGCCAGCTATGCATTAAACACGGTGCATTAAACTTTTGGAGTGGGCGTCGTATGAAATTATTCTGGTTTTCAGTCTCTGCTCCAGGTTTCTGCACTGCTCTGCTTTTTAGTTCAGCTTCTTCAGCTGACAGTGATGCAACAGAAAAAGTAGGAAGAAGCAGCACAGATGAGTTAAATTTGGAATAAATGTGGAAATGCATACCACCAATTTTAATCATTCTGCATTTGATTCTGGTTCTACAGCTGTGTCTTCTGAGGTATTGGGCTAAGATTGAAAATTCACTTTTTTTTTTTTTTTCCTTAATGACTATAGTTGGTTTGAAAAAGAATAAGATGCTAAGATGACAGAAAGCTAGGATTAAAAAAGACAGAAAAAATAGCATCTTCTGTTGGTTGGCCAGATATAGCAGCTTCCCATACGTAATTCAAACTCCTTTAGCACGACACTAGCCCTGATGACAACCAACAAACACTCTTTAGTTTACCACTTCTGGAGTTCGACTATATCATGCTAGGAAATTTAAAACTTTCTTCCTGATGGTATATGGCTGCTGTTCCTACATGTAAGAGAATTCCAGTTTTGTCAGAAAGACAAAACTGTCTGACGAGCTGCTCAGAGGCAGGCAGAAAGTTCTGTGGGCCTGGTGGTGGGGTGCTCAGAAGAGGACCTAGAAAAGTGGTGACACGGAGTGACACTTAGCAGATAGAGTCAAATTAATTTTCAAAGAAAGGTTAATATTGCTTTCCTTGACTCACAGATGAGGTAATGGAGGCACTCAGGGAATTGATTTTGTGTTTCTGTTCATTCTGCCATTACATATAGGTACTGCCTGTATGTACATGGCCTTTTGGATGGGATTACAGCATATATGTGACAGCCTTATCCCAAAATGTTAACAGGTTGGAAGTATGAAAACAGTGTTTGGGCTCTTAAAAACCTCAAGTTTTATTGAAAAAGTCAGTGAACAGTTGGTCTACATTTTACAGGTTTCTTTAAGTTATGTTCATTTTAGTTTTTATTTTCAGTGTCATACAGAATGGTTTTGCTTTAGCTTTTGGTTTTTTCTTTTTTTGTTTGGTTTTGGGATTTTTTCTGTTTTGTTTTGGTTTTTTTTTAATGTTTTTCAAGTTATATTAACATAGCATGATATTTTCAAGTCCCAGAAATGTGCAAAGGGCGCTTTAGGATACTTTGCCTCATTTAGTTTCTCTTGAGGATGAGTGTAGAGATGGATAGAATATTTAAGAAATAGCGTTAATTTGTTTTCAAGTAGTACTTCAGTGAAACCAATCTCAGGCAGTTATCCTTTCAAATAATCAGACTTTCTGCAAATTGAAGATAAAAATAGTACGGCATTTTATATTCAGTTAATGTTTTGGATTTTATTAAATTTTTTTAGCTGTAAGAAAGAAAATGTTAGTTTGGGTCATCTGGGATCACTGACATAAAATTGATGTGCTAGAAAAAGAGCTTACCACAGCAGAAGCAGTGAAGATACTGTTTAACTGTTTAATTACAAATATTTTTCAGATGTATGTATTTTGATTCAAAATTTTAGCACTTTAGTACATTCCCACCCAAAAGTTTTCGTTCAAGAATTTTGACAGTGTTCTCAAGTTACAGCGTACAAATCTAATTCTATGCTTACATAAATACAGGCAATTTGTAAAGAATTACACCTCTTTACATTGGTGGTAAATGCACCTCAGTGACTGAAGTCAGATATTTATTTTTCTCAGACATTGCATTTCATCTTTGCTTTGATATTGACTGGCGATATTCAGATACAGCATCTACAAATATGCACATCTAAGCAAAATAAACCCCTGGGACACCATTCCATTTAGAATAGGTGTCCCTCATGAAATACAGGGTTTTTTCCTCCAGAATTTGTTCCTTCTGATTGTCAGATGTGGAGTAATGATGGGATGATGCCTCCTTCTTTCTTGCTTTTTTTTGGTTTAAGGTTTTCTTTGAGGTATTTGCAAATACAGTAGTAAAGATACAAGCTAAATGTAAGTTTCTATAAAACATTTTGTGAAATAGGGACGTTACCAGCCTTGACTGAATTTTCACTTAAATATTTAAAGTGAATGAAATTACTGTCTGCTGTATAGTTTGTTCCTTCAATCACCACAGAGTTCTGTGCATACTGCAGGCTTTACACCCACAGGTATGTGGAAGTATAACCAAATCTGGAGTAATGGATAGTATTTATTGAAAGGTGGGAGAGGTATAATACCTGATGATAAATCCAGAATAAACCTGCTGAAATTCTAATCCTTTCTAGAAGAGCTGGGTTTTGCCTCTAAAATTATTTTAATGCTGCATATATTATGGTAAAGAAGGCTTTAGAATAGAAAACCTCTTCCCATTTAAACCTTTTACCAGGATAGACAAGTAGAAATACAGCAAATTTAAATGGAAGAAAGAGAGATTATTTGTTCTGACTTTGATTCCCCAAAGAAAATGTATTTACATCTTCTCTAAGCTTTTAGTCTTTTTCTGTACTTCCATTAAATCCTAGCTGATTACTCTGAGGCAATAGAAATCTTATTATTTAGAGCAGAGTTAAATACCTTCCATCTCCAATTCAGGAACTGAAAGTTTTCACCCAAGAATTTTCTTTCTCTGTCCTTGGAGACGTAAACTGGAGCGGAAGGCAGAAAACTGAGCGATTACTAATGCCTGGAGTTAGGAGCTGGAACTTCGTGTCCTTCTGTTTGATTTCTGTTCTTACTTGAGCAGGAACAGAGGCAATTTGCTGATGTTTCAGTTGGTTTGGGCCACAGTTTCCTTGTACGAGGCGTGGAGGTAACCACTGCTGCTGTTACAGTCCTGCTGTGAGGTGTGCGCTCCACAGACTCAATATTTAGGCATGGGAGACGATGGTAGCAGGTGATAGTATAAGGCCCAGGGATTTTGTCATCTATAATTGCAAAGGCTCTGTGGCCCATGTGCAACAGGTGCTTGTGATCAGGATTTCTGATGGCCTGCCAGATTTCCACTGATAGGCTAAGATCATGTAAGAAATATAAGAAATTCACGTGGATATTTGAAACACAATTCTTTTGTTGTTGTTGCATTTGAACCTGGTTTCTTTCTTTATACAAAAATATTGTAGTAGAATATAATTAAAACTTGGATGCTAACTGAAAAGAAGATTCACTCATCGTATTTGTGGGTGATATCTTTGGTGCATGTTGATGGCTTGGGTAAAGATAAACAGGCATATGTGCCAAGCTGCATAAGATTAAACAGTTCATTACCTGTTGGAATTATCAGCTGCAAGACACCTTGCATAATTTGGTCTACAATCTTTATATGCTTTTGGCTGGATTATACCTCTTATCTAGTGAGGCGCATTGAAATATAATTAACAATGTGAGCTGGAAATGACAGGCTGAAACTATGTGTATTTTTGTGCAGATAAACAATCCTATATCTGGATCAGAAGTCATAGAAACATTTTATCTACTAATTTTTTTCCCAGTTCCTGTGTTCTAAAACATTATACAGAGAAAAATAATCTGTGCTCTGTAACAGAGAAGAGCAAATAGGCACCAGCCAAATCTCCTTGTAGGCTTGACTTTAAGAACCTTTGGAAAATGTTAAATCCTGCAGGAAACAGCAGTTATTTCAGATTTTTCATAATCTTCATTTTGAATGTTTTGTTGGAGAATTTTGAAAATACAGGGAGGCAGGAATTCTGGCCCATTCATACCATTAAGGGTTTTGCCTCTGGTTTCAGCAGAGTTCAGGATTTTACCTCTGGCATTCTCCACACTGAAGCTGCAGCATCTGTTTCTGTGCTGAGCTGCTTGGATGCAGATCACCTTACTTTGATGGAAATGCAGTCCACATAAGAAAGAGCAGGACTTGTTCAGAAATTCTTTTAACTAGGAAATCCTTCAGCTTTATGACAAAATTAGGAACTTTGAAATTGGTTGTCCTGGTCTACTAAATAAGAATCAGGTGTTTTATTTTGAATGTTTTAGCTAAATTGCTGTTGATCTTAGTTCAGTGAACTTTGCCCTTTGACTTTTACTGTTAAATTATTACTTTAGGACATTTTTTTTTCATAGTTAGGAGAAAAAGATTTTTTTACAAGTCAGAGCATATGTAATGTGGAATTTCCAACAGAATCACCTGTAGCATTTGTTTTTGTTACTGCAGTAAAAATGACCTGAATGAAAAGTATTGCTCTTGTATTTTCAGGTTTCCAGTGTGCAGTCTTCTGGGTATATATATATTCTTGATCTAGTTCTTAATCTGTTTCAATGTTCCTTGATCTAGTGATCAAAATAAAAATTTTCCTGTGCCAGCAGAAAAATGTTAGAAGTGTGAAGTTTGTTCACTTCTATTCAGTACCTATGAAATAAACTGTGTGAGTACTGGTGCAACATCATTATTCTTTAGCTCTTGAAGTGGTCAGCCACATCCTTAGGTGGAAGGATATAATTCCAGTGGGAGAGATGCCCTCTAAATAAGCTGTAGACACTGGCTGAAGCATCAAAATTGTTGGTGTCCTTTTCAGTACCTTAGATTGCAATGCAAAAACATAGATCTGGATATTTATTAGAGAAGCTCTTTTTTTCCTCTTCACATATTTTCTGCTCATGTAGTAAGTAATGACAGTCTGAGGAAAACTTGAAAATAACAAAATTCTAGACAGAGACACAACAATTCCTGCAGCTCTGTAGTGCTGAACTGAGCTTTTGACAGTTTTTGGCAAGTACTTGGCTTAGTCTTTTGCCAGCCCAAAAAAGCATGGATGGTGTGTCAGTATTGTAGTCCAAGGATGCTTCAAGAGCAAATTGGCCAATACTCAAAAGCTTTTGCCTGCAACCTGTCTGCAGTATGGATTATAGACCAGAGAAAAATTATAAATAAAGCCCATGTGTCCTAACAGTTTTTGCCAATGAAGCTGGTTAAAACCAGTTGTAGATATGAGCCATCTTTGTTCAGTTCAAAGAACAGAACTCTGAGATCCTTTGGTTATAGTCTGCAATTACCTGTTCAGAGATCAGAACTTGATAGTGAAAACATATTTATAGTGATAGACAAAAGCAGAAGTGATCACTTTTAATGGCTAGTAATTGAAGCTGACAACTTTAGATTAAAAAAAAAAAAAGCCTTTTAACTGAAAGGACAATTGTCTTTTGTCAGAGTTCAGCAAAGATTTTATTGTAAATGCCAGATCACAAAAAGCAATGACTTTTGTTAGACTCGTGTTCTGGAACTGTTGTTTTATAAATAGAATGATAAATAGAGAAGCTATTCCTGTTCTAGTATTTTTTTAGATTAATAAAGCCCCATGCAGAATGGCAACATTTTCTATTAGTGTTAAAATTATTCGTGTTGTGCAGTAATGCCTGGTTCTCTTCCTTCCCACTTTTTTTCTATATTTTTTAATTCACTAGCTCACAATATTTTTCAATCTCTGCATGGTTTATTTTCGTCTCCATCTTAGGCTATATGAAATTGTTTTCTTACAATTCAATAATTCATTGAAGTCCTGCTTGTCTGAGCTCTAATCATACGGAGCACAATTTCACACCTTTTCCAGGACAGTGTACACTTCACTGAGACCACACTCTCTACCTGATTTATTTATTCTTAAAAGAAGATGCCATACAGAAGCCTTCTCTGACTCAATTCCTCAAAGGCCCAGTATGTAGGTGTTTCCTCATTCTTATGCTGCTTGCATTTTGCCTCTCGTGGTGACCCCTGCTGAGGTTACTTACGTGGTGTAAGAGTAGATTGGTTGGGGAAATGGAGACCACATGAAAACACAGAACTGTAAAAGCATAGAGCATTTTACAGGCTGTCTGCCTGACCTTGAAAACCAATAGTCACTGGTGTACGTGGAAGACATATTCACAATTTTGTAGGATAGCAGGGCAGCAGGATCTTTTCCTGTGTTAGAATACTTTGTCACAGTGCTGAAATGCTGCACTGCAGCTGAGAACCATCAAGGTATACATTTATTAGTTTAGTTCTGCTTCTGTAGCACCCTCCTATAGTGTACCAGACATCCTCTTATGCCTTTCAAAGAAATATAAAGAAGTAAGAAAACCTCAATCTTCTAAAATTCTCTGGGATTTTGGGAGTTGTTTTAAAAGTTCTGAATGCCCAGAGTCCATCATCTTTGTCATTCTCTGTGTTTATCTCTGTGTTTATTTTATACCCTCTTTCTACCATTAGGCATTCTGCAAAGTTTGTATTTTAATACTTCTCCATCTCTGATAAGTGCCAGGCATCTCTGCAGTAAAAAAAAAAAGAAAAAGAAAAAAAAAGTTTTAACGTCTAAATTCTTAGCATTAATTTGTTTACAATATTTCATTTTCTTTCCCCTCTTTTCACTCTTGTTATATGTTCACTTTCATTGTAAGCCTTCAACTTTAAATCCCACTGACATGTTTTCCTTTATTTCCCTTCTCTCTTTCTTCATCTCTGTTTAAATCTTTTGGGGGTTTTTTTTGTGTTTTTATTTGTATCTGTAAAATAATTTCATTTCATTTATTATGCTCTTCTCTTATATCCAATAGCTTTTCTAATGCAAAAGTTTCCTGAAGTAACTTGCATTGGCCCACTTCATTGTTAATTCAATTTTCTGTTCTCTAAGTTACCTTTCTTACTGTTGTTTTTTTCCCAGTTTAACTGAGCTTTCTGAATTCGATGTTTTGGTACTTCTTTTTTAAAAAATATGGACCCTCTTCCTTGTTTTGACCCACATATAGCAAACCCAACTTACGGATTTTTCTTTCCACTTGCATGACTTGTGACTGGGTAGTTAGGTGGTTGCTCTAAAAATTTCCAATACTTGCTGACAAGTAGGTTTTTTTCCAGCCTACATGTTTAGTGAAAGAGAAGAACCCAAATAGGCAGCCACTTATGCTTCTTTCTTCTATGCATATACCTTCCCACTGTCCCAAGAAATTTATTTAGGCTGTATTTTATATTTGGGTAGTGTGAACAGAGAGTGTTTCACTGCATAGTCCCAGAGGCAATGTATCTGAAGTTCTCAAGCAGGAGACCCATCTCTGTGTAGTGCTCTACAGTGCCAGCTCCTTTTCCTGTCCCAGAACATGCAGATGCTGTGAGAAGTGCCTTCAGTCCAAATCTTGCTCCCCCTTGCTATAAGGTGGTCTGCTCTCATTAATAGTAACGAGGCTGGAAGAAACACTCCGTGCACTCTCTGGCAGACCTGCACTGTGGAACAGTTTCCTTATCACAAACCCAGTACTTTTCTTACCCTTGCCTATTATGCCTGTTCAATGTGATGCTTAAAGCGTTTGTGGTGGGGTAATCCTGGCTTTGTTGTGCCATCACGCATTGCAAATGTGTGTTTCCTTCAGCAGTGTTTTCCAGGTTCCCATCTGTTCTTTCAGTTCCCTGTTAGGAAAAATGTCCATGTTGAGCTGTGATGAAGTACTAAGCTCTCAAGGCAGAGTATGATGATCCCACAGAGGTGTATTTTTCCTGTATTAAGTAGCAGAGAGTCCAAGGTGACTTGGCATTGGAATTATCTCTGTATGTCTGTTTCTTCCATAGCATTTTGCTGCTGAACAGTAGGACTGGTGATAAACTTGGATACTTAAGATGTGTCTGGAAATTATATGAGCTGTAAAGTTAAAAAAAGGCAAAAAAGATGGATTGTTGGAAATAGCCTACCTGAAATGATTGTTTAGTGAAGAATTCTCCTTCAGTACAAAGGGTGTACTTCAGTGAATAGCTTGAGACTGAATACTGTGAGCCTTTGAAGTTATAAAGTACATAAAAGGCATAGTTATAGGAGAGTTGCTGTCCAAGAATAACTGTAATAAGAGGTTAGGTAGGAAAAGTTACCTGACTGTCTTGCAGTCAAAGGTCACTAGCACAGGAAAAACTCATTCAGCTTTTGTTCCCCATTCCTACTGTAGGTGATTGCTTTCTTCACATGTTACTTTTGTTATTTTGGCACACTACGTGTGAGTGACAGCAGGATCTTTAACTCTTCCCAGCTTTGGACATGGCAACCATCCCCTTGCCTCTGTGAAATGACAGTCTCTCTGTAAGTTTTGATAAGACATTCTTTAAAAGAGAAATTAATCTGCCATCATTTGTTTTATTAGACTGAAATATGTTCCTGCTGCCCTCTTTGTTGAGAGTTATTGCTTCAACTATCACAGGCAAATCTGATTTACTGTAAACAGTTATAACAGCAGAGTAGGAATGTGGGCTGTAAATTGGTTGGAAAATGGGAGCAATTTACTAGGAGTGAGAAAGGAAGATTAAGTTAAACTGTTGAAACATTCACTGAAGTCTTGTACCATCAGCTCCAACAGCTTAACTGATACCATGAGAAGCTTTATGCCAGCTCTTTCTTTGCCACTCACTTTGTGCTGGCATTATTGGAGAGCACCCTGCCTGGCAGGGCATGGCACTGGCTCAGCCCACTTTTGACTGGTGGTAAATCAGTTGCGATGAAGAAAAAAGGAAAATGGCTGTTCCTCCCTTGTTCTGAGGAAGCAGATGTGATTTGGACACTGCAAATAATTTATTTCATCTAATGAACTGGAGAGTTGGGAGAGAGGGTGAAAAAAACCAAACAAACCCAAAACCGAAACTTTGATGGAAGAATTTAAGTGGTGGCAGGAAGGAGGCACAAAACCCAAGGATGTATTTGAAGAACAGGTGTTGAAGATTGAAAGAAGCTTTTGATTTGGTAATGTATGAAATACTTCCTTCAGCCAAAAGCAAATCCTAAGTCTCCTCCCTTCACCTTGCAAACCTCTGGAATCAGATGAATTAAATTTCCTCTTCCCCTGCCTCTCCCCTTAAAGAACAAATGGGAGATCAGTGGCCCAGCACTACATCAGTGTGCAATATCAGGATTCACTTTCTCCTGTGTCTAGGATTTGAAACCACCTCTCCAGCACCTCTGACCCACTGAAGCAGGGTGATGGGTCCCCAGTAGTCAAACATGCTCTTGAGCAGACACTGTGCTATTGCCTCCATGTCATGTCTACTATACTGGAGATCCTTTTTCCTATATTCTCATTTTAGGGGTTATGAAATTCATCCTGTTTTATCATGCATTGCCTTTCCTAGTGCAAACTGTCTCTGGAGTCATGGAAGTTATAATTATGCAATTTGTATGATTTATTGCTTGCACTCAACAGCCACTCTGCACTGCTGTTTCTATTATTTCTAAATTGGATCAATTTAAAAGTTTGATGTTTTTACAAATACAACATCAATATAATTACAGGTGCTGTGACATTATTGGCCAGTCTTGTTTGGGAAAGAATTAATTTCAAGACAAAGCATATTCTAGAATGATTTAATTTGGAGAAAAGCCTCACGTTTGCCAAATTTTTTTTGGTGTGTGGGTTGCATCACTATTTTCATACAGAAGAGAGGTGCCGTACTGCAGGGTTTGCACCGTGAGAAGCGAGCTCTGTACACATTAGGGCAGCAAATATCAGAGTTTACTTGGAAAAAAAAAAAAAAGCTTTTTTAATATGATGTATTTTCCACATGATACCATTTCTCCTGCCTCGGAACGTTCCTTTTGACCTTGGTGAAAGGCGGTAATTAATCAGCAATTAAAGTGGTGGTGGCCTTTGGGAGCCGGGGGCCGCCTCTGCCGGGCGGGCAGCGCGAGGGGGCGGCATTGCCGCGGGAGAGGCGCGCCCGCCGCTGGGATGCGGCAGGGAAAGGGAGGGAAGGAGGGAGCCCCTCTTCCCGGACACCCCCGCAGCTGCCTTCGCATCATCACCGGCCTCGCGTCCTGCGGCAAAAAAAAAAAAATGCGCGGTTGGAGTAAGATAAACCCGGCACCGTCGCGGTATTTCTTGGTAGCCAGGTGTCCTCTTAAAACTTTGATTTAAGACTATTATTGAGGGGTTTGAATTGCACTTTGTTCTGTCTCGGTTCTTCTTGAATGCACACCTTGCTGTAATGTTCCAGATGGCTGTCGTCTTAACAATAGATAAGAATTAAGGATGGTAATAGGGGATATTTTATTTAAATCTACATCTTTATCTTTCATTACTTATTCACATTCTATTATTCCCTGGTGCTGTATTCAAAACACTTGAGGATTTAACAAGGGGAAAAATAACCATTTAAACTAGGATATTATGTTGACACCTTTACTGATGGTAATTTTTTCAAGCAGTAGTGCAGCATGGAAGAGCTGGGGCTGTTTCACTTGGAGGAGGAGGAGGAAGCTTCACAAACGCAAAATTTTGCTTGAGTCGCATTTATAGGCTAAGAGTTCATTCTGAAAGAAGACCAACTTCTATAATGGGGTAGGGAAGTGTTGCAAACAGGCAGGCTGTTCAGTAAGTAGGACTGGTGAGAAGACTTTTGTAAGACATTTTGCTAAGTCTTTAAATTTGTGAGAACATCACAGAATGTTTTCCTGAGACTCCTGACTAAAACTTCCTCAAGCAAAGGATGCAAAACAGGTAGTGAATACAGTGGTCTGGCAAACTGGGTATCCGTGTGCAAGTCCGTGCATGGCTTGATTCAGAGTGATATTGGATATTGGTTTCTTCAGAATGAAGTGGTAGAAAAGTAGAGAGGGCACACTGGGCCTCTGGTGCTCCTTGCACTAACACCAAGTTTCTGGGATACTGAATCCACCTTCTCACTTGTAAATGGACACTTTGAGAGGGCTAATGTTTCTTGAGATAGTGACCAGATGAGTCTGGGTATTGTCTGACTTAAGTTCAAAATATCAGAATGCTGCTCTGACACTGAATTTTTATCCTTGATCACTGCTGGTGGTGCTGCAATGTGTAATGAAGCCAAATCTCGAAATGCCTGCAGAGTAATGAGTGATTGAGCTGCATAAAATGCTTCTTAATAGAGAACACATTTCCTCAAATGTCAGTACAGTGGGAATAAAAGTGGGTGCATTGACACTGCTGTAGATTTGTCTTGGTGTAGCCAATGTGTGCATAGAATTAGTCTTCTGTCATGATAATTTTTACTGACACAGGTGGAAGTACCATTTTCCTTTGTTGCTTGTGGGATTTGAGCTAAGAGCCTTTATTTGGTTCATAAAGACTATGCTTAGTTTCAGAATGACAGTCAACTGCTTCAAGTAATCACTAATGAAAGGCAGGCCCTTCTATGTCTTGATTTCCATATTCAGGATGGATTTGCTTATGTCAGATTTCTGAGTTATTGGTAGTCTAGATAAAATGAATGTTGGTTACTCTCCTTTCCTACAGCTCAACCTGCAGAGGTATTTTGTGCATTGATGGGAATTGCACATGAGAATTAGCACTGCATTATAAGCATGGCACTTGAATCTTCTCATCTCCATGAAAGCCAGGATTTAAGTTCATTGGAGTAGTGAAATGGAATTGGGGGGATGCTGTAATGTGTATGTACACTGACTTTAGAGTCATGTATAACATTTCTATAATCCATTAAGGTGATGTATATTGTTAATGATTTTAATAGCCCCTCAAGTGTCTGTCTCTTGACTACTTATCTTAATACAAATTTTTGATTTTAGCATCTGTATTATAAATGCAGTTTCAGTTTTCATGAATGTTACTGCTCACCTGTATCTGATACTGTATCAACATGCCATGCTGATGTAGTGTCAGACCTACTGTGTTAGTAAGAGTTAATATATTATTCACCAGTTTGAACTAGAACTCAGTGGCAGTATGCTAGGATGAAAAAAAATCTAGATCTGTATCAATAAGGAACCTAAGAATATCAGTAATTTACCAAACACATAAGATGTCTTGGATAAAACCTTCCTTTTTGATGCAGTGACTTTCTTGTAGAAAATATTAACACCTAAAGGTTGCTGGTAAATCCAGTGTAATGTGATCTTAGCAAGGTAGTGCATATAGAGAAGGAAACAGCCCATAACAAAAATCCAGGTTCTTTTTACCTAGCATGCACTACCTGAACATTTTGCAGCTTAGCAAAGTTGCAGGATGTGCACATGTAGATAAAAGTATTATTAGATTGATTGAAAAATTTATATAACACCTCTGATCAATGGAGAAAACACAATGTGAAATATGTTTTAGGGGGAGATATTGTTATCTGCAAAAATCAATACAAATGTTACAGGTGAATTATTGTTTCAGAATATGATTTGTTATATTGAAGTATGCAACCATTTTCCTTTCAGTGCTAGTTTTGAACCATTTTTTTCATAATGAACCATATTGAAATGTTCTTTTATTTTGTATTTTTATGAGTTCACTTTACTAGTTCTATTGTATAGAAGATAGGAAAACCTGCTGTTGTACTTGTAGTTGGATTACATTGCTCTTTGGGCTTCTCTCTTGTTTTTCTTTGGAGAATACCTGGTATAAGATTAAAAGTGGGCAATTTTAATAAAGGTTTCTGAAACCCTTTTATGTACAATTAAAGTGACAACTAAGGAAAGAATGAGAATAATTCACAAAAGTCAGGTCATCATCACCCAACTTACAGTTACTGTGTAAGAGAATTTTAAAATGAAGGGTAGGATCTAGACCCTGTGTGCTCTAGATCCCAAAGCCTTGCAGTCAGCAGTTTCTCCTCCTGTGGGTTTGTGTGACACGTCATGAGTCCTTAATGAAAGTCCTTAATGAAAGAACTTCTCATAAAGCATTTTTCCTGTTGAGTTTTGAGTACAGCTCTGTTTTGCTCAGTAGTTTATCTGGTTTATGTATGCTCAGACACATTCTTGTCTTCCACCTAGAAAAGTTCCTTAGGTGGGAAGAAATTAATTTAAGAGCTTTTCCTTAAAAAGCCACAAATTTTACAGTTTTGACTGTTTCCACTTTGCCTTTTCCAAGGGAAACAGGTGCTTAACCAGGGTCATAACAAAGATGGTGTGTTAGCTCAGAACTTGGAAGGGCTAAATCGTGAAGAGAGGATCTCTAGGGTTGTCAAAGCAGAAGTGTTAGTGGGATGTGGTAGGCACTCTGTGAGGCTTGGTGGGGTTTCCCTGTGTTGGGTCTTTGGGCACAAATGGGATGGGACTACTGCAAGGTGTTTCTTGAACCTTTATTGTGGCATCAGTCTCATAACAGGATTTTACAGAGCTTAAGGATGGCAGTAGGTCATGTCTGCCAGCAGCAGCCAAAGATTTCTTTGTTACAGAGCATCCTAAAAGTTTTCCAGCCAATAACGTACTGTTAAAGCTTACAGACAATTGTTCTAGCCTATCACTGAAAGCACACGTACACCTGTTTCAAACAATGCTTGCTTGTATGCTTTCTATTAACAATAAACAAGATTCCATTATTAGGCTTAAAACCTTCTACTATCTTGCTAAGCATATTTTTCTGCAGCCATAAGATCTATCCTAGCCAAACCTAAGACTCAGATTACTGTTTTATGGCCTTGCTTGCTGTACTATTGTAACTTTTCCTACTTTCAAACTTCGCAGTTACAGCTGGTTCTAAATTCTTCAACCATTTCTGTTTCTGGGGCCTGCTTTCACAGATTTCTAAAAGCCTTATTACCTTTAATATTTCCCACATTTCTCTTTGTCTATGAATTGTCTTCTAGTTTTTGCAAGAACATGTATGAACTGAGAGCAGAGGAGCTCTTTTTTCCATGCTACTGGCCACACATCCTTCTGCCATGAGTTCATGTAGAATGCAGCTCTTGCATGTTGGTTTTCAGATAGCTCTGGTGTGGTGGGTGCAAGGCTTTGAGCTCCAAACCAAAGAGCCCTGAGCAATGTTCAATTTCCTTGTTTAATTCTAGAAAGTCAGGAATTGAAAGCAGCAGAGTAATACTACCCTTCTTAGGAATAGCTTTTCAATTGTATATTGACTCTGGTACATGAGACCTTGCACAGTTGCTGTGACTTCTCTTTTCCTTCACCCATCTTCCCTTTCTCTGTGTTTCTTGTCCCTTTCTTTCCCTTGATAATGAACTTATTCAGACACTGATGCTCCTCTTTGGATATTTATCTGATTTCGAAAGAAAGAAAGAAACAAAAATAAAAAAGGACTTTAAAAGGATAGGCTTTCCAATGTAGTCCAAATTTTGGATTTGTTTGAGATTTGTTGAGCTATGCCCTTACTTGTCGCCATAGTAGCAGTATGCTGGAAGTGGTGTGGACAAATACAAAATCGCTTGAGATGATAAAAAATCTCCTTCTTTATTTAGAGCTTGTTTCTCACCATTCTTATAAAATCTCTTATTGTGTTTGGTTTTGCCCTTAAGTTTTAGGAGTTGCAAAAAATGTATCTGCCTGCAAGTGCTGCTTGACAGCCGAGGGGGTGAAGCTGGAAGCAACCTAACTTGGGGTACAGCTGTGTGTCTTGAGAATCTCTCTTCACTTAACCTTTCCAGTGGAGTAAGTTATCCTAGGTGCTCAAGTCCTGTTGACTTTGACTGGAATTTAGGCTGTTTAATGACATAATAACTATATCTTTCTGGACAGTTAAAAAAAAAATAAATCTGTTGATTAATTGTTTAATGAAAAGTGAGTAAAACAGTATTTTTGTATCTCAGTAAAGTCTTGCAGTAATTTTTTTTAAAAGTGTACTTCTCATGCTACATGAAAATTTGTTGGGAAAAACAAATTTCTATGAATGGAAAAAGTTATTTATCTTAAGTTATTTATCTAAACCTGGGAGTCATTTGATTTGATTATTAAAGGTTGGAAAACTGAGCCAGAGAAATTAGTTTTCTGAATATGTATTTTAAATTCTTCGAGCTAATTTATCCTTGGAAAGAGAAACTACATTGCAACTGTTTCTGAAACTAGCAGCTCTGTAAATGCACACACCATTTGAAGGCTGTGGCAAATGAGGTGGGAGTGTTCATCTCCCTCACTGTACTACTTAATGTAAATTACTTTCCTGAATATCCACTTTGTGTACAGGGAGCAGTACACAACAGATGCTTCATACGCTTAACTGAGAGCATTTGTAAAACAAAACGTCTCTGTAAAACCTGTCTCATCCTTGGATATCAGTATTTCATTCAGTGCTGGCATTAGTTCTTAGAAGAAAGTTCATCTAAGAGCAACACAGGCAGCATCCTTGCATAAAAGCAAACATTCAAGATGGTGGGGGTAAAGTTGTTAGGGGTATGTGATTCCAAGCCAGAGTTTATAACCATGAGTCTGTAATATCTTGCAATGTGTGTGAATTATCAGATATTAAAAGGAGGAGTTTGTCAGAGGTGTGCCATGCAGGCTGCCAGCAATAACTTGCTCCCACTGATCTTATAAATAATCTGTGGCTTGTTATGTTTTAATTGAGAACACCTTAAAGGGCAGCATGTCATTATGTAACCATGTATGTCCCTGTATGCTCTTTCAAAAATTAACTATGGCAGATACTAAAATGGTGAGCAGACTTGTTGGCTCCTCACATGGGTTCTACAAGAGTTTTGAATGTGCCAAAATAGTGTCAATAAATAGTATGAGCTGTGGATGAAACATTTGCATGGAAACAGAAAAGTAGATGGAAATGGGTTCTTTTAAATATACCCCAAGTGATGAATTGTTATTTGAGAAGTGGTGCCTGACTATCCTTTTGAAGATGGTATCATGCATACCAATTGTATGTCTTTAAAATTCTCCTCATTTTAGTCTAAACTTTAGACTAAATTTTAGTTGCAATATTTATTTTCTTCCATTTCTCAATAATTTGTGTCCTCTTTGTCAGTTCTTTGTGCCATTTTTTGCACTTGTTCAAATGATCTATTTTTTTTTTTTTTTGAGTGTTCTAAGGCATTTTCTGTGTTTGTGAAGTTCTTTTCCCTGAGAGAAGTAGGAGTTATTCTGCTGGAATGTACATGAAAACTCCTGTTACTTATGTAAGGGTTCATCCCTTGAAAATAATACTACACACTGTGTGCTAGCTCTGACTTCTTCCCTCCCTTGGAACTGGCTATTATTTGTTGAGCACTGTCAACACACTCGACGCTGTGTGATAAAAAGAAAGAGGAGAATGGGATTTCTGCCCCAAAGGGTTTGCAGTCTGTTAGATGCACAAAACAGATTAGATAATGCTTAATGTGGCACTGGTCAGATGCACAGATTAGTCTGAAAATGCCAAAGATCTTTTTAATATAACTTCCTCCTTTGATGGATGTAGCCTGTGTTTTAATGAAAGTATAAAAATACTCTTGTCTTCCCTGAAGACTTTACAAAAAGCTACATCTGAATAACTGACAGGTAGGATCTATCATGCCAAGCTTAAGCTTATTGCTAAGCCAACATATCTGATAAAGATGGTTTGCCTACTGGCAAAGAATTAATTGGATTTCATACTTTGAGTCCTTTCTTTTGCTCCATCATTATTATCATGGAGTTACAGGAGGTAGAGATATAAAAGACCTATTAAGTCATCCAAGCAATAGGCTTCTCAAAGCCTGCTTTCTATTATCCTTCTTTTTTTTCTTGAGAGTCAGACGTTTCTTAATTTCATCTTTTTATTAGTAATTGTATCTGTTTTTTCCATCCTAAGTAATTCATTCTCCTTATTGCCGTACATATCCTTCACATCCTTCCTTCAAATATTTACAGGTTGTAACTGTGTCCCCCAGAAAGCTGTTCCCTAGTCAACCTTTATGCAGTTAACTTTTAATGTCTCGATGTAATAACGCTCTTCAATCTTCACTTATCATTTTTGTTGCTTCTCTAATCACTCCGTCTAATGTGTTATCTTTCTGGTAATGAGGTGTCCGGAGCGGAATGTAATATTCTGTACGTGCTTCTGCGAGAGTTCTGCCGTGGGGGACTTGCGGCTCTCTGCTGCAGCAAGTCACAGAACTGTTTAGGTTAGAAAAGCCTTTGGGATTCAGCCACTAGCTTAGCACTGGTAAGTCTACCACTAAACCGTGTGCATCTGCAAATGTGGACAAAACCCCTTGGGCTTTATTGTGCCCTGTCATGTAGCAAACAGGAGAGCGATTGATTCAGATGACAGTGGCTTTGTGTCATTCCAGGTGATAAAGCCACATTATGTGTGTCTTTCCATGCAAGTGTGGATGAGAATTTCTAGATTTTTATCTCTGCAGGAGTGAACTATGTTCATCAAAAAGATGTTTCTTTTATCCCCTCCTTATAATGTAGGCAATTAAAAGCAGAACAAACAAGTGAGGTTAAAATAACACAGAGGCAATTGGCAGTGCCCTGCTGCTGATCTCTCCTTTGAACATCTGCTGGCACCCTCAGGGGAATATGGTTGGGATAGGAGTGATTTCTGCTGATGCATTATGGTTTATTAACACCAAATTGAATATATTGGCAGTGTAGGTGTCCCTGGGGAGCAGCTAGAAGAACCAGCACTCTGTAGATGTGCTTTATTTGCCTGTGATTCAAAAATAAATCCTCACACTGGGAAGGGTAGGGGGCTGGAATCAGGATGTGAATGATAAAGGAAGAGTGCTCCTGCAGTAAACCCTCATTATTTCAAGGTGCATTGAGGGAGTTTCAGCTGTGATTCATATCCTCTGTAGCAGAAGATACAAGAGCAAAGAGTGGTGGGGGCAGGGAGAAGAAGCCAGGGAAGTGCAGCCTGTCCTGTGGTGTGCTCAGGGCCGATGCCCCACACAGCACAGCGCCACATCCATCTGCAGATCCCAGTGTCTGGATACAGACCCCCAGCAAATACCCTGGAATGGGTTTAGAACCAAAGGTGAAAACAAGTGGTCTGAAACTGGGTTTGATTCTATTATGAAACAGCAAAGAACTAAGCTTGCTGTGATGTGTTAAATGCATTTTTCATCTTTAGCTGCTTGTGTACAGAATGGAGCTATGTGCAGTTAAAATTTTAACATGAAATTGCAGCCACTGATCTGAAGGGATCCCAGTTGCTTGGACTCCAAGCATCTGCATTCACCCCCCTCATTGCACAGCTTGACATCATGGTGTCACTCTTTGCTGCAGGAGCTGTGAGGTCATTTTCTGTTTCAGTTTCTGACTCAGTTTAGTGACTAGTTTATTGAGCAATGAAGAACTGAGTTAAAATATTGAGAGAAACCTGTTTCTCCTCTTCCAATCTGCAAATAAAAGCTGTGTTTCAGCGAATACATCTGTCACAGTTATAATCTTGGAGTAATTTGGGACCTAGAACTGATTGTGTCCACTTCCTTATTTGAGGCAATGTTTCATTTTGATCAATTTAAAATACAAATTTGGATAAACTTAACTTCCTTCACATGTACACAAGTAATGAAAAAATAGTTTAGTTAGTGAATTTGATCCCATTTTTTAGTGTTCTTTGTGATCTTTAAGAAGATCCCACTGTCATTCAGGCTGAGCTTGGTGTAAATATATTAACATCACAATAGAAACACAGCTTGCTATTTTAATAAAATAAACATGAAGGTAATACAAAAGTACAACTCTGGTAGGTTGTAACTTTTAAATAATGTTTGTGTGTTGTACTCTTAGAACATATAGTATATATTCTGACATGCAGCATGATTTGGTTGTGGATGAACCTGTTTTGATGATTGCTGTGCAAAGAGAACCACGTCTTTTGAAGATTAGCTAAAAAGTAGAAACATGAATTAAGGCTGGTTTAAGCTCAGGCTGTGTTTAAAATACAATACTGTTCCAGAGAACAAAATGGCAACTTTGCTTACTCCCCATTTTTGTATCTTTGGCTCCTGCATCCTGTGCAAGGCTTGTGCTTCTTTCAGGATAATTTTTTCTTGTAGCATTCCCTTCAGCAAATCAGTGTTGGTGGAGAGTATCTGCATGTTCCCTGAACTGGCAAGCTATGGCCCTTTCTAGCACTGCTTTGGGAAATTTGATCCCAGTGTCTGGGGTGTTTTTCTTCGGTGTTTATTCCTTTCTAAGTACCTAGTTGGAGGCAGACCCTGTTTTTGTGCTGGAGATATGGTGTGATGATCCCATTGTTTCATTTTACTGTAATATAGGGCAAGCCAAATGTCCTGATAATATGAAAGAGAATTAAGCCTCCCATATGTACCTAGTTCTCCTTTTTCTTGTAGGTGATCACTAATGAGTAGGTGTGTATTGTTCCCAACCTTCTGGCATGCTGAGGACAACAGAGAGGAACAAAGGGCAAACTCACTTGCTTCATTACAGTCTAATTTTTTAATTTATTCTTTTATTTTTCAGTCAGCCTTACACATACAGAATACGAAAGCAGTGTGTTGAAGCAACAGATGCAAACATCAGCCTTGAACTGCAAAGCACCCTGTGGGCTTTATTCAGAGTGTCTTACTGGGGGATGCACTGGTACATGCTAAGGGAAAAGGAATCTGAATTAAATTAACTCAAAAAGAACGAATACTTTGCAAGCAGACTAGCATTATTCTTCCAAGTTTCTGAAGGGCTTTTTGAAGCACAAATTAATTAGTCTCCTAGCCCCTCTGAGATAAAGCTCCTTTTACACAAGGTTGAGGCCAAGAGAGACTGTTACATTATTTAGTCTGACTTTGCCCTTTGTATGTGCCAGGCAAATGCTTTCTTAATGTCTCTCACAGACAACCTAATGTGACTTTTCCTACTGGTCTTTAGTAAGTTGTTGAGGTCTTGAACTGAAAGAACTGGGTGCTGCAAGGCAGATATCTGGCTTCCAGGTGCTAAACCTTGCCATGCATGGTACAACACAGTGCCATGTGCACAGGCATCCTGTACAGTGCTTCGTGGGAATTAATGCCTTGGATGGGATCTGCAGCCACTGCTTAGAGCATCAAAAAGGCTGAGGAGAACGAGGAGTCCTCAGCCTTGAGTTTCTATAGAGCTTAGGTATTTTGCTCAGACTTTCAGGAAGATTTTCCTTTCCATTTGAGTTCATAGATTGTTGCCCTCTCCTGAAGACAGGACAAAGCATAGGCAGTATTTAATTTATTTTATCACCTGGAGGGATAGAGACTGACAAATTTGGCTTTCATGGAATATCCAGACAGCCAGGGAAAGAAAGAGAGGCTGAGTTTACTGCCAGTCCTCCTTGTGTCTAACCAAGAGGATACATAATAATATTTCCTGGTGATCTCATCTTACTCCCTAATGAGCAATGGAATATTTTAACTACACTGATACCTGAGACAGATGTTGAGCATTGTGTTCTTGCCAAAGCAGGGATGCTAAACTCATGAGGCTTTTGCTGGTGGTAGAACTTAAGATTAGTGAACTCAGAGGCATACTGAGTGGTTGAGACAACCATCAAATTACCAGAATAATTACAGCATCACTTTTCTGGATAATGGGAAATGATACTTCAGAAATTTTCCAAGTTGGAAAGTTTATTGGCATTGTATTAGAAATCAGCATCTAATCAGTTTTTTTACCCTTTTTCTTTATTATTGTACCATTCTAATTGTCACATAATGATTTTGTGGTGTTCCAGAAGAGGGAAAGTGTTCAATTCTTTTATTTTGGAGAACTTAAATGAGATTTGTGGCAAGCCAGATTTTATGATTCTCTTGAAGTTTACAGATTCCTACTGCTATTTCCCTTGGTGAATTCCAGTCTGTGATGGTGAAGAGTGGTGTGGTGGAAGTATCAATACCATTATAAGTGAATAATGGTGACTATGGAAAGCAAATGACCAATTCCAGTCAGTTAATTCTGTAGGAAATTAAAAGTCGGGACTTGCAAAATCACATCTTATAAAGTTGCTGTTGTGATCTGCAGGAGTCTGTTTCTGAACAGATCAAGCTGCCTTTTAACATCCAACATTAGACTTCAGTGTTTATGGAAGAGGAATTCATGCTTCATTTTTTTCCCTGCCATGGTTTTACCCCCTAACAATAACTTGAAGGCTTGTGCCACTGGTTTCAGCTACTCAGTTATGGCTTAGGGAACTCTGTTCAAATCAATCACTTCTGAAGAGAATGTCAGGGAAAGCTCAATGAAATGTTTGTTTCATGTCTGATAGGTCTTTAAGTTTTATAGTAGGTAGGCAATCAAGTGGCTTCTAATATGCTAGTGACTGCTCTGCTATCACTTCAAAATGGATGTGTCAATTATCTTCTCAGGCTGCACATTTAATGGTTAGATCAGCCTCTGCACTGCAATTTTGGTTGTTTTTACTGTACTCTTTTTAGTCATTGCTCTGGATGGTGTGTTTCCAATGAAGTCGCTTTATTGAATCTCTTTGGCAAAATTAGAGGAGAAGATTAGAATGGAAGTGTTAATACAAAAACATGCTTCACTGAGTTGCTGAGGGAACTACTTTTGAGATGCTTCTTGCTGCAGCATGTATGGATATGAATGTATTGGTCATATATCAAGCAATTTTTTGCAGACCATCCACATAACTATTTGTGTGTATCTATAAATCAGCTTTCTTCTTGAATACTTTATTTTCAGCCTTAATTCTGTCACTCTTGAAATGGTAGAGGGTTTTTTCTGCATTCACCCCCCTCATTGCACAGCTTAGTGTGGATGTGTTTTGAGTTATTCCAATTAAGAGCAAGTACAGACCACTTCTTTCTCCCAAAAAGCACTGAATGAATTATCCTTCTTTCCTCCCTCTTCCTTTTCCTCCCAGACTTCAGCATATTTGTGTTACCTGAAAACCAGCCTTGCTGTGAAGTTTTGCAGAAGTTCATTATATAAACCCCAAGCCTGGGATGCTGCCAGTCTTCTGCAGTGAACATGCATTGGTTGCTTTATTCTTCCTCAGTGTCTTGTGGTAATGGTTCCTGGTACCTTTTGTGATATCATCTTCATTTATCTGGAACAACAAAAGGGGCAATAACAGATGAAAATTTTATGAAGATTTCAACTGTGTAGTAGGTGAAGTCTATCATTGTGTTTATCTGTTTGGGTAACAGTGAAGAGAAGAATAGTAAAATTATTTTATTTAATTAATTTATTTATTTTAAATCTTTTTCATGTTTCCCTTACTTTTAAGGGGAAAATTCCCTGCTTCTGTCCCGGGAATCTGAGAAATGTCTGTGCACAGCTACAATGTGAAGACTTTATATGCATTTGATTATATTGATTAGTTCAGCAGAATTCATGTTCACAGCAGTAACCTATTGTTCATATTTTTTTTTCATTGCTGCAGATTCTGCCTAGTTAAAGTCCCTTCCATTTACAAAGACTCTCTCAAGTCACCAATTCTACTGTGAACATTTGTTTGTATCACCCATTCCTTATTTAACTATTGCTGTGTGCAATAATCTAATAGTCAGTAATAACCTAAAAAATAATGAAACCTGGAGCTTCTCCAGGTGTAAACAGCATCCAAGCACCCACATTATAACTTCTTATACCTTTTAGATTTCCTTGCAATTAAATTTTGTGCTTAAATATCTCAGAGGTTCTTCTTTTTTGTTCAGACTAATACATATTTCTTGCCTCTTTAAATCTAGGCACGATATTCTAGTATTGCATTTCATCCTGTCAGTCCTGCATGCTGGTTGCTTCCCTCCCTTCAACATCTGTGCCCCTGAGAGAAGCAACTACTTCAGCTGCTTCTCTTTCAAGTTCCCTGCCCTCTTGTCCTTGCTCTCAGTTGCCTTACTCTCTTCTGAACTTTTCCATGTCCCACTAAAAGACAGTCTGACACTCCAGTCTCTGTAAAGAATAGTTAACTTCTGCTTGTATCTCTTAATATTTTTAGTAAAATCTGTGAGGAGAGTGGGAATTAGTTTGAAGATGATGCAGGCTGTTTTTTCAAATAAGGATTTTTTTTTTGTAATTTTAATAACTGCCCACAACAGTGACTATAATCTAAACAATGATTAATAACAAATTAAGCATGAAAGAATCATGCACACCAGTACAAATGCTTTGTGATGAATATAATGTTCATATTGAAGCATTATCCCCCAGTTCATGGTACTGATTAAATTTCAAAGTATCTAAAGAGAAGATGGAGCAACTGTGCTTCTAATGAATCTGTAATGAGTTCTAGGGCTGGGTAACCATGCAGAGTTGAGGGATTTGCATAATAATTGTTATAGCTGCACTAAAACTATAGAGCTTTTTTCCAAAAGAAATGAGAATTATTGCACAATTTAGTGAAAAATTATTTTGGAGCTTCTCCAGGAATACCACAACTGTAACTAAGGAAAAAAACCCACACAAACCTATAAGGAAGATGCAGTGATGGCACTTCACTTGTGCACATGTAAAAAGTGTACCTGAAAGCAATGGATTTTATAGCCTGTGTGATTACAAAGAAATAAATTTGAATTTTGTACTAATTGGGTCTTCTTCAGCCAATATTAGGATTCACAAGTGAATAACAGAAATGTAGAGTGTAGGTAAAATAAATAAAGGCTTCCCCAGAAGCTTACTCACTAATAAACCAAGACAATTATTTTTTAATAAGAGGACTACTTATGAAGGAAAAAGATTATTTAATTTCTGTTGCAGGAAGAAGATAATTTTTTAGCCGAGTTGTTGCAGGCTACTGTTGGTGTGTTTACTTATTTGGCTTTTTTCTGTTTAGTTTTACTTTCTACTTAGGTTCTTACAGTATACAATAAAGGGTTCAAAACTTCATTCATTGATTTCCTGTAACACATCAAGAAGGAGCTCCCGCTTTCTATATTGACTAAAACGAGAGCACTCTGATGGCTCTAAAACAGTGAACTGGAAATTCTGATTTTTATTATTTTCTATATTGACATTGAATTTATAATTAAAAATTCCAGTTGCACAGTTTTCCAGGCAGACAATGTCCTACGGTAAAATTACTTCATCTATATGCTGCCTGTCTTGGTTTGTTCAATCGTTTATTCTGTCAGGAACCATTTTTCACTTTGTAGAAGTGTTGAATTTTCTTACCAGTATCAAAGGGCAGCATTAAAACTAGCCCCATCTCATGTCCACATGGTGTGATAGGAGGAGAGTGGTACACAATGCTGTGCTTGTGGTTTGAGGCACTGTGCTGGCCACAGTCACTTCTGTGACTGCAAAAATAAAGCTCTTGTTATTCCTCTCTTTGGGTTTCTTTCTGCTCCATCAGGTGGTCAGTTCGTGCTGCTTGGCCTCTTCTCAGAGCCAGGCTGGTTCTCTTTCTGCCAGGATCCTTTCTGCTTTTGTTTTCTATGGTTTCAGTGCTCAGATTATATTTCTCCAGAAAGTGCTCCCTAGAGCAATTTCAGCTGTTCTCTGCCTCCTGATGTTGCACCACTTGTCTGCATTTTTATGGTCTGACCCTGTCTGATGTTGTTGGATGTGATGTGCTCTCACAGTACAGTCAACTTCTGGAAAAAGACAGTGGAGGAAAAAAATATCCAGAGAGATTCAGCTCTTTGGGTGGTGGATATGGTCCAAGAGTACAGGGGCAAAATATGTTATAAAAGCTTGTGTGAAGTCAAGCGGCTCCTTACCAGGTGTAGCAGGTATCATCATATTTCATTCTCATTCTTTGCCTTCCAGAGGTACACAACTCAGGCCCCTCCTTTTCTTTTTCCTGTGCCCTGGATGTGCATGTGCCATGGTGGCTCCCACTGATGAAGGATTGAGCACAGCAGCTGCTGATGGTGCTCAGAGCAGTTTGTGTGTCTGAGGTCGGCAAAAGCAACCAGCTCACCTCAGTCTTCAGCTGCAGGCTGATGAACTGCTTCGTCTCAGTGAGACATGGATGCTGGGCCTCATACTGTCTTGTTATCATGGGCAGTCTGTACAGAGAAATTCTCATTTCCTGACTCCCATCTCCAGCCAGAAGCCTTGATGTTGCAGAAGGTCAATGTTACACATGGTGTCAGGAGGTACGTTGTCAACATCACACTTGTACCAGTCTTGTGGCTCTTGGACTATAACAGAGGGAGCTGTCATCTCCTTAAAACCTCAAATCCATGTGCTTTCTCGGCATCAGAAGAAGTGAAGTTTCTTTTTTTTAAGCTCTTTGCCATGTTCCAAGTCTGCAGTAGAACAAGCATTCAAGGTGATTTGAACTCACAAAAATGTTTAATTAAGATTTATTTAGCTCTGCTGCTGAACTGAATTGGTCTGTTAATGGCATCGAGAACAGCAAATGACTTGATTAGCAAGAGAAAATCTGATTGATAAACTTTGTATTTTCTTGAAGAATAATTTGGCTTCTTTGAAGCAGCCTCGCTTTTGAGTCATTACCGTGACATCATTTGTGTGTGTGACTGTATTCCAAAACAATTTTTTTCCTTCAAAATGTGGTCTGTAACAAGCTTTATCAAATATTCCTTGCTTCAGTGAAACTTTAGGAACATTTTGAGATTTGAAATTGATATGTTTTCTACAAGGAAATGGTAGAGCTTTGAAAATGCCCGTCACAGTTTTTATTTTATCTTGGCTAAAACAATCAAGTGATTAGCAAGCAATGATTTTTGTCCTTAATTCTCATATCAAAGCTGTTTGTGTTAACAAGATAAAATTCATTTTGAGGCAATATGTGCAAAAGCTTGTTTATCAGCAAGAATAATAAAGTTATCCTCACTTGAACTGAAGTTTTTTCTTTGCTCTGTGCATTTTCTGGATAGTTCTAAAACATTTAAGTGAAAAAATAATTGATATTTGAACTGCACTAGCACAATTTTATCTTCCTGTTTTGTGCTTTATTGTTTAATTTAAAACAAGTCTGTAAGAAGTAAAGGGACTATTAATAAAATAGTACTGTTTTTTCAAAAAAGTTTACTGCTACTGAGACTCATACATCTTTAAGTATCATCAGAAATGTGTTATTCAGTAAAGAAAATGATGACTTGCTGCTTTCTAAAGTTATTATAAGCATAAATCCATCTGTGACTACTTGTATTAGAGTAGCATGAAGGATTTTCCACGAAAACCCTCTTGCCATAGCTTTGCTATCTCATTTGAGCCGATTCTGTGTAAACCAGATGAGCCCCAGAGCAACCACATTTTGTATTTGCCTTCCCCTTCCACACAGGCTATCATTAGAGGAGCTCAGTCCTATGACCCCTTGCTCTATCCTTGTTACATCTTCTTGTGCCAGTTACCTACTGTGAGCCATGAATGCTCATCAGGACTTGAAGCAGTAGGCTTCCAGACTCTGTCTGGGAGTTTTGTGCAGGTGGACAAAGGAACTGTGATTGAGGCAAAGAGATTTTCGCTTCCTTTTTTCCAGTGGCAGTACTGTGAGCACTGTCTATTTGAACTCTTTGATTCAATCTGCAATGCCTCACCCCATCAATAATTTGTTCTGTCATTCTCTGTCAAATTTGATACAGTCTTCATGGAAAAGATAAGATAATCCTTATAAATTCTGGAATGAAAATTTTTTGTTTCTTTATAAATTCAGGGTTTTGCTCCTTGTTCCTGAACACAGTTTAAAATGATGCTGTCTTCAATTATCCTTTTTTTTTTTTTTTAATGCAATATGCTGATGTTTTGAGGCTGTTTTGAAGCAGAGATTTAGTAACATCACTGAATGCTGTGGGAGATTGAACTCAAAATTCATTATTATTAGATAAAAAGTTTAATTGTTCAGAAAGAGCAATTAAAGGAAGGTCTCAGAGTTGTAGTTTGGTTTCCCAAGAGCTAGAACTACAGAGGTGCTGATCTCAGGAGATGACCAGGAAAAAGGATACAAAGCTGTCAATGAGAGAATTAGTAACTGAACTTACTTAAAATGAACATCCGGGTGAGTAATGGGATAAGTGATTTTTTTTTTTTAAATTTTATTTTTCCAACTCTTCATATGTTTTCTCTGGCAGGAGGGCACTTTTTGTCTCTTGTGAGGAATATCCCAGTTAGATGACACAGAAATTCTTGAAGCTTGTATATCAAGCTTGGTTTGTGAGTTTTTTGAAAGGTTTTGGTAGTTTGAAGATGTCAGTTGTGAAGATGTTTCTGCTAACGTGGGTCCTTCCTGCTCCTTGTGTTTTGTGTTATGTTGATTCTTGAGGATATTCTGGTTTTCTTTTCATTCTTTTGTTTCACTTATAATTATTTTGATTTAGCTGAAGCTGCTCAGAACAGAGGTAAGTTTTTCAAGGGGCTTTTTGAGGGATCTCTTAATTTTTTTTTTGTGGTTTTACTAGAAAGTCTGAAAGTATTGGGCTCATAGGCTGAAGAATTTTTATCACAGTTATAAAAGGAAATGTGAAAAATGATAACAATAGGAAGAAAGCTAATCAAAAGCATTGAATTGAAATACCATTTGATTTGTGCTTGGATTGGGTGTTCCCTGTTATGCCCTGTGGCAAGTAACTTGCCTGTGATGTGTTGTGCTGATGCAGCACTAGAGACAGCTATTCACGCTGAGGTCGATCTTTGTGTGTGTTGGCCATTTCGGACTGGGAGGGGATGGTAGTGCTGAGCTGGAAGCATGTTAAGTAATGCAGCTAAAACGGGATTTTGCTGACATCACTTTTATCAGCCAGCCTTTCAGAGGTGCAGAGACCTAAATGTCCATGCAGAGCAGAGGGAACTTGTTTTGTGACACGGGATCTTCCCATTTCTGTTTTACTGTCTTCCCCACTCTCTTTGGATCTCTTGGATTCAAAATGAGGTACTGTAGTACCCTCTAACCTCTCTCCCTGCACCAGTTCCTGTGCTTATGATATGTGTCCCCTTTCCAAAAGCTGCCTTTCCCACCAGCCCACCTGAGCTGCAAATGTTCTGCATGTGGTTTTGGGGTTAAGCTGCATGCTGACACTGACTCTACAGCAACAGACATTTGGTGCAGATACTGAAGCTGTGGCTGCAGATAGATGAAATACCTTTGTTGACAGTCTTTCTGAAGAAGGGTAAATGGAAGTAGAAAAAAAAAAAAACCTGACAAAGAAAGCAGGTCAACAGCAAAGCCTTGCTGAAAGGATGAAAAGAGTTAGAGTTTGTTTCTGTGGTATGTACCAGCTGATTAACTTTTTGTTTTGACTTTTGCAAGTTCCAGTCTCCCTTTGAGGAGACTTTGAAAGCCCCCTTAATAGGCATTGTCAATCACAAGCAGTCATAAAATCTGTCACTTGGGGTGCCTTGCCCTCCACGAACTGTTGACATGTCCTTTGGTATGAGGGGTGGAGCATCCCTGTGTTGGAATCTGGAAAGGAATCTCCCTGAACACTGGCTGTTTCTGATGACAGGGATATCCTCAGTGAACTTGTGAAGCGTTCTGGTCCTTCAGGTGGCACAATGATCCAGGCCATCACCTGGGGTGAAACATGCATTGGCAGTATGCAGTGTATCCTCTTTCACAGCTGAGGATGGGACTTGCTTTCACCTCAATAATGCTTTTAGAAATAGCTTTAACTTTGGTTGTGTTTAATAATTTTCATCTGTGAGTCTGTTGAAGCAGTGTGCAGTTTGGAGCAACAAGCTGAGCAGTTGGACACTTGGATTCAGCTCCTGTCTCTGATCCCTGTACTCTCAGCTGATGTTGATCCAGTACCCGTGTCTTTCTGAGTCTCTGTTCATGTAACTGAAATGGTGGAACAGTTCCTCTCTTTGTGAAGGGCATCACTCAATTTTTGGGATCCAACAGCAAATGGTACTCATTTAAAGGGAGGATGATGAGTGGTTTATGGAACTGTAGAATGTTAAATGTTGATCATTTAGTCCCAACTTCCCCTGCCATGGGCAGGGACACCTCACATTAAACCAGGCTGCTCAAGGCCTTACCCAACGTGGCCTTGAACACTTCTAGGAGTGGGACATCCACAACCTCTCTGGGCAACCCATTCCAGTGTCTCACCACCTTCACAGTAAAGAATTTCTTCCTAATATCTAATCTAAACCTACCCTCTTTCAGTTTGTACTCATTCCCCCTTGTTCTATCACTGCATTCCTGACAAAGGGTCCTTCCTTCTCCAGCTTCCCTGTATCCCCCTTTGGATACTTTGGAAGGTTGCAATGAGATCTCTGTACAACCTTTTCTTCTCCAGGCCAAAGAGACAACTCTCCCAGCCTATGTTCATAGGGGAGGTGCTCCAGTCCTCTTATCAATATTGTGGCTTCCTCTGGACTTCCTCCAACAGTTCCATGTCCTTCTTATGTTGGGGACACCGGTGCTGGATGCAGAACTCCAGGTGGATGTCTCACAAGTCTCTACTGAGTGGCAGGGTTACCTCCCTTGACCTGCTGGCCACATTCCTTTGGATGCAGCCCAGGATTTCCTTGGTTTTCTGGGCTGTGAGCACATGTTGCTAGCTTGTGTTGAGTTGTTCATCAACCATCACCCCAAAATCTTTGCTGAAAGGGCTGCTCTCCATCCCCTTTCTGCCCAGCTTGTAGATGTGCTTGGGATTTCCCCAATCCACATGTGAGACCTTGCATTATGCTTGGTTGAACTCCATAGGTTTGCATGGCCCCACCTTTCCAGCCTGTCCATGTTCCCCTGGATGCCATCCCTCCCCTCCAGTGCATTGCACCTCAGGGCTTGGTGTCTTCAGTGAACTTGGTGAGGGAGCACTCGGTCCCACCATCAGCATCGCTGACAAGGATGCTGGACAGTGTCAGCCCCAGCAGTGACCACTGGGGGACCCACACTGCTTCCCCATGGAGGAGGTTGCATGCAGCTGTCACCTGCAGGCTGCTGGGGACAGAATGTCCAATCTTGGGCAGAAGCCCAAGTAGCCTGAGAGCTGCTCCTGCTCTCTTTTTGCCAAAAGATAATTCCCAAAGGGGTCTTCTATTAACTATCCTGGCAGGTCCAGAGGACATTTTATCTGCTCAGTGTCTTAGGGAAAAAAAAGAGAGTCCTCATTTCATTTCAGCCATTGCAGTGAATGAAGTACACTTCCGAGAGGCTGAGATTTGCCCTTAAATACAGTCTAGCCATGCAAGCTGTCACTTTGGTCTGAAGTTGCTTGATCTGAAATAGTTGTGGTTCCCATCAGCTAGAATTCCCATCAGGGTACCCCAAGTACATTATTGCCTCTGTGCTTTTTGTAAGAAGTTTTTTCCTGAAATAGACTTTTTTAGACAGTGAAGGATTTTATTTTCTCTGTTGTCCATCTGGTTCCTTCATCCACATCTGGAATGCTATTATTACCCAATCCACAGCAACAAAGATAATTTAAGTCGTAAAAAGACAGCAGAAGCTTGTGGAAAGGATTTATAGCTTATTAGGGTGCCTGTATATTTTTTTCTGTCTAAAGAATGTTTGCATTATTGTGTCATTTCTAAGCATGAAATTGTCCTCAGGGAAAATTAAAATCTATCACAAAAATTAGAGTAGCATTGTTTTCCTAGAAATCACTGTAAAACAAGAAGCACTATAGGTAAATAGTGAAGCTGCAGAGTCTGTTTCTTGGGCAGCTGAGGGCAAAAGAACAAATATTCTTCAAATAATTGGCAAAGCAGGATAATTACTTTCATTTTTGTTGAAAGTGGGATGCAGTATATCTGTGTGGCCTTGCCTATGCCCAGTACAAAGTAGATTACACTAACACCTTTCAGAACTGATGAAGTCTTAAGACAGTGCAAACCAAATAAAGGGAATCCAGTGTCATTTAATGCCTTTGTTGCTAATTCCTTAACTAAGGAGGGCAGAAGATAAAAGGTTAATCAAATGTGAATCTTACTAGACTATGTGGTGATTTTTGTGGCAGGGTGACAGAAGCTGTGACATAAGGCTTTCATTTCATTCCCCTTCATTTTGTGTGTGTCCCCACTCCTCCTTGCCCTGTGCAAGCTCGGCAGGTTTGTTGTGCCACCTGAACCTGATAAGCCATTACATGCCTGGCTGGCTGCAGTGGGGGGCTGGCATGGCCCAGGAGCTCAGGGCAGTGGGGCAGGAGAGGGCACTGTTCACTCTCAGCTGGCCTCCAGTGTGCATCTGGTCCAGAACCTCCATGAACCAGAGAATCCTGTTTTTCAAGGAAGGCATGACAGCAAAAATTGAGGAAAGCTCCTTAAAGCACAGAGAATGGATTTTAGTAAATTGTGAAGAAGCCCCGCAGGAAGAGGTGACAACCTCATGTGGCAGATGTTGTGTGTCAGAGTTCTCTGAAATGACCATACCTGGCCCCCAGCTGTCAATTTGACCAGTTCAGCTGGCCAATACCTATTACAGATCTTCTGATTTGGTGGGAGAAGAAGCACTCAAAACTCTGTTAAAAAATAATTATGAAAACATAATTAAAATGCTAAAAACACTTTTCAAAGAATTGTAGCTATCCAAATGATATGGAACATCCCACAAAAAAAAATATTTTGACCAAAATCAAATGTCAGAAATCAAAGTAGGCAGCTGTATTTTCCTATGCTGACATGCTCCATTTTGCTTTAGTGAAGCAATATTCGCTTCCTGCTGCTAATTGCAATAGTGTGCCCTGTTTAAATATCTTCTGGGGAAGACCAAGGAGAATGAAGTTATTAAAAATCTGAGTTTCTTTGGGTTCATTTGAAATGAATCATTATTAAGCAATTCTGCCTCACAACTTTTTAGAAAGTGAGTATTTAATTGCTGCTCCTCAAATGTATTTTCTTAGGGTATGATTCCCCTTTGGACATCTTTCTCTTTAGATAATTTAGTTTTAAAAATGCTGAAAACGGGAATAATGCACAATTAAGAAAAAGAGTTGCACCACTCATTAGGGAGATGATAGACTGACAGAATCATGTTAGACACAGAGGAAGCAGAGATAAGCTTTATTTCCCCACTCTTTTTTGCCCAGTGTGGATGCACTGTGGAAGTCTGACACATATTCAGGTACATTTGTGCATCTGTATATGTTAAAAGGAAACTTGTAATTGATATTTCAGTGTGGATATATAAAGGCAGAATGACAGAAAAATCTTGGGGGTTTTTTTGTTTTGTTTTGTTTTGTTTTTTTCTTCAGGACAAAATATTTGAGAGTTTCTCTTCCTCTTTAGTGATTATAAAAAGTGATGGAAAAAACATTAGAAGAACCCAATGGAAAATAACAGCAAATTGAAAAGAACAATTGTAATTGAAATAAGGAGAAAACAACTCATAAGTTGATTTGAAAAAAATTGGAGAATTCAAATTCTTCTGAATAGTCCTTTAAAGAGAGATTTTTTTTTCATACTAGATCCTTTTGAATCATTTGTGCTTGTAATCTAAGACTCCTAAGGCTCATCTAAGCTTTCCTGTGCTACTGAGTAGGTATACAGCAAGCAGTCAATTGATTGGTGTTACTCTACCTAGTTTCAGAAGCACTTATTATGCCAAATATCTTTTACTTTTCTGGGCACTCCAGCTCATCTCTCTTTGTTGCTGAGTTGTCATGCAATAGTGAGCATCTTACAGTGCTCACTTTCCAAAATATGACTTTTGTTTTTATTCGAACAACATATTCATTTTATTTTGATTTATGAATGCTTTCTGATCTTTCATGTGTTACTGTCTTCCATATAAAGCATTTTTCGCCCAGCTGAGTATTCAGTCCTTGCCAGCTATTTATAATTCACTAAAAGCCCATTTTCTGTTTCACACATCAGTTTGCATTGCAGCTAGGGTGGAATCTGTTATGTATTTGTGTGCTGTTTTCTCACATAGGCAAATCCTTTCATTCTCACCACTTCCACCAGGAGGTTACAGCTATTTAGCTGGTCATGCACATGAACCTGAAAGTATTTTGTGGAGGTACTCGACTCAAAACATCAAATTTGTTTCCCAGTATCTCTTTTTTTATACCTTTCTACCTGGTCCTGTATATATCACAGTAATTTCTTTCAGGCCTTGTGAGGAGTTTTGCTTGGTTCAGCCCCTATAGATGCATTAGGCTGCAGTCTAATGAATTAAAGAATTACCAGTATTAATGATCAAATACCCCTCTGTGTCTCAGCTCTAGCCGTCTTCTTGTGTGAGGAATGATCATTTTTATACAGTTGACTATAAAACCTGTCCAGTGAATGACTTCTGTTGTGTAATCTGAAATCCCATCATTTCTTTTAAGGTAAAATAATTTTGAAGTTGCCTAACCATTATTTCAAATATCTTTCTGAAGAGAACGGTGATGTGTTAACATTTACAGAATAAGCATCTTTTCAAGGCAGCTACACTAAAATTTCAGAAGCTCAACCACAAAATATTTCAAGGAATGAATCTTGAGATCATTTTTGGCCAGGCAGAGATATAACCCACGTACTGTGCTGCCTTGATGGCTTGATAAGACTGACCTGAACTGGCTGTAGGATCTAGACCAATTAACAGACTTGACGAGGATAATATCTATTGGCCCTTCCTTTTATTTTTTAGGTGACACTTTCTGGCTTCATTGGAGTTGTAGTTCTGAGGTGGAACTTCATTAGGATACCTCTTTTCCTGTCGTGTCTGCAGGCTTCTGTTCCAGTTGTTTGTCCAAAGATGCTATGTGGGCTCTGAAGTTCTTTAAGTTCATTAACTACTTCCATATTTGCCTGTGTATGTGTACATGTAGGTTTGTCTGCCCTAAAAGTAAATAGTCCTACAGTATTTGTTAATGGGAACTCCTTGCCTTATTTTGTTGTGGGCCTCATTTCAGCATTATTAGACTGTGACTTTTTAGTCTCTGGCTGTGGGTTGGTGTCTGCTGGGTTTGTCTCTGTAGAGGAAACTGAGTCTCTTTTGTGTGTTAGCAGCATTTTTATGTAAGTAATATATTCCATGTTAAATTCACACATCATCCACATCTTCCTCACACTCACCTTTTATTTTAATTTAGATGGGAAAGGAAGTGTCTCTGTGGGGTTCTGAGGATTTCCACACCTCCTGGGAGTTAATTTTGCCCCCTCTTTAGAATAGGTCAATAATGCTTATCAGGCAGCAGGGTCACTGGCATCATGCTACACTGCTGTGAGCTGAGGCATTCTGGTTTGTCCCAGAAGTGAAACCAGACATCTATTCAGAAGCACTTAGCTGAAAAGAGGATTTCCTAGAATTTTAATCATACCCCTTATGTTTTCACCCCAAATACTGTACTTTGGAGCAGTGCTAATTGACCTGATGTTCTGGTTTTAGATTCATGGTAGTAACCCTCAGAGCTAATTTACACAACGTGCTTTGAACTGAACTTGGTAATGCAAATATAATGTCCTATTAGCAAACTGTGAATGGTTCCTACTGGGATTTGTACAATGATTCTGAGTTCATTATTACTGTCATTCAATACTGTAGATGAGTAGAGGAAAAATAATTAAACAAAGTAGTACTTTAAATCCCAGAAGGAATGTAAAATCAACAAAGTTGAAAACCCAGAAGTCTTTACTTGTGTTTAATATATACACTCTGTGGAAAGGAAGGGGAAAGCGAGGGTGTGTGTTAAATACTCAGCGTAGCTGCCCAGCCTAATTGGATGGAGAAATTGATACCCAGTGAATCATGTATTTCCCCCAAATGATTCTGTATTTCTCCAAATTTTCAACTGAAAATGTTACATGGAAAATGGCTTAAGAAGTATTTTCTTCTAATCCTCCTTTAAATATAGGTTATTTCCAAAAGTGTTGCTTGGGGATTTAGCTGTGTGACTCCTACTGATATCCCTGGAAGTTTCACGGCTAAAATGCACAAACAGCGCTTTGAAAAAGCCTCTTGCAATCCAACACTGTGGAAGCATTTGCTGTGTGAGCATTTCTCATTTCTACAACTCGACCTGGTGTTAGCAGTAAAATCTATGGGGGACATTAAAGCTGGGAAAATGTTGAATGTTCCTCAACTTTGCATAGACATGTAGGATGGTACAAGTCCACTCCTATTAGACGGTGGGCAATTTGTCCCAATGTTTAAAATTGAATTGTGAAGGAAGATGACTGAGAAATCACTCTAATTGTTCAAATGACATGTTAGTCAGTCAGCCAGGCAAAGAGGCAGCAGCTCAATTGAAAAATCATTCTCCAGTGTGGTGAACTGTACCACTTGGCTCTACTCACACTTGAACAGAGTGCCCTAGAAAGCTGGCTGTAATCTGCTCGCCTGCTGCAGACCAACGCAGTTTCCCTTGGGTTCAGTTCTTCAGCAGCACCTTTCAACCTGCTATTCATCATGACTTTTTTTTCCTATTTGACTCCCTCAACTTCTCTTTTCTCCAGTGGTTTCTAGGTAGACTGTCTCTCTTAAGCTGTTAACTGTCCAATAATTAGACTGGATACCAGAGCAGGAAACCTGAGTCATCTTCTCTATTTTCAGGCTGTGAGACTCATGAAAATTTCATTCCTTAGGTGCCACAGCCCAAGTTTGTTGTGGTCCAGCTGGTGGACAATTCCATCTGCCTGTCCACTTTTCCCACGAGGGAGTGATAAGAAATGGATGGATGTTGTCTGTAGAGCTGATTAGTTTGTCCTGAGAGTGTCCAGAAGAAGTTACTGCTGCTCTTGTACCTTAACGAGAAGGTTAAGAGAGAAGGCATAATTCTAATCCTAACATTGGACATTTTGGAATAGCCTCATAATGCTGTTCTTGCTGCAGATGTTGGGAAGTTCTGACAATTTGGATTTTCACCAGCGTTGGATTTCTGCCCCATGTCTTCAAAACTTAAGAAATTAAAACTTTCCTTTTCAAGGTGACACTTGAAAAATTATTTAGGTCATGATGATTACATCAACTAAGCATGTGAAATCATACCTAAAGAACGTTTGGTATTAGAAAATGCTCAATTAAGCTGTTGTAGAAGAGTCTACGTCAGCCATTGGGAAGTGGTCTCAACATCACCAGAATGACCAGTAAGGTGTCCACAAACTGCTGTCTCAGGAACCCTTAGTAGCTTGGTCTTGAAAGTTTTCTTTTCTAGAAGTGGCTTAAAAACTGCAAGTTTGGTATGGATAGCAAAACTAGAAGTAAAATTCCCTGTGGTATTGAGTGATTTACAGCTTAAGTGAAAGAGCAAAGCTGACAAAATCTGAAAAAGAAGAATTTGAAAGGCAGAGTAGAAACTGAAAAGAAGAGTGGAGGAGAAAATGACACAAACAACTAGACTTAGGAGTCAGGGAGGGAGACAGCTCAGGTCATATGGCAAATAAAATGTATGAAAAAGAAAATAATAGTCAAAAGTCAAGAAAGAGTGTCAGTTTCAACAGAAATTGCTATTTTCAGGGATTTTTTTTTTAAAGCCACTGCATTAAAGCATTCTGCTACTTTGAAGATTGAGTTCACTCATCCTACTTACAATATAGCAATGTGGAGACTTGATATGAAGGGCAAGGCCTTTAATTTCTTTCCTTTGTGGACATTACATAAACAGAGGTCTTAGGGTTTAATTCAAACAAAAGATTTTCTATTGATGCTGAAACTGTCTGCTTCAGTCTTAAAAGAGAATTTGAATAGTAATTAGACTGCTTTTTTCATCATCTTTCTAAGCAAAATATTAATTCTCTCTCAAAAAACAAACCCAAAAGGCTACAGGGTGTCGTCACAACAGGGAGCTCAAATTTTTTTGATAAAAAAAATTTATCCCAGATAAAGGGAAGATGTAGATTTATGCCTGGCTGTGTTGACCAAAGAGGATATCAAGGAAAAAAGGTATGAAAGAGAAAGTATAATCAGTGAAGATTACATGGTAATCTGCAGTGTGCTGGAGTTTCTCTTCCATTGGAATGTCATCGGAATCCCTTTTTTATTATGTAGTGTAAAGTGATGTGTACAACTAATTTGTAAAGTGCACTTTATCACCCTATGTGAAATCTTACGCCTTCGTTGTGACCACCTTAGCTTAGAGATATTAAATCTGTTGTTTTCAAGAGCTCTAGTGCAGTAGAGTTTTGCACTAGGAAGCTAATATGAAAACTAACAAAGAATTTATAGTGTAAGCAACATTTTTAAGTCAGCCAATTAAATTAATGATCCTGTCTTGAATGCAGTTCAAAAAACATCTGTCCCCTCAACAGTGTGCCCTTGCGTCTGTGACTCTGCCCTTTTGGGTGCTCGGGATTAGTGGAAGCACTTAGTGCACATACGTTCTTGTGAGTACATCTGTTTTGCTCAGCTGCAGTAATTCTCTCACTTACATTGTGTAAATATCTGCCCCAGCTTTGTGTGTAAGGAGCAGAGAGGCTTTTAAGGCATCACTGCATGTTCATGGTCAAAAGCATCATGTTTACATTGCTATGTCAGGCATAGCCAAATATTACTGGTGGGTTTAATGAAACTCATATGCCGTTATGTGCAGGTTGCATAATGCCAGGAGGAAGCAGCTAGGGCAAAGATTATTAGGGATTAAGGAAAGTGATATATTAAAGCTCCCTTGTCCCTGAAAAGGCTGCAGAACACGCTCTGCTTAACTTCTCTGCTGAGCAGCTTCACATTTTTTCTTGTTTGGAAGCTCTGTAATTGCATTGCAGAAAGGACGAATGGCATAGCCAGCAGTGGTCAAGTAGTTTACAAAGGGTTTCTGAAAACTTCGCTGTATGTGGGACATTGCTTCTCTGCATCATGGTCTCATTGTCAGCTGTTTTTCAAAACAGAAATTGCTACTTCTCTGGAGTTTCAAGACCTGTTCTAGATCCTTGGAGAGAGCAGCACTACAAAAATGTAAGCTAGTGCTATTTGCAGGTATCATTTGTGAGCCTTGGTACAGGAAGTCCCTGCTTTATTTGATGTCATTTCAAGGTTGTTAAAAAATTGCTTGCAGTGCTGAATATTCTTTCTCATCATTATTGCATTTTGTATTACTTCTAACCTTCAGTATATACCTTTAAACTCCACTTTGCTTTCTTTAAAATTTTCTGAAGGACTGATGTCTTGGTAGCAATTTGTTCTGCTATGAAGGTAAGTGTTTGTGGTTTCCCTTTGTCAGTGATAGCATTGGCTTTTTGAACACTTTTTTCCCTCTTTTTGTTGCTTTTCAAAACTCTTGTGCTGGTATGCTGCTCTTCCTTTAATCTCTCCTAGTAACCAGATTCTACAGCAGCATTTGGGGGAAAATTCCATTTTTCTGATTTTATTTTCTGTGTTGCAGTGATGTGGTTTTGGTCAATAAAGAAGTTTTGAACGCAATTTCTGCAATAATTAATTGTATTTGTTGAAGAAAAAGTACATTTTATCCTCTGACTTAGGCCTGTCACTCTCCAGGTGCCTGGGTTCATGCTAGTTGGTATGGCCTGACTAGCAAGCATGTTGAGATAGGAAAAGAATAATCAGCAGTTTTAAGATTAGCATGAAATTTTCCTGAGTTCTTTTAGAAAAAAAAATCTGGAGGGATAAGAGTGATTGAGAAAAATCTTTGTTCATCTTTTCTTTGTGACCTTAAATTAAAAAGCCAAATTGGGTTATTAATTTAATATAATTTATTATTTGGGATTTAGGTACTAGAGTGTTAGGTGGAAGTTCAGCAGAACAGGCACCTGAAACCACCTACTGTGTATTTTAGAAGTCTTGATGTTGTTGAATGGCTGTGACATGTGTCCCCTGGTCTATGGATCATCCATATTAGCTGTAAAGCATCCTCTTAAGTCAAAAATTGAATCGTGATATCGCTTGTTTTATAGTTTGTCTGGTCAGACAGAAATGTTTGACCTGTTCCTGCCTTTCCTAACATAGGCATTAGGTGTTGTCAGTAATTGTCATGGAGCGTAGCTCATGCATAAAGCCTCGATTGTTCTCTGTTGTTTGTCTTGGAGAGCTATATAAAAGGCTCATTCTGGGTCTTTTTATCTTATCTAACAGTGTTAAAATAAATCTTACTTCCAGGAAAAACTTGTGGCAATTCAAGTAACGAGTTTGAACTCTTCTGGTGCCTTTGCACATGTTGAGTCTGGTTGCCTCATTGTGGTGTGTAATGATTTCCAGATGATGTCTTGTGACTGCTGACAATCTACAGAGGGCAAGATGGACACATGAGGGCTTTCCTTGATGTTTAGCCTTTGCTCTGTGAGGAGAAAGGAAAAAAGGATTTTTTTTTTTTACATTTTTTTTTAGCAGGGAGGCTGAACAGATGGTCAGCAGAGGACTGAAGTAGTAGGTGGCAAACAGGCAGAGAGGAGAACCAGGTAGGAGAAAATGTAAGCAGATATCTCTGCCTTCCCTCTCGTTTCTCCCCAGTTGCTTAGTAAAGAATGCGAGAAATAAGAATAGAAAGTGAAAGGAAACTTTTCTCATGGGTTTCGGAAAAGAGATGATACCTTCAATACTAAAATAGGTTAATAAATTATTGTGCAACAAAGTGTAAACAATGATTCTGGTGGCTGCAGAGAAGCAAGGAAAAGAGGATGATCCTATCCATGTGATGGAATGAGACCTTTACTTTCCCATAGGAGAATTCAGGAGCGTCCATCCCCCAAGGATGTTATCAGTGAAGATCTCCAGCATTCTTCCAGAATCTTCCATTCTTCCAGTTACTCCAGAGCTAGAAATTATGCTTGAATCCATGTCCTATCTAATTTTAAATAAAGTTAAACCTGTCTGCAATTAAGAAAACCTTTCTGGGGCAAGTTGGCTTATTTATGTCAGCAGTGTAAAGCAAAGAGAGAGTTTGGTTTGAGCTCAGATTACCCTGAAGTGAGAATGTTGTCATCCGGTATCAAACACATGAATTAGGAATGGTTTTCTCCCTGGTTTCCTGCTGCGAATTTAAGCTTCCATTTACTGCACTCCAATCATTTGTGGAACAGTAACCAAACCTGTGATAGGGGATGTGCACCTAGCCTGTGGTTACTGCAGAGGTGATACATGGAGGGGGGAAGTTGGAAGGCTGCTTCCAGACCTGGGGCTGCACAAGTGGATGGTCTGGTGCTATTTGCTTTGTCACCCTCCCTACACTTCATATAGTCTCTTAAAGTATCAAGGCAGATCTTTCTCCGTGTGATTCTGTGCTCTGGTGACTGCTGGGCCTACTGCCTCTTCAGTTTAGAATCAGGATGTTTGCTTTGATAGTATGTAATAAAACAATGCATAAAATTTCAGCTGATTTTTTTAAGGTAAATTATTTACCGAAAGTGATTTGCCTCCTGCTTGCTGTCTCCCATATGCAGCATGGAAGGAATCCCTGTGTCAGATTTGACAGATTTTGCAGAAATTTGAAAGGAACTCAGAAACCCTGTGAAAGTATGGTAATTCTCTTGAATTTAGGCAATTTAATCATCACAGAACTTGAAGGGTGACCTGTCTCTTTGAATGAAAAGTACTGCATACAACAAAGAAGGTACAGGAGGCAGATTCTGGGAATGTCTGTTTCTCAAATGTGCCTTTTTATGCAGGGTGGTTTTCCCCTGCTCCTTGTCACCTCTGCAAACCTTTTATGCCTTGCTCAAAGGCAGAATTGTCAGTTGTTATAGGCAGAGCTGCTGGCACCTCCTGTCATTTCTCTTTGTAAGATCTATTTTCTGGTTTTTATTTCTTTGTCAAACTTCTGTTCATTCTGAGATTTTCCATAACTTATATCTGCCCTGACATCTAACTTGAGAGCAGAATGTGGCTACTCTGTTAAAATCAGTATCTTCTGTATGCTATCTATGTTTAGCTGTTACTCTTTACATCAAAGGCAAGCTGCCACTTGTCTTATTGCGGGCTCAAAATAATTGTTGCACCAAGGTCTACAAATTAAGTCATCTGTAAATATGTTGAGAACTTTGACACAAGCAGAAGGAACATTTTCTTTGCCTGCTTCTGCTATGTGTAAAATACTGCCATCTTTCCAAAATGAGCTGGAAAAGCTTGGCCAAACTTGTCCTTTATGTGATCTGCTAGAGAGAGGAAGCTGGTTCTCCTGGGCTTGCAGTGCCCACCCATTCCCAGAGTGTCTGGAGGTTAGACTACACTTCCTCCTGTTCAGGATGTACCAATGTGTTAGGGAGAAATTGAACACCAGACATTGCATCCACAGCTCCAAAGGGAACTTCCTGAGGAAGGTGAGTTGTTCACACTGTTTCAGTCTTTTCCTGTTTCAGTGCAGTATTAGGGGCAAAGTGCTAATTTTGTATTTCTCTATTACTCTTCATAGATTTTTATTACTTCCCATATTTTTCCAGAGTTAGGGGGTATAAAGTGCAAATATACTGTAAGATTTTAAATGTGAGAGTGAGCAAAATGTTTTAAGACAGTGATGCTCTAGATGGAACTTTTAGTTGTTTGCTTCTATATATCAGAAGTGTTGCTCTGTGGTATCAGAGCAGTTGACTGTCTAGTGCTGGAGAGGAGGGTGATGCTGATGAAATCTTCACGTGGACAGAATACTATATACTCCATCCCTCTAAGAGCTCTGAAAGCAGTGGAGTGTCATTTGACAACAGATCCCTGAAAGGCCCCTCTTCTCCTGTGGGATGGGATTATGATAAGATCAACATTACTGAATCACCCAGCTGTTGTTGCAGACTCTTTTCCATCCAGAGGGACTGACACTGTCTAGCAGCCCTGCATCGTATGACCCTGCTGCGTTCACAGATCTCAGTCCCAGCAGAGCTGCTGCTCCTGAGCTGCCTGCCAGTGGTGTGCCACTGCAAAACACAGCTTTCCATTGCTATAGAAGGACAGTATCCAGGCCAGCTGCTTACAGAAGGAGGGAAAAACCTTGTGATTGAGTTATGGAATCATCTCCAATTAGGCAGAGAATATTTTCAACTCCATCAAGTAAGACTGGGTTGTGTCTTTAAATGTCTGGCTTTAATTTTTTAGATGCTCACTCAAATGTTTGTGTTTCCAGTTCACCTTCATTTAGTGTTTCTAATGGCGAAGTAGACAGTCCATTTGGACTCCTAAATTTTGACCACCTCATCTCTGGTGGCAGTAATTTCCTCAGCTATTTTGTGCTCTTCTGCAATGTTATTTAGAGGATTAGCACATTTCTTAGAATTAGAACCACAATTACTGGAAGAGGCAGATAATAACAACGTAGCTCAGTATTTACTTCATTACTGAATGACAGGGAATCAGCATAAAATTACATTTACCTTTTTTAAGTGCTTACACTTTTTAAATAAGGCAATTATTTTTGTGCCTTAATCCTGACCTTTTCTGCTCTTTCTACTTGAGTTCCTTGGGAACAATGCATTGGAGAGTGGCCATTGTTCTTCACACAGAACTTGTTCTTTGGGGTTTTCCCCTGTCTGTCTGCAGGATGCAAAATTCCTTACCATTCCGTAATCCAAAATCTTGTTACTGGGGCTTGATAAATCATCTTGACATGTAGTTGGGCAGCTGTCATCTCTGAAGTTTGACTGTCTTTTCAAGTGAACCTTTAAATATATCAAGGCCATTCTTCAGTTTTTCAGACCCAAACTTCACATATTAATGTAGTACATCTTTTATGACAGAAAAGATCAGAATCATTTTCATAGAATCATTTTCTGCTTTCATTTTCTCTTAGTATTAATAACAATTTTTACATTTGAAAAAGAATAGTGACAGGAGAACCAACGTGTCAGCCTTGTTCACACCTAATTCTTTCCTCAGAGTAGATCAATGCATGTCTTTGCAGTTATTTTTATTTTTATTCCTAGATCCTTAAGTCAGGGAAAAATGTCATTGAAGCCAGTGGCAGTTTTATATTTGAGAAGTAACATAATGCTCGTGGATCAGAAAGGCTAATTTTGTAGGTTTCAGGCTTGTCATGCAGGCAGGTAATGTCTAGCAATTCTTTTTATGCTGGGTGTTGATGTAGGAGCTATTGCAGCTCTTCCAATCTTTAATTTTGTGTACAACTGTGTGTCATTATTCGTCTACGCTGTCTATCCTTAAAAAAACCCCAGTACCTTCTAGAACGGAAAGCAAAAAATTTGCTTTGGACTTTGTATCTCTTGGACTCAGTGGATGACTTGTCTGGTAGAGAATCACTGATGTGTGAAAACTACTGTGATATTGACTACCATTTTTTAAGCTCCTTATTCAATTTTAAAGATTTATTCTGAGTTGCCAAGCTTCTACATCGGGAGCATCCGTATGAACACTGGGTTTGAGATGTCTCTTGTCAGATACTCATGTTTTATGAAGTTTTAGAAAAATATTGATCATAGAATCCAAAGCATATCTCATAGTCCATAGGACTTTTTAAGTTTAATATTCGAGGACCAAAGAATAAGAGACTGAAGAAATAAAAGTAATGATTCACTTTCATGTGCAGGCTTGAATAATCCCTCCACTGGGGCTGCTTTCAGATGAGAAGTGGCATGTGATGGTATTTTAAAGGAATGCTACATAGGTTAATTATTGAATGGTATTTGTGCAGCTTCTAAAATGGCAGATTTTTCATTCATTTTAATTAAAAGGCCACCACAGGAGCTCACTGCTGCTCCTCAGTTCTGTCTGACCAGAACTGATTCCAAGACTGGACTTTGCTGCTATAAGGAGGAAGAAAAATTTAAGATAAAACAAAGGAAAGAAATGCTGACTCACTTTTCTTCAATTAAGACTTCACAAGAGAAGTTTATTTTTAGTCTTAGCAAATAACCTGGTGTTCTGATCTTCTGTGATTATTTATGCTTCTTTATTTTAATAGAGAATTTATACTTCTTTATTTTAATAACTCCCCTCAAGGCCAATATAAGCTAAGCATGTAAATCCCCAGAGAACTGATGGAAAAAGGCAACCCCATTCACTTAAATGTAAAAATAAACCATTTGGCATGCAGAGAAGAATCTCATAAATTATTATTTCTTTTCTTTCTCTGTCATTGAGTACTTTCTTGGCCAGATTGAAGGCACACACAGTTTCCTGTTTGCATTTTTTTGCTTTGAAGTGATGGTCAATAGATTCATTAAATTAGAACAAAAAGTCTACTAATCTGTTGCTTGTCTTGTATTCCAATGGATGATCTAAAAGGCTGAAAGTATTTCTGTATTTGTTGCAGTGCTGTCTACAGTTTGTTGCAAGGGAAGTAACCTTAATCAGATTTTTAAGATGTGTTTTCCTTCCAGCAAAATCTCCAGATCACAGCTTTCCCAATTACATAGAGAAGAAGGCAAGGAGAAAAAGCTAGTCTGGGGAGCTTTCTCTTTCAGCAGCAAAGTTTGCATTTCTTTTAATGTAGTTAAAACGTTTGACAGGAGAGAGTAGGGTTTAGTGATGTGAGGTGATTTCCAAATGAGTGTTAGCTTTTTGCTGACCTACTTTTGACTAGTGGTGTATTCTTGTCCATTACTTTTTGTCATTGAATAGTGCTGGTATATTAAGCTGTGTGCTTCAAGGGCATTGTAAAATTGCATGTAGGGGCAGGACTGAACTGTGAAAGTGCGAATTACTCTATCAGATCAAACCCAATTAAAAAGTGACAAGCACAGCAGGAGAAATTGAAAGCAAGGTTTATCTTTCATGTAACGTAAGAAGTCTCTATATTGGCTAGAAACAAAGTGAGAGTGAAACAGATTCTGCACCTCTTCTCATCCCTCTCCAAAAATTAATAGTATCTGCTGACTTTGTTATCCAAAAGAATAAGCCCCTGAGTTGTAACAGCTCAAGTTGAAGGACACTGTGACAATGGCAGGAGAAGGGGAAGTACAGCAGGAGAAGACCTTGAAGCTGTTTGCTATCAAAGCATGCACTGGGCCTCAGGTCAGCACATTTGGGGATTGATGGATAGGGAGTTTGCAAGAAGTGCTGGCCCTTTTTATAAAGCTGTAGTGTGTCATTAAAGAAAGTCTCGCAGTCTTGCAGCCTCTCCGCAGTTCCACGGGAAGCGGAGGAATAAAAGCATGGTAAGGAAACTGTGAGCTTTTACTAAGCCCTGTAGTTGTTACAGAACTGCTACAAGCTAGGGAAAGTTGTTTAGCCTCCAGTGCCATTGCAGAAACCCTTACAAACTCTTTTGCATAATATCCATCAGAACTCTTCTAATGAGTAGTTGGGCCTGTGAATGTATAAACTAATGCAGTTGTCTATGGATAATATAATATTGCAGAATCCTGCTTCCAGACTACTGGAGTTGTGGTGGGTTTGGGGTTTTTTTTGTTTCAGGGTTTTTATTGTTGTTTGGTTGGTTTGTTTGTTTGCTAATCTAATAAAGTCATATAACAAGCAAAACAAAACAAACAACCAAAAAGCAAATCAACCTTGCAGAATGTGTTCTATACTTGCCATTGCATTGCAGACAGCTTCAGTGATGTGTGACTGCTTTGTGACCTGGTGAGCACCACCTTCTGCAGACAGTCGATGTTACACTGACCCTGATGCTTGCTGCTAATGGCATTACCTCAGTGTGTGCAACTCCTCTGTGTGCAAACTTCAACACAGATAATTTGGCTAATGCTGAATTTTCAGGTTAGGCTTTAGTGGGTGACATTCTACTCTGTGAAGGAAAAAAAACCCAACAAACACAGAAGGGGAAAGCACTTGATGTGTGTAAGCTGTGCTTGGAGCTGCTGTGTTGTAAGGAAGGTGGGGGCGATGAGTAGGTGAATTCACAGGGTTTGTGATCCATGTAGTATGCTTTGCTCATAAAAACAGTGATGCTCTGTAGGATGCCTTTCATATAAAATACATATTTGATGCACAATTAAGACTTTTAAAGAGACCAAGTGATTTACTAGATTTGGACTTTGCAAGCAGCTGTTAGGGAGGGGGGAAGAAAAGTTGTCATATTGTGCAAATGCTTGTTATCTAAAAGCCTCCATTTTCCTGAAAGACATTTACTTTCTACCATGGGTGGAGTTCCAATGGTCATTCAAAAGAACAGCTTTGTTGTTGTGTGTTATGGTAAGTAGTCTTGGAGTGTCTCCTGGGTGAAGAAGTTGTAGGGATTCAGAGAATGTCTCAGTCTGAACTTTAAAGACAAACAAACAAACACACACGCAACGATCCCCCAGACACCAAACCACAAAAAACCCCAACCTAAATTTCATAACAATCTTGAATGGTATTTCTTTTCATTCTATAGTGTGTTGTTTTTGTCAGAAAGTGTTTGATACAAGAGGGATAACAATTCAAAGGACTGTTGTGCATGGACTGATACATTTGTTAGGCTGGCTTACTTCTCCTAAAGATAAAGAGGAGGACCTAGCTGTGTGGGTAATACTTCCTTCTTTTTTGTGGGGATGATTTTTTTTGGCTGTTGTTGTTGGTTTTGTTTGTTTTTTATTTTGTCGAGAGGGAACTTCTACAAACTGTGCATTTGTTAGTCTCACCATTTTTCTGGCCCAGCCAAGAGGTTAATGCATTCATTATTGATCTATTATTATAATATAGATACAATAGACTTTCAAGAAAAAAGGGAGAAGACACCCACACCATGATTTGAATGTGAAAAAGATTAATGAAATTCTTATTTCTAACTGATATGTGTAAAATATGTGGGCAACAAATGAGTTGGTTTAAAAAAAGAAAACACCCACAGAACTGTGCAGTTCCATCATTACCCAACTTTGGTCTTTATTTTGCAGTGACCAGTGTAAAAGAAAATGCTGAGAAGTACATGGAGATTCTGGAGGATAAACTGCATAGGTAAGGATGGTATCATGGAAACCTTTGAAATCTTAAAAATGCTTGAACATGCAGCCTTGATATGCATAGAGTTGTTAAGGAACTTGCTTTAGAATAATACCAAAAATAGTTCAAAGTAGGAAATACTGTATGTGCTAAGAGGTCTGTTCATGGCTACATTCAGCAGCCCTTCAGGGTGCAGGTAAAAGAAAGAATCACTGTGCTCTCCAGTGCACAGGGCTGTTCTGGAGCAGCAGTGCTCCAGCCAGAAACCCTGACTGGGGATCTGACAGCTGGGTGACAAATCACCCTTCTGCTCCTATGCAAAACCCAACACTGAGCAGGGCCAAAGAATCCCTTACCAGAATTCTGGACATCTTTAGCAAGTAATGAAAGTCCATGTAATGGTTTTGAAAAAATGCCAATTTGGGATATTGTGGAGAGCAAATACAAACCAAAATAACAATAGAGGTATTTTAAGAACTGAATCCTAATGCAGTATTTACAGATTTTTATGCCTTTGTTTTTTTGAAACGCATGCTAACATTTCTATTTCCTTGCCTTGCTGTGTGAAGAAGATTGTAGGTGACCCCTCTGACTTTAGGCTTCTCCTTGAAATATTTGCTAACTAGCAAATACTACAGTGCTGTTGTAATGGAATCTTCTAGTAAGTGAACTTTGCCCTGAATGAGTATATTTGTATTAAAAAAGACTTTCATGTGTTGCAATTGGAGTTTGTGTCTTAATAAAATGTAATCTACCAAATAAGTACCACTTCTATTTCCATTACTGGGCAGGTATAATCAATAAATTGTGGCCCTTGCTATTTTTTGTTGTATTGATAAAGAGAGGGTTCTATATATTTAGTTTTGATCACTCATACTTTTGAATGTAGAAATATTTATTTTACCTAACTCTTAAATTTAAAAGACATTCAGATCTGAATGAAAAGTTATGGAAACAGACCTGAAGATCAAGCTTTGTTTCTGTGTGCTGCTTAACCCTTTTCAATAACATTTTTACTCCATATACTTCAGTCCATAAGTTTAAGACAAGTCTTGAGGACTTTGTGTGCTGTCTTTTTGAAAACCATACTCTTTACTAAAAAATAAAGTATAATGACATGTTTTGATGCTTCTAGAGTGGATTTATGGATTTAATTGACATATCAGGCTCCTAGAAGGATTAATTTCTCTATAAGTGTTAAATGCTTGGAGAAGCTGTATGTTTGTTTCTCCTTCCAGAGGTTTATCAGATAGAATTTGCAGGTCCCGGATGGTGAAGATTCAGTCCTGAACTTGATTTCTAAGATGTGCAAATGGTATTAGTCTAAAAACAATTCAAGTAATTAAGAGCTAAGAATTTGTTTGAATGTTGACGGAGAGAGAAAATCTTTAATGTTTTTATCAGAAAGATGTTTCCAAGATAATATGTCTTAAAAAATATTTTCTTTTTATGCTAATAAGGTGGTTATAGATATTTGCTTTTTATAGGTTCTTTGGTCTTTAAGTAGTTAGCTACACCTGCTTTACAGCTTGAGCAATTAAAAAAAAAAGCAAGCAGGAGCCCAAGAGGCTTCCGTGAACCCTGCCCCTGCTTAGAGCAGTAACTTGAGAGAGTTTCTCTTTTTTGGTCTTCATAGAGATGCTCAGATTACTCATTTATATATACCATGAGCTAAAGAAAGAGTCTCTAAGGAAAGTTTAAAGAGTAAGTTTTAAGATTACATTTTAGACAGAGATAGAATTTGCATCTGGCTCATGGATGCACTTTTGAGGATGCTCTTGAAACCAAAAGAGGATCAAGTCTGGGTAGCATGAATTCAAATAAACCTCTAAAGCTTTTCTCCAGATGAAACCTATAATTTTGCCAGGTAATGTTTCAAATAGAAACAACCAAGATTCAGAACCCTTCAATTTAAGATACAGCTTCAAAGTAAAGCAGAACTCTTAGAAATGTCATTTTGGACCACTTTGTAACAGAAGGAAAAGGAAGTTAATAAAAAAATCTCATAACAAAACAGCTTTAATGAAGATTCAAGTTTCAAAAAAACTCTTTTTTTTCAGTTAATTTCCCTCCCCCCTTCCCTTTTCTCTTTTATTTTCTTAAGAAAAGTTTGGAATGTATTCCGCTTGTCCTTTTTCTTTCTTTTTTTTTTTTTTTTAATGGTTGGAGAGAGGGGAGGGGAACCTAGCTTATTTGTTGGAATACCTTTTGGGGAGGTGGGAGTTTTGGGGTATTTTTTTGGTTGGTTGGTTTTTAAAACAAATGCAATACTTTTCACTGTGGCCTAAAAAATGCTTCCATTGTCAGGTGGCTTGATAGAATACATTTCGTTAGGAACGGTCCTCTTTTGATAGCTTTGTATCTAAAGAAAAAATGGGAAAATATGCATTGACAAAAAGTGGAAATATGTTCAGTATCTGATAGTTTCACCCCAAGGAAGGTGAAGCACCCACTAAGTATACAGATTACAGAGGTTAGCTGTTAGCGAGTCATGTTACAGAAACTCTGACGTGTGCTGTAGGGAAACTGCTATGCTGAGGCTGCTGAGTAAGGCTTTCCAAAAGCTTTTCCCTCTTGTCTATGGAGCAGCACAGGCATGCTTGGGAGTGCCAGATGGTCTGTGGTAATTTTGTGTAACCCATGACCCTCCTCAGTTGTGCTGAGGGTTGTTCCAGCTGCTGGTAGTATCTTAGCAGTGCACAGAGAGGGCTGAAATGTCACCTTTGCCTGCCTGCCCCCAGGACTGTGTGTTTTCTACTGTGCTTCCCAGAGACTTTACAGCCCCATCCCTCGCTGGATAATGACCTGATCTTATTTTGCTTACCAACAGTTCTGCGGCTGGAGTGTTAAAATGCAGATCAGACAAAATACTGGATCCTTCTAGTGACTCATTTAGTTCCTTTCTTCTTCCCAGCTGGTCTAAGTCATACACAGCTGTGAGAACATTAGCTCCAAAATTCTGAGAAGCAGATACTTTATATGTGGGAATGCATTCCTTTGTATCTCTTGACCCACATGGTGATGACTTCTAAATCCCTTATCATAGCTGCCTCAGGCTGGAAACAATTTTTTGTACCAGCTGATGTAAAGATGACATTTCTTGGGCTGAGGCAATTTAATGTGATTGTACTGTTCTCCAGACCTCAAAAGATTATGCTGTGACTTCCATTCATCACAAAAACAGGGCTTTTAAGTGGCTTTTCCTAATTCCCAGATAGAAATCGTGAAATTATTTTAGGGGAATAATATTGTTCAAGAATAACTGGTGACAATTACACAAAAGTGTTTTATTGAGCTATTTTCTGTGCTATCCTGGAAGAAAGGGGAAATAAATAAATATAACAAAATGCAATACTGCAGTGACTGTACTTTGCCATTGTTGAATGATACAGCACCAGATAACTTTGCAAATGTGTGCAAAACCTTTCTTCTTTAATTGACTCTCTTTTGCTGTTTGTCTTGGATTCATTTTCTGTTCAACAGTGTTTGTTTTCATCATATTAATGGTGCCTTTATTTTTACTCCTGGATACACAGTAAGAAAATATTGTGGAGTCTTACTCTGATGTAAGTTGTGCTCATCTGCATGGCTCCTTGTTCGCTGAGGTGTTGAGAGAGTTGGTGTGATAAAGGCAACTTACGTTTATTGAAGCAGCAGAAATAGAGCCCAGGGTTCTGTTTTACCTGATCTCATGTGTGGGTTTTGGTTTTTTTTAAGGAATTTCAATCAAATGTCACTTGCCTAGTTCAGAACAAATGTGGCTGCAGCCTGGTTGCTCAGACTGCTAGGGCATGCATGTATTCTGTATCAGAAAAAAGGTTTTCTCATGCAGACACTGTTTTCCATGCATTTGAGCATGTCATCTTCACTGAGATCCTGTCCCTTCAGGCAAGGCATATGATGTTCTGAGAGCCCCATACCATAAGAGGACAGGTCAGGATTATATGCCACCACATCACATTCCAGTTTACATGAAAATGAGAACTTTCTGTCTGTAACCTAGAAGTTACTGTTTTTCCTTATTCAGTTAGCTTACATACCACATGCCTCAAGCCTCCTTTATAAAATACCAAGTTTCAGAAATGGGTTTGGGAGCAGAGCTAGATATGAATGCTTTGAATAGCACAGCACACTGAAAAGACGGTATTTCATACTACTGATGGTCTTAAAGGTTGTCTCAGAGCTCATCAAAAGGACTGTGTATCTTTGCAGATTTTTAACTTTCTCTGTTGTTCCTGTCTGTTTGGAATATTTTGTCTTTTAATTTAACATTGATTATGTGGGGTAGTTTTCCCAGCTGTGTTGTTTGCTTATGACTTCAGGCTGTTGTTTATGAGAGGTCCTTTTCTTCATGAAAAAACACCCTGGGATGGCAGTGGAATCATTTGTGTTGCCTTCTGTTGCAACAAAGGATTGCAGGACTACACTTGGTTAACTTCAGTACGGAAAATTTGGAACACATTTAGAAATTGATGCTGCGTGAAGTCAATATGGTACGCAGCTTGCCAGATTCATAAATTTGGAAGAAATCTTTGCACTCTGCAGTGAGATTTGAGGGCATTCTGCATAATCATGGTTTGCTGTTCTTTAGAGTAAAATAGTCTCTCTCGACCATACTGTGCAGTTTTATCATACTGGTGGGTACCCAAAAAGGCTTCAACCACCACCAAATAATTTCTCATGTTTCAGTAATGTGAAGAACACATTGCGGTGTCACCAAACCCTCATGGGAACAATCAAACACTTTACTTTGGACAATCCCTTCTCCTTGTTGTGAACAATACAGCTGCTTTGTTTCAATTACCTTATTTTTCTGTCTACATGAGAGAGATTGTCATGAAAACAGGACTATTGTTTCTTAAAGGCTCATGTTTTCCTGATATTCTTTTCCAGCCTGAAAACAGCAACTTGTGTTCATACCATTTACTTTGCTGTGGAGATATTATAATATCACAAGTTGAAGGGTTAAGACTTTCAGCCATGTAACTGGTAACAAGAACATAGGAACTTGTGAATAAAAGTAGTATTTTAAAAGTGTTGTTATAGGGGAGGGGAAATTTGGCAAGATCCCACTGATTTCTTGGTACTATTTAGTGGGGGAAGTTTACTTGCCCGAAATACTCACAAATAAAAGGAGCTATGAAAAATGAAAAGCAAATTGCTAAGTGTGTTAGTTAATAATTTACTGGTGATTTTTTGGTTGCTGTATTTGTCCATTCTTATTTGGGAGATAATTTCTTTTTTTTTAATAGCTCAGGAAAGTTTCAAAGTTATGAATCCAATTAACGTAGAAGAAAAATTTAAGTATTCTTTCTTGTTCTATTTCCCCCTCTGCTTTAGATGTTGTCTGCTTTCTTTTTTGCTGTTCTTTAATTGCTTTGTCTTGATGTTAGCAATCTTAGAAAGGGGTCTTTCTGATTCTCCTCCTGCTCTTTCCATTATTGTGGCTCTTCTGCCTTCCTTCCTTGGACGTGTCTCATTTCCACTTTGTGTGTTTTATTCTTATGTTTATTTCCAACTTTATCCCTTAGGACACCTATTTTTGCCTCTCTCTTTTGTGTATCATGGAGCAGGGGGAAGTTGGATAGTAGGAATATAGTAAAGCACTTTCTGCACAGAAACCCTGCTCTCACCTTTAAAACACATTAGATTACTTTTCAAGCTGTCTTATTCTGCATGACCACAGTGCAGTTTCTCACCAAATATCCTTATTTTCTTCAAAATCACTTGCAATACATTTGAAAATGTTTGCAGTTTCCTGACGAAGTATAGTATCTTGGAAGCTCTTAGTAAATTTAAATAATGTCAGAAGAAATTTGATGGTATTGCTTCACAGAAGTGGATTAGCCTAGATTAACTGGGTCTGGAGGAAAGGGGAGAATCTTCACTATGCCTTTCATTTCTAGTTGTGGAAAGTATAGCTAATGCCCAGAGGGTGTGGAAAAGGAAATCGTTGCTATAGAAGTGCAGCAGATTAGAGTTTCTAATCATGTTTCTGCAGCATAATGTGCATTTTATCATCAGTGTTATCTGGTGCCATGTGCTAGTAGAGATCCTTTGATAAACTCTTGTCTGTGCCAGGATGGAACTCTCAGTTCCCAGCCTTGAACTTGTCTTTCAGCCTTGGCAGAACTCATACCTGTCTACAGATGAAATGCAGGCTGCACAAGCAGTAAAAATGGAGGACAAAGAATGCAATCTGCTTCCTGCACCAAGTGAGAAAAGATATTAAAAAACCACCCAAACACAGCAAAAACCAAACCAAAAAGCATCCACATTACCACTTCTTGTCTGTGGTATCTGCGAGGTAGGAGATAATTGTATTGATGGAACCCACCATGCCTTTTTTGGCAGTAGCAGGAATTGTCTGAATTTGCAGTGATACAATTAATTTTTTGCTTCAGGGGAAGAGAATGTTGTTTTATATCCTAAGGAACCATCTGCTGGTTTGAGGTGTGGAGGGAGATTTTTGCAGAAAGGGAGAGATGAGATAGGTAGGTTTTTGGGCACCACAGTACTCTGGGGGAAGGGGACATAACACAGAATTGACTTTTTCACTTTAAGTCCTAGTAGACAATTAGTATTGCACCAATGTATATGTGTTGCATGTCACATTTTTTAATGACTGGCTTCTATATGAGATGATAAGAAGTGAAGGAGGGCACAAGAATTAAGAACTCAGAAATTGTTAATGTCTTTTTTTTGTGTGTGTGTTTTGCCTGCTCAGAGATACTGGGTCACAAATACTGATTTTTAATTGGGAGGTAGGGGAGCTGTGCCACATGACCATACTGTTTGATAAGAAATAGCAGAAAGCTCTGTTCTTTTTAGCTATCCTCAGCATTGAAACCAGATCTTTTTAGGTGGAAAAAAAAAAAAAAAAAGGTCATATTTGAGGCCAGTTTCCAGTGCCTCAGAGCTTTAGAAAAAGCAAAGCACATGGTTGAACAGCATTTACTAACTCCCTGTCCATATTAATGCAGGTTTCATCCAGGGCTTTTTCCCAGTTATTGAATTAACATCAGTAGTTAGTGTGCAGCATTGTCAAAGACAAGGTGACAGGGGATTTTGCTGCTTATTCATGGAAAATCTTGCCCTTCTTTCCTCTAGGCTCTTTGTCTTCCATTCATTTTATTCTTAGCATAGCAAAAGTTGTCAGAGGGCAAGGCATCTCCACTTCTAAAGCCAGAAAGTATTGCCCTTGCTTGAAAAGGAAATGTGATGAAAGTTCACAGCCTCTCTAGCTGGTCAGTAATTGTGTATTTTGTTAGGATTTTGTTTTATTCTGTATGCCCTTTTCTTATGCTGCATTGTTCTGGTGCTGGTCAGTGATGCCTGCAAAGCTATAGTTCAACACTTTGCTGAAATTCATTAGTGTCACATTCTCATAGTTTAACCCCAGCCAGCAGCCAAGCCCCCCATGGCCCCTCGCTCCCTCCCCCAGCAGCAGGATCAGGGAGACAACAGAAAAGGTAAAAGTGAGAAAACACATGGGTTGAGACAGAGACAGTTTAATGGGGAAAGTAAAAACCGCACCCACAAGCAAGGAATTAATTCACCATTTCCCATGGGCAGGCAGGTGTTCAGCCATTCCCAGGAGAGCAGGTCCCCCTCACACAGAGCAGTTACGTGGGGAGAGAAATGCCATCAATCCAAACATGAGCCACTTCCTCCTTCTTCCCCCACTTGTATATACAGCATGATGTTACATGGTCTGGAATATCCCTTTTGTCAGCCTGGGCCACTTGTCCCAGCTGTGTCTTCTCCCACCTTCCCTGCACCTCTAACTTTCTTGCCAGCATGGCAGTACCAAAGCAGGAAAGGCCTTGGCTCTGTGTAAGCCCTGCTCAGCAATAACAAAAACATCTCTGTAGTATTAACTCTGTGTTCTGCACAAATCCAAAACACAGCCCCATACCAGCCACTGTGAAGAAAATTACCTCAGCTAAAATCAACACACACCGTAGTTTTGGAGCAAAAGTAGACTTTTTTTCTTCTCTTACCTGTTCCTTTCTTGTTTTGGAGCAAAAGTAAATTTTTTCTTATCTTTTTCCCTAATCTCTTGTGCTCTTCTTGCTTGAATTATATGAATTTTTAAAAGAGTTTAAAATTCATATTAATAATTTTTGTTGGTTTGTTAATTAGCGATACTTGTCAATGTGGAGAGGATCCCATTTTATGAATTGTGAATATCTACCATGACTGACTGTAGTCATACATCCTTCCTGTTCCCCAAGAGTAGGTTCTTGGCTTTTTGACTTGGAAGCCTATACAATTTCCCTTGAAGTTAATTGGTTCTAATGTATGTTTGCATTAATGAAGGGAAGATTGATACAATGAGCCTTGGTGATTTGTTTTTAATAGATTTCCATTTCCTATGCAAAAATGCTTTGCCTATGACATAATATTTTTTATAACAGCTCCACTGTGCTTCACAAAGGTTGTTCAGCCACTGACCTCATCCTAGAATTTTCAGAGGGAGTTTGAAAGGAAGATCCAAGATCAACAATATGAGGATGTGTTTGCAGTGTGCTGTGGCTGCTGAGGAGTTAAATTTGGACACTCTGTCAACCTAAAGGACAATGGTTTCATCATTCCCTTGAAATAACAGGGAAAAATGCAGCAGATTATAGTAGTGTTAGGTGAGAGGCAGTCTGAAAACTAGGGACTGAGTTTGGGAAATTGATAAAAAATATCCCTTTGCACATAGGACTGTTTCCAGTAATTTTATGGGACTTTTCCCAGTCTTACCGAGAAAAATAACTGTAAACTCTTCAAAGTGCTTGTCTTTGCCCTTCAGCATCACCTGTGCCTTGCCCAGCTCTGCCTTGCCATTGACTTCTCTGTGAGCTGATTTCATGCAAACCTCAACCCATCTTAGCTGTGAAGATATGCCTGTGAGGGGAGGAGGGATAGCAAAGCTGTTTGTCACCTCTGGGTCCATGGCATTAAGCTTTTAGTCTCTTACCAGGTGCTCTTGGTGGCTGCATGTAAGTGAATACGTGCAGGGAAAAACAGTTGCTCCCTTCTGAACTTGGCAAGAAAAGTGTTGGGAGGTGGATGTGTGTTTTCCTACTGCTCCTGTTTTCCAATGCATCCCTGAAGACAAGATTTGAAACCAGTTTGTACTTTGTCATCTCTCTTGAGTGGGATTGTCACCAACAGTAGTAATGGGTGTAGAGCAGTCAAGGAAGATGAGGATGGATGCCTGACATCATCTGCCAGCAGTGCTGCTAAATCCTCCTGTTCTGTCCCTGGGTGATACTTTGCACAAAGCCCTGGCTGGCCAGTTAGCTAGAAACAATGATAATTAGACAAGTAGAGAATAAAGTATTTCCATCTGCATAGCATGAGTATGAAGACATAGGATAACTCTATTTTGCATGCAGCTGGGACCGTCTTTCCTACTAGAATTTGGAAGTTTTCATTAATTAAGGCCCTTGCTACTGGGAGTGTACTGTTCTAGTCTGGGGAGACAATGCATAACCCAGCAATTTTAAGTGTTCTGTCAGCAGCAGTGCAGGGTTTTTGTAGCTAGCAGGATCCAGCCAGGGAGGATCTGTAGGCCCTGCCCTTTATCTCTTGCTCTTTTTGATCCAGAACAGGATTTGACTCCTGAACCTGTATGACTCTGCAACTACAGCAGGTCATATGGTGCCCTGAATGTTTCAGAGGAACTCCGTAAGCATGTGGCTATTGGCATTGGTATTTGGCCAACACTCTCCTTTTTCCAGGTGTGTCTTCCTGGTTACAAAAGCTGAATTTCAAGGTACATTCCTACATGATGACAATATATAATCTCTCCCAATTGTACCTCTTCTAAAAGGTTATTTCTTTGCTCTGTTATTTTGATCATTATGTATACTTAATTCCTGTTTGGTCAGTGGTACACAGAATGATTCACATCCCCAAGTTCCTTTGACACTGACAGTCTAAATCTCTCATGCTTTCAGAGAGAGAAGTATATTTTAAACTGTTTTATATCAGAGAACAGAAGTGAATAAAAATGATAGGAGAATTATGAATTCCTTCTATGTGCTTCTTAGCGCTGTGGTCAGAGAATGTAATAAGCAATAAGAGATCAGGCTCATTATTCTAATTGCTTTGAAATAAGAACACGTTCTTCTCTTGGTATAAATAGCCATTGCTGCTATTGCAGCAGTGTGGATTTGTGGCAGCTGGGAATGTGGCCTCAATGCAAATTGCTGTGCTTTCTTCTTGTGGCATACTTTTAGAAACAAATGTATTCTCTTGGATTAGAACTGGTTGTGACTTTGAAAGCCACGGAATGACTTCCGTTTTGGAGGAGGTCACTAGAAGTTGGATGCTTTGTGGGGTTCAAGCTCAAGAAAGTATTGAGGCCTGTGCAGCAGCTGAGCTGAACAGAGCTCAGACAGTTACGTAGATGCTGAGAGGCATGTTTTTCCAAAACTGGGGCCTAATTCATGCTTCTCCTTTAAATCTAATTTAGGATCAAGTATTAAATAGTGTAGAAAAAATATCTCATTCCAGCAATTCCTATCCAGCCAAAATTAATGACATTGTGGGGCTTTGCTGTTATTGCAGGAGCCAAAGGCAAGCAGGATACAGACTGAATTATCAGAGTTAGTACTAAACTCAAAGGTGTTTTATCAGATTATGAACAAGGTCAATGATAAATTAGGGTTGAGAAGCTGGCTTTATGTGAACTGCTGAATAAGAAGAATTCCCTGGTAGCTTTCTCCTCATCTATCAAAGTTAAGTTTTTTAGTCTTAGAGTATATTGTTTGTAATAGATGTTTCAGTGGAGGAGAGGGCAGAGGACCATTTCTTTTTTTAAAGAGAAATAAATAGTCCTGAAAGCAGGTAGTAAATTTTTACATTATAGATTTGGTAATATAGTAAAAATAAACTGCGAAGTAAATATAAGGACAAAATTGAATTATAAACGCTCTCAACAAGATATCTTCCTTCTTCCCTTGTAAATTACTGAATTTCCTGCATTCAGCATGTTGGTCCCATTCCTGCATCCACCCTGTGGTAAGAATCAAAGTGAAAACCATCAGCTGCAGCAGTCTATCATTTTGTGTTTCCAGTGGAGATAATTTAAGTATAACACAGTGACACTGAATATTGGTAAAAAGATGACAGCCCATGATTAAAGTTCTGCACCAGGTAAAATAAATGGCTGGAGGATTGAAGACAAAATGACACAAGTATTGTTTGGTATTGTGTGTTATCTTGTTTTTTAATAACACTAATCAAATGTCTATTGTTGGTTTTAAGCACTAGATATATTGTTTTTAACAGGCCTTTCGGGAAAGAAAAACAGACATATAATATGTACATTTCACATAAAATACAAGGTGGTAGTTCTGTCCTTAAATTGCCATATCAAGGTGGATTTTTTTTAGAAAATATGTCAATTCTTAGCAGACCGGGTTTAGGTTTCAGTGTTAATCTTTCAGTATCCTGGATGCAGTAGTTTTACTGAGTGGAAAAAATTGTGGATAGAGTGTAGCTGATAAGCTTAATTTTTTAAAACACATTTGGCAGAAAACATTGGCAGATATTCATTTATTCTATTTTTTTGTTTACTGAGATTACTGTGAGGAGCCATATATTTTACATGAATCTTATTTCTTATTTGTTGTTATTAGCTTCTTTCTATGAGAAATTCTGCACAGGAAGGAATTTTTAAAGAAATATAAACGCAGTCCAAGTTTACAGCTTTTCTGAGGTCTGAGAAAATCCCTTTGAAATCTTAGAATCCATCATAATAGAATAATTACTCTTTTTCCTTAATTATGCAATTTATAGAATTGGTGGTATAGCCTCATTATGAATATATACAAAATATCTTTGTTTGAAGACACTACCTGGAGTTACCCCAAGCAATAGAATGGCAGCGTTACCTTCCAGGAAACAGAACAGAGAGAGGGAGAAAACAGAGACAGTGAAGAACAGGGTTAAGTTTTTAACTGAAAGGTGTATAAAGACCTGTGGGGGTTGTCCCTGCTCCCAAACCCACAGAATTGCTCAGTTCCTGGAGTGAAAGTTCAAATATGGGCAAGCAGAGATGTGAAAGAAGCAAGGAGCATGCAGCAGCAACAGCAGCAGCTGTCTGAAGAAGGCTGTGCAGTGTTTGAGTGGTTGCCTTCCAGCATGGCATTTTTCCTCCCAGCTTAGCATTACATTTCAGTTCCATTCTCTGAGTGTTTTGATACTCGGCATAGGGAGTCTACAGTGTTAAATATCTCAGATGAGAAAGTGTCTGAATCTACTTGGGGTTCTCCACTACGACTTGTCTGAAATTTGTGAACAAGGAGGGAATTGAACTGTTGCTCTTCTTTTTGCTCACCAATCCAAGAAGTGAGAGCTCCTAATCCCAGCACAATTTAAGACTATGGTGGGTGCTCCACAGCAGTATTGTAGAGGTTAGATCACTCAACAAGGACACAGGATATCTGGCTCCAGGTACTCTGTCTATTGCACCTCCAGATTTACTCTGTCCTGAAGGGCCCCCACATTAAGGACTGGTCTGGAGGCTCTGCTCACCTATTTCCTCAAATCTGCCCCTTCCTGCATATTTGCCTGGCTCCTGGGATGCTGAAGACAGCAGAGCCACTGTCAGCACCCATTCTTGCAGCTGCATGAAAATGATGTCCACATCTCTGTGCTGCACTCTCAAGTCCTGCCTGGGTGCACTGGATGTCTTTTGAATAGGACTGATGTGCAGAGATCTTGACTGTGGCTATAAAATGTGGATATTAGAAAAAGTGAGCCCACAGCAAATTTTTCAGATGTTGAAGATGTAAAAGTCTAAAAGTTAGGGATTGTGAAGATTGCTTTCTTGGGCTTCTGTGGTTCTGGTCCAGAGTATTCTCTAGTGGGTAAACATCACATTTAAAGAGGGAGAAATAATTCCTCTTTTCTAGATGTTGTATTTTTTATAAAGGAAGTGGCAAGGTCAGAGAAGCAAGTTGCTGTTGCTTGTGCCAGGGAAAAGTACTACTAGCTTCAGACTTTGCCTCGGAGTTTTAGCTAGTCTCCAAGGTAGAGAAGGTTGTTAGCTAGTCTTCAAGGTAGAGAAGGGAATATGTGGAATCTTCTTCTGGGAACAAGTCTTGTTTCCACATGGAAAAATGTGGCAATAGGTGCTGAGCAGCCAACAAGTGTTATCAGTGATCTTTAAAATAATGGAGTAGAAAGGATGTCTCCCTCACCGGGAGACAACTACACAATTGGAACCGTATGAAGTCAATTAATGAGATTTTTGGCTCCTGAGGAGAATGGAGAAGAGAGACACAATGCAAGGAATTGAATTGTGAAATTGAAGTTATATTGAAGGCATTTATAGGATTAGGAAGACTTGCAAGAAGGGGGAGAAAAAAAAGATTTTGATTTCAGATGTTTAGGGAAGGTGACTTTCTAGTGCAGGCCAAGGGGAAACAAAAATAAAGTTTTGCTGTTTGGGCAGAGTCCACATTTTCTTTGTACTTTCCCTCTTATCAGTCTGCACACCAGTCAGGTGGGGAAAACTGGATTATGTGTCTCTTTCCCCCTGGAGCCTCATGTGAGTTACTGACTGGCACATTGCAGTCCTTGGTTTGTTCCACAGGTTGGCTGTCGGCATCTTAAAATATAACAGCCAAGGTTAAAGAACAAGAACTGATCAGGCAGGAAACCACTATTTTTTTTTTAATGAAAAAGAGAAGTAAAGCATATTTCTGAAGTAGTAAATACTTGTTAAATATAAGAAGAATTATTAAAGCATGACTGTGAATTAATGTGGTGAATCAAATAAAAAGGTGAGACTCTGCTAAGAATCAAGCAATACCATTGCCTTTTATCCTCTAAGTATCATTGGAAGATACTTTCTTTTGCTTGTCTCCTTTGTTCACTGCAGGGCTATTGCCTTCAGAAATGGAAACAAAGCCATAGCTAAATGTTGAGTGAGAAGAGCTCATTCCTCCCCTGTGGTGAAAAATATAAATAGAGGCAAGTAACCAAAATATAGAAAAACTTTCCCTAGTTTGTACAATAGTTCAATAAAGAATGGGGATATTGAACAAAGTCTTTTGATTCACATTGCCATTTTATGGAAGCCTCAAAAGTTTCCAATAATTTCCAATCATTTTAATTGTCATGAAAATCCCTGTTGTTTCTGCCAGACTATTTTTGTTGCATTTTATTGGCTTTTCTTTTTTGTCAGAGAAAACTGCTTTTAGGGTCAGTGAATGCGGAGTAAAAATATGTGCCAGGTAGTGGGAAGAGATAAGTACATGGTTTCCTGAATCTGTACCTTAATGCGGCTTACCTATTAAAAAGAAGTAATCTAGAATAGCTCTTCTTAGTGATGGTTATTCTCCCCTCCTTAGTTACCTTTTGATTATGCTGTTTCTGAATAGTTGTCTTACTGTGTAACCTTTTAGCTTCAATCTCACTCTCTTGGCTTTCAGTGCGAGGGTTCTTGCAGGGATTTCCCTTGAAATAAGCAACATCATCTCATCAACACATAGTGTTGAGCTCAGAGTGTCAAAACCCACTTATGACAATTCCCTCACCCAAGGGCATTCCTGAAAACTATAGATTATGAGATTTAGGAGCAGTGACATCTTCCTGTGTTGATTACAATATGCCTTTGAGGAGGTTTTGCAGAACCTTGTTTTGGTTTTTGGTTTGGTTTTTTTGAAGTAGAGTTTAATATAAAATCTTTTGGCTATTTTTACACAGGCATGTTTTCATTTAGACTACAATGTTCAGGAACTGAATGTGCCTTTTGTATGTATGCAGAGCCCTCAATAAAGAAAAGTCTTGTTCTCGTAGTTCCAGTTAGCACTATAAATAGCTCTAGAATAATGTTGTGCTGAGAGCCATAGAGAGCCCCCATAGATACCTCCCAGAATCTTGTCAAAAGGCAGAGGAGCAATGTTCTTTGGAGCTCAAAAGAGAGAGAATTCTTCCTGGTTATGGTTCTTGACATGAATTTCACCCAACATCCCAAGTAGAGGGGAGATATCCTCTAGTTTCCTTTTGCCCTGGTCATGTTCTCTATAAAAAAGAGCCTTAGTAAAGGCAACTGCAATTACAGTGTCAATTGCCACTTTATGAAGAGAACTCAAGGATAAGCCTCTCTGTTCCACATCCATTTCCTCCTGTCCATAAACGGCCCTGTTTCTCTGACAGCTCTTTCATCATCATCAACTTGACCTAATGCAGAATTCTGTCTGCTGCATCCTTTTGTGTTGCTGTGGATGTCTCAGCCATTCTTCAAGTCAGCTTAGGCCTGTTCTTGTAGATTCTTTCTGCACAGTATCCTTGAGGTAAAATCTGTCCCAGCTATCCACACAGCTAAAAAATTACTCATGTAGAGTCTTGCATCTCACTTACTTCACCATCAATTTCGCTGGCCGTGACTTCACAAAAGCAGTCTTGCCCTACTCTCATTCATTCAAAATGAGCATTTCTGGGTTTTTTTCCATTTCAATTTGTTTTTCTCCATTGACTCCTTCTGTTCTGTCTCATCAAGACTAACTACTATCTTCCAGTGTCAGGGCTGCTCACAGTCTTTAACTCCCTACTAGTTTCTTTTTTTTTTTTTTTTAATATGGAAAAGCTGACTTTCCTCTGTAGATATTAAACCACATTGGTGTCTATCACTTGCCCATTGTATTCTTATACTAGCATCCCTTACCTTTCTTACATGATTCATTTGGGAAGGGATGGAGATCTTGGATATCTAATGACATGTTTCATTGCCCTCCCACAAATCCTTAAAATGCTCATTCACTGTGATGCCTCAGTGTTCTTGGCACCACTTAGATTCATCAGTCACTCGTGTAACTAATTAAACTGTTGTACTGTAACTAACATGCCATGTCCACTGTGTTTCTTTGAACATCCTCATCTATATCCTAGCTCTTGCTGATTGAGAGATGAAAGTTGCTTTGAGTGAGAGGCCATCACTGTAATGTGTTTGGTGTTTGTACAAAGCCTGGCACTCTGACTCTTGGCAGTTCAGAATCAGTAGGTGATTAAGGTACGTTTTGTGTTGCTGGATCTATGCAAATGGTCGATGGGTTGTGATCTGTTGTGGATTCCAGCAGATTGTTCCAGACACCTTCATTGAACTTGCCACATATGCCACTTTGATAGTAATATACAGGCAGGCATATAACACCTAGAGGTGTTGATACATCATGAAATATTTATAAGTATAGGAATAATGTAAAATCTCATACAGACTCGATCCATCATTTTGAAACATTTAATACCTGAAAAATCTCGCTGTGTTCAGTACAGCCACCCATGGAGGCTTCATGGAGACTGCAAATGCACTTTTGGTGTGGATTGAAAATGAATAAACCAAACTCTGAAATTCAATTTAGTTTAATTTTAACACGTGATGTAAAAGCTAAAGTTTTTTGCATGCTGGGAACAACATAATTTTTAATAATCATTTGGAATGTGTCTCTGTGTTAGCTATTTGCAGCTTTAAAGTAATTTTCATTCTAAAAGTGTGTTTGAAAAATGCTTCAAGGCACTGAATTCCAAAATACAGACTAAAAGGTGGAGCCTGGATATGTTGGGTTTAGATCTGTTCAGAGTATCCAAGTGTGTGTGCATTCACTGATTTTGATTGAAAAGTTTAAGATAATATCTTGGCATGTTATGTATCAGCATGTATCAGAGTTTTACAGATACCATGATAAAACAATGCTGGCCTTCAAATAAAAGCCGTCTGTTAGCAGTGGATTTAGTAATTGCTGATTACTAAAATGCTTTAAAACTTAGACACAGACCAAACCACATTGACCAATGCGCTCAGTCATGGGCAAATAACAACAGCACAGACACCATTAGGCTGTACTGTTACACGTGCTGTTCATCTTCCTCACTGTGAAATCCTGCATACATCACCATCTCTGCCCTAATTTTGTCATTAAAGCTCTTCATTAAATTAAATAGCCAAAACAAGTTATCCTTCGGAAATTCTGATTCAGCTCTCTAGAGTATATAGATGCAAACAAACATTTTCAAAAAGCAAGTAAATGGGCTTATGCATGTCTGCAGGAAAATGTTTTAACTGTGTAACTATGATAGTGTGATTGACAAGTAGAAAAACAGCAGGGGTTATTTTATTTTTCTGGCTTGGTAAGTTAAATGCTACCTGGATGGAACACAGACATGGAATCCAGTGAAGCATTTCTCCCTTTCTAATTAGTGATACTTTGAACTCCCTGGGGGAGACCAATTTGTGGACCCCATGCTGCATTATGCCTTCAATAAACATATATACTGATTCTTAAGTACAGATCAAATAGCTCAGCTTCTGAAGCCTGATTTTCCTCCCAGTCTCAGTATATTGCTGTGTGATTTTTACAGCTTGGCATCTTGTAGAATTTGTGGACTTAAAAATATACGTATGTTAGAATTATGAACTCGTGACAAGTGCAGCTCCTTTTGCCTTCATTTGGGATAAAAGATAAGCTGATATTTAATTTAGTCAGAAAAGTTAAAATCAAATAGTTATTTTTCTTCTTTTAAGTAGCTTATAATTTCTCACAATTATATAGTAAATGATATAATTTGAAAAGGAACAGTGAAAAAAAAATTGCAGTTATTAGCATTGAAATCTGTCTGGAAGTGTGTATTGCCATGGGAATAGTTGCTTCTCAGTCCCATCCCAGTCTCTGCCACGGATCTGTTTTCGCAAGCAATCTACTCATTTGATTCCTTGGAGACAACATGTATTAAATGGAAATGTGGCCACATCACTTACAAACAGTGTGATGTTAGTATTCAGTTCTCAAAATTTATCTACACTTAGAGTTCCCATTTATTTCAGGTGAAAATAACTTTTGGATGGATCTCATGAGTGTTATTTGTAATGTACATGTTTGAGAGATGATTAATGGATGAAAAGTTTATAGAAGTTTTGTATTTTGAATTCTCTTTTTCTTTTGGTGGCATAACAAAGTAGAAGGAAACCAAAGCACATTAGTAAAAGATAATGACAACACTCAAAGTATAAGGCTGAAAAAAGGGAGGCTACTGTGGTTTAATCTAATCTGATTCACCAGTGGTGAAGTAAGCACATTTTACTCTAGTAAGAAATTTAGTGTACTTATTTTCCAAAAATTAGACCTGATTAAATGCAGTAGGTAGTGTGATTGCTCACACATGATCTTCATCATCAAATTCAGGAAAGCCACAGGGCTGCAGGATGACAGGCAGTGTATCTGATATTGTGAAGGAAGCTCTGGTCTCTGGCAAGACCCCTGAACGTGTGTCTGAACAGGAGGAAGTCTCATGTAGCCGGTGTTTGCTGTACAGTTGGAAGCAACATCTTAACCCAAGGAGGTTTTTCTGTCATCCACTTTGTAATAGGGCAATAATTTTACTGCTTTCCAGTTTGATGTAGCCATGTTATCTCTGTGGGAGCATTTGAGGTACTGTTAGGTTTTTTGGTTGTTTTTATTTTTCTGTCTATAATAAGCAGTTACTCCAAGTGTTACTTGAAATAGCAACTATTCTCCCTGAACTGCAGTTTTATTTTCTTTTGGCTTTTATTTCAGCTGTGGGAGCCAGCTGCTCCAAAGAGTGTGGGAAGCTGACTTGGAGGCCTGTCAGCTGCTAATCCGAGGATTTCAGCTGAAAGAAACCAGTTGCTGTGTTTTTGAGGAAGAAGAGAACCAAATGGATGAGATGGAGATGACTGCTGATGCCTCACCTGACACTGAAAAAAGAAAAGAAGGTCACTTTCTAAAGGGCACAGAGTGGGGTGCTGTTTCCTGCCCCAAACAGAGGGAGCTGAAAGAGGTATCTGAAATAGTCTCCAGCTGCATTTCAAGGGTTTTCCTTTTGAGAGGAGGAGTTGAATCTTTGTAATGGGTCAGCAGGGCAGGTTAAGTATGAACTTAACATCTGGCTTCCAGTCTGGGACATGAATAAAATAGCTTATCAGCTTCTCAGAAGTCACTCAGCCCTTTTTCCTTTTAAAAAGACCATAATTCTTTTTAAAATGCAGAAATTATTCAAGCAATAAATACAGAATGTACATCAGGATTTAAACTATTAAGTATTTAACCAAAATCATCAGTTGTTCCTCATCTCACTGATGAGTTTCATTTTGAGTTGGTTCTGCTGACTTGTTAGCCTGGATCATTGTTAGCTGACATGAAGAGAGAGTTAGTTTTCCTCCCTTAGTGAAATTGTCAAAAGTTTCTGAGCTAATAGATGCTGATAGGCTTACAGCATCCAACAATTAATAAAAGGAGGAAAAAATCATGAAGTTTAGAAGGTTTGACAAATTTCTTTTGAGTTTTCATGTTTTGATCTGGAATGCTATCCCTGCTTGAAAAATCAACCACTATCTAATAGTCTTTTAACTGTACTGACTAGGTAAACAAGCAGTTAAAAAAAGTTTTATCACCCAACAGCACCACTGTGACAAAAAGACCCTCCAACAGCAGTTGTTAGTTTTATTACCATGGAATTAAGTTGAAAAAAATTAAATTATGCTTAATTGCATCTGATGTTAAGACCCATTGAACTGAGCATTGCTCTGAAATCTGATGCCTTATTTTGCATTTATAAAGGCTGAGTCTTAGTGGAAAGCAGACCCATACCTGACTGTAAAATCTCTTGTTAGTAAAATTCTGGTTTTATATTGGGCTTCAGTAGTTCTGGCAGTCTTTTCTCAGGGCAAATGGTTAACAGACTGGCTTCACATAGAGAATAATTTCATTAGAAATGGTCAGCTTGGCTTTGATTCCACCCACATCAGTGCCTTACCGTATTTTTTATGAGTCTGCTGAAATAATATGAGGAGTTCTGTTGGTTACGGAAAGCTTTGGTCCTCTTTCAAAAGAGCTTAGAGGCTCTGGAGCGTTTATAATTTTGTGGTTGTTTCTGTAGCACTCCTGATATTTGTGCTATAGTTTGTCACCCATTTCACCCCTGCAAGCCCAGATTGTTTCCCTGGAGATCACCCTTGCTATCCAAAAGTGACAGCTGGGCAGCTGAAGGGAGGTGACTTCTGGTTGTGGAGAGATGTGTGGGACTGGAGGGATGGTTCCCCATTTCTTGAATGGAAGAGGAAACTGTATTTGCAGTGACAGGCAGGCTCTAAACTCTTAGAGAAGAGCCATAACAAATTATTCCCTAACATCTCTTGGTAGTTCATCACATGGCAGAATATAAAAGCAAACAAAAAACCCTGACACAAATCATGCTAACTTCTGGTTTTGAACTTGTTGAAGTGCAAGAAAAAATCTGTCTTGATTTATAAATGAACTTGAAAAACAAACTACTTTTGCAGCATTTAAATGCTCCGTTATATGGTAGTATATTTTTTTATTTAAAAATAATTCAATATTTGTGGCAAAAAATAGTGATGTAGTACTTAGTCTCTGAATTTAGCTGTTTATATGACTTCCATGGAAAAACTGACTCTGCCATTAGCAGGGAACTTTTTCATAGCCATTTATCAGCAAGTGAGGATACCTAATAGAAAAGCGTGTATTTGTCAAAATTCGTGGTTTCATATTATTTAACAAGGCTGTGGTGCCCCTGTGAGAGGAGGGGTAGCTTGCAGTGGTTGCCATGTTTCTGGAATGACTGTTCTGTTCAGCTGTGTCACAACCTCTGCTTCATCAGGGGATTTCTAGAGAGCACCATTGGCCACAGAAGCAGGAGGAAAGAGCCGTGTTCTTTGTACTTAGAGGTTACTGAATTAATTACTTCAAGACAATATATGAAAGGCTGATAATAGCATATGTGCATATATGCCTTGGGAAGTACATTTCATCCCCAGGTGATTGATTTACTTTACAGTGGAATTCTATAAATGAAGCTCTCCAGTTATTTATTGTGTCACATAGAGCTAAGCGCTGGTGCCAGGAGAATATTGGTTTTGTTGATGTGTACTATAAATAGTTTTCTTGCATATAACTGTATCTTACCCTATAAGTTTCCTTAGAAAGAAAAAAAAAACAAAAAAAAAAACCAAAAAAAACCAAAAACAAGCAAGAAACATAACAATAATAAAAAAAGCAAAATAGATGAAAGAGCTCTTCTCATAGATACTCAGATACTGCTTTGCAGAGGGGCCATTTATCATTTTTAATTAAATATCCTCACTAAATCAAAAAATATGACATTTTCTGGTATAAAAATATGTAAGGCATAAATTCTTTGAAAGTTTGTTATTTTACTATCATGTGAGCACAGGTTTATTAACTGTCAACAGTTATTTTATTGTTTTCATAACTGTGTTTTTTAAGACACTGCTGATTTTGTTTTTCCCAGGTTTTATGTGGTAGACTGGCATCCCAAAATAATTCAGTAAATCAGGCTTCCTTTATAACATTGACAACTGGGAACGGAAATCAGATGCATTGGCAGCTCAGCTTGTTGAAACATCATTAATGACATTTTGGTGAAAACGAAGTAAAGTGAGGCCAGTAAAAATCATCCTGTGAACCACTCTGAGTTACTTAAATAAGATATGCTTCTCTCAATTGTAGATAACTCATTAGGCTATAACATTAAAAAAACACTGGAGCAGAGTTGCAGACAATATTGCTACCCTCAGTTACGTGGAAGTCAGCTTGTCTAATTTGCTTGATATAGATTCTTGAATTCTCATATAAGTGTGTACTTTCCAGCTGGTAGCTGTGTTGATGAAATTAGGGTGTCCCATCATTTCAGTTGTAGTTTGACTGGTTTTGACTATTTGGGCTTGATTTTCTTCTAAGTCTCTGGAGAATTAAAGGGTTTTAGTTTTCATCCCACAAATGTTCCATGCTTTTAAACTGAGTGACATAGAAATTGCAATGATCATTACTATATGGTTGGATGCATATCTAGCTAATTTCTAAAATATGCAGTGCCATTTCATTTCTCTTCAGACATTAATGCCTGCTTCTTCCACTCCTTATAATATCTTGCTTTATTTTTTTGCTTCTTTATGATGTATGTGTAAGCAAATGCTTTTAAAAAGCAAAACCACCAGTGATAACTAATAAACTGAGAGATCTGTGTGTGCTGGACCTCCCTAACAGCAAGTAACCTGATGAACATGGGTATGTGTGCACCTGCAGGCCTGAGTTCCTGACCTATCCTTTTTTCTTCTTCTGCTCTCTGGCATGCTGTGCAGTGCTCCCTCTTAATCACTATGAAGGAAAGAAACACCTACTAGATTTCAAGAAAATTGAGGTGATTAAAGATACAAGGTAAAAAAAATCCCAAAATGCAGTAGTTTTACCTTCTGTAAGTCAGCATCTTTGGTAGTTGTCCCATCAGAATTGTTTGTAGTTAATTTCTTGCTTTTTCATCACAAAGAAAGTAGGGTTAAGGATAGGGTTAAGGATAAAGCCTGCTGTCTTTTCCTCTTCTTTATATACTTCAGTTTGGCCATGTGGGATGATGTTTTGGGGTTGGTTGAAGATCACTCAGGTGTTTGGAAAATGTTCTATGACTGTAAAGCTTTCATGTGAATAAATTTTTAAAAGGTACTGAGGTTTTAGTGATACCAAATGGACCATCACAAAAAATAACATTTCATGCGGTGTCTGCCACTAAAAAGAAGTTATCACAGAACATGATACAACATTTTTCAGAATATAGTGATAGAAAGCACCAAGAAAGCCTTTGTGAGTGGACTGTAACTGATTCCTGTTCATTGGGATAGCCTGTGGTCCAGGAGGCAAACGTGTAATGTGTAAAGGACAAAGCCTTTTGAAAGCTAAATAAGCTCTGCATTCATTTGGGCTTTAATTAAACACTGTGTTTGTGGAGCTTAGAAAATAATTTGGAAATTTAAAATTTAATCTTAGTTTTAAATGTCAGCGTTAAGCACTAGTGAAAGTCAGCATTTGTGTGTTTCTTGTATTCATCCAAGCCAAAAAAGGGATGTCAGTGGCAAGAGGCAGCTGGCTTGTACACAGTGGTCAGGTCCTCACAGTACAGCCACAAGCTGCATCAGAGACGGGGGTGGAGTTCTGCTGGGAAAAATGCCAGCTCTTAGGTAGGAACTGTAGCATCTCAGTAAGCCTGATACTTACATGTAATTTAGCAGTAAAAATACCATCAGAAAATTAATATTACAGGCGAGAGAAATTTAAACCTTTCTTTCAGATTGGTTGCTGAAAATAGTATCCAGTAACAATTGTGATTTTATGGCAGATTAATGATTTTGCCCTTTTTTTAATGTGTATCTATATATGTGTGATTGTGTGCATACCAAAGCAATATCCCTATCTCAGTTTATTATCAACAACAGTGTTACGTGTGATTAGTATTAATGATTTCCCAATGATACTAACATCAAATTTCTTTGCTCCTCAGCCAGTCAATGAAACATTGGCTAAAGGAAATTTTGAAGGAAGAACTGGCTATAGTTAGCATTTGTTACCAATAGGAAACATTGATTGGGTCTCTCATTTCTCCTGCCTAAAATCATTTACAAAGTTCATACAAAAAAAAAAAAAAAAAAGTCTGTAGACTCTTGAAGAGTGTATAGATCTGCAAGAGCTTGATAGAAAAGTTACTTTTAATTTATAGTTGGTCCTTCAGTTTTAGAGGCAGTATTCCTTGTGGGTTTTAAGTGAGAAGCCAAAGCAGGCTTTAATAAACTATATTCAAATGTAGTTTAAAATATTGGGTGGCTGCCATTGCTCCATTACAAATGCAATTTAAATCTTCCATGCATGTGAAGAAAATTGATGCAACTGTTCAGCTTACATAACTTTTTATTGTGCTATATGGTTTTTATAAGTTCCATTAAAATCATTCTGTTTATATAGCATGTATCTACTATATACTTAATAATTTATCTCTAACAGGTTATGGAAGACATTTCATTTGGAACAGAGGGTCATTTATCTGAGGTAAGTGTTTCCTAGGCAGTATAAAGTGGTGATATTGTACAGAATTTTCTTTGTCTCAATTAGAATAAGTGACACTTGTTTTAATAGTGTTACCTTTGCTTAAAATTTACTAGAGAGTGTGTGAGCACTTGGAAAAGCAACACAGTCACTACTAGAGTGGGCCCATTCCTTTTTTTTTTTTTTTTTCCATTGAAGATAATGGCATAATTGCTGAGTATTTCAGGGAGTTTATAGTTAAAACCAGTGCTGATATTTTTAACACATACTAACAACAGGATGAACACACTGGGGAAAAGAAGAACCAGTAATATTTAGCCAGCCCAACTGTAGCACTGTCATGATGCTTTGGTAGGAATGGAACAAAATCATGATGCTTAGCCTGTTTTCTTGTGTGCCACTAAAAATACCTTTGAATTTATTTTTGAAGTATAAAAACATACAAGCATACTGCAGCAGAATGCACAGTAAAAGGAATTTCATCTAAATGAAATACTGGATGGTTGTAATTTTACACCATTTTCATAAAAGAAGTATCTCAGAACTTAGTCCATGTATTTAACAAAGCTAGGATAATTGAGTATCATGAGATGCATGGCCTATGAGAAAAACCTGCTTAAATACAAAAGTCTGTCTACCTACAAACTTAAGAGTTCAGGTAATACATGTGTAAGGAGAGTTACCCTGGTTCTAAGAGCTGTACTGTTTCAGTCTGGTCCATTTTTATGTCAGTATGCCTTGCAACTTACATAGTAAGGAAATTTAGTATCCAAGCATTGTGTCCAGCCAGCAAATAAATTACATGGACAAGTGTAACCTTCCCCAGTTCACCTTCCATAACACCAGACATGCCTTCCTGTCAAGTACAACTGATAAGTGCTCCAAAATAAGCAAATATCCTAAATTTTGATATTTATTTATTTAATGACTATTCAGATGAAGCATTTCTTTAGATTCCCACTGGTGAAACCAAAGACTGTGGAGGAAAGATAATCTAACTGCAACACCAAGCTCAGATTGTTGACTTTGTGTTCAAGGAGACTGTGACATGAGGGCACACCTAGGATAGACTGCTTGGCTGTGTGTGAGTTCAGCATAAATAAAAACAGGAAGCCTTGAGAATGAAGGTGAACTTTGCAGGAAATGCAAATGGCTTTTCTGATCAGTGAACTTTGCTGTGAATTATAGATGAACTGTGTGGCTGCTTGTGTCCATGCATGTCATGAAAGAGGGGCAGGTAAGCCCGTGGAATAAAGGCAGCAAAAAGCCCTACTACCATCAGGGCAAAATACTGAGGGCACCAGAGTTCACAGGTATACAGGGCTGCCACTCCAGAAGAGTGCACCAGGAGCTTAGTATCTTAGAGTCCTCAGAAGCAGAGAGACTTCTGAAGTTTTGAGGGAGTGGGACAAAAGTGCATAAAGACAATGTAAAGCAACAATAGAAATAAAAGAAAAGGAAATATGCTAGAAAGCCAGGCTCTACCACACTGCCACATCTGGACTGATGGTGACTTGTAGAGAGCTCTCCACAAAGCTCCGTGAAAGTGTCAGCAGCCTGTACCATGTCAAGGTTTTTCCTAAATGTACCTTTGGTGCTCTGTTCCCTAATTCAGGCTGGTTGGTCTCACCGCTGCCTGCAGGAGAGCACCCAGTCAGTCATTCCAGATTTTTGCATCTTAATGACTTGGGACCAGAGATGGGAATGAACAGTACTAGGAACCACCTATAAATGAAACCCAGCTATACTGACTCCTTGCACAGCAGGGTGTGGACACAGGAAAACAGTTTGGTACTTTTGTTTCCTTTTCCAACTCCTGACCCACTGTGAGTTTTTATTGGTAAGTCAGTAAATAGCCTCATCCTCCCGCAGCAGGAGCTGGAATTGCCCCAGTGTAATTAAATGAGCCAGTTGCAGTATTGTGCTCTCATTTTATAAAGTCTGCAATTAGGGAAGATGTTCAGTCTACTAGGGATGAGACTAGGAAGACTGCTGTCAGGCCACAGCAGGGTGCTGGAAGGCAGTGAAAAACTCTGTTCCTGCAGAGATGCTTTTCCAGGGACACTCCTCTGTAGCTGTGATGGAAGATACACAAAGGGAAGAATTGCCAACATTGGCCTGTAATTCTGATGAGTCATTTAACACTCCCATGTGGAGAAGGGAAGGGGATCAGTGCAAGCAAAAGGAGTGTGGGAAAAGCATGTGATGGTAGGAAAGAGGTAGGTCACAGCTGGCTGGAAGGCTTTGTGCCTATACTGTTGCATATGAGAAAGTGGGGAGTGTGTCATAGTGCTGAAGTCTCTTAAATATATATAACAGTGCTGATGGAACAAGCGAGCAGTCTGTAAATGGAAGGTGGTAAGAGCAAAAGTAATTAGGAAACAACCTTGATCCCTCTTCTGAGAAAAGTTAGATAGCTACCTCCATGAAAGAAAAGCTCATCTAAACAAAATCAGACGCAACAGGGAAGTTTCTGTTGGACAAACTCTGTAGGTGGAGGAATCAGCAGATATTCTTTGGTACTGTCCAGAAGACAACAGGTTTATAGTACAGCACCATCTTCTTTTGGTGCAGACAACAGTCACAGACTACAAATCTGTGTCAGGAGTTTTTCAGTGGCTCAAAAGTTTTGACAAGGAAAGGACAAAAGTGTTTGTAAGAATGAGCCTAGAAGGGTACTGCATGATGTAAGTGTGAAGCAGCAAGACCCCTGAGTACACTAAGCTACATTAAACAGAAGACATGTGAAATGGCAAGGGAGTTCAGGGATAAGTTGGATGCAAGGGAAAGGTGAAAGAAAGCATGTGTGTCTTCTAATAGGAAAGGTGAATGAGAAAATAAATGAGATCAGATTTTTTTTCTTCCTTATTCTCTGTGCCTTTGGTCTTTTTAAAGATTTTAAGCTATGTCCAATTATGTAGTACTCCTAGTATTCACTACAAGGTAGCAAATAAAAGATCCAAAGGCAAATGAGATGTACTCAAGTCAGGCTATGCTGATGAAATTTCTCCTGAGCACATAGGAGCCAAGGAAAACAATCTCCAAACCATTAACAAGCTCCTTTGAAAACTCCTAGAGGAGGCTTGAAGTCCCAATGGATCAGGAAAGGCAGACTTTGTGTTTGCCTTTAAAAAGGAGGTAGGCCAGGACTTTGTGCCAGTCAACATAATTTCAATTAGGATTAGAGTTCCAAATGGTCTTGATAGATTGAAAGAATAGTCAGAAATCAATAAGAAGGGATATGTTGAAAGACAGGTGCAAATTACATTTGAGGGAGAAAGAGTCGGATTTATATATACAAATGGTAAATAGCAGCTAAGTTGACAATACTGCAGAAGAATCATCTAGGTTTATAGTGGACTACAAGTATAGTGGGATTCATTACCTTCATTGTGTTGGAAGAAAGGGCAAATGTCATTTGCAGGCTCATTACTGGGAATGTCAGTTGTAAGACAGAAATAATTACTGTGCTTAGCTGAGAATGCCAAAGCCTCCAGAGAACTATGGCTCTAGTCTGGACACCTGCCTCTATAGAACACAGGAACACAGTGAAGCAAAGAAGGAAAGCAATAGAAATAAAAGGTTCAGAATTCTTGGTCTGGTTGAAAGTCAAAGTCTTCAACCACATAAAACGTAATGATATATAGAAGAACTATTAGTTACTGTTGTGTGCTACATAAGGGTAAAATGGAATATAACCATCTTGGTTTGTAGCAGGAAGAAAACCTGCTCACTGCAAGGGTACCTTAGCCCTTAGTCTGTACCCTGCAACCAGAACCACCAGGTCCCATGTTAGCTGGTAAGAGCCATGCATGCAGACACCAGCTGAGGACAGTCACAGCAGGCTGGGTCACACTGAGGACAGTCACAGAGCAGGCTCTGGTGGTCCCTGGGTGCTTCCTGGGCAGCCTTGCTGTGATGGTGTTGGTCATAAGTAACATGCATTGTTCTCAGTGGCCTTCCTCATCTCCAGCAGCTGCCCAGGACAATGCACATGGGGCAGGAAATCTGGGATGCAGAGCAGGAACAAATTCTTTTGTTTGTTCTTCCCCCTGCACTGTGGTCACCTCATGGCCATGCAGCTCATTTATCTCAGGGCATGTGCACTTAGCCTGCATGTGACTGAAGCATCTGCTCAAGCAGGACAAATATGGATGGTTGCATTCTGTTTCTAGGAATTATTTAAGATATGCTGTGGCCTAACATTATGCAGTTTCAAGTGCTGACAATTGCCATTAACTTCTGCAAGGGTGGAGGGTAAACAAGCAGCACTTCTGCCAGCTGTAGATCGCTGTTCTAAACCTTGCGTCATAATGTGAAGTATCTGCCTGCAAGGACAACTTTTTGTGGTTGTTATTTACATAACTTTGCGTTATTTTAACTATTATAAAGGAGAGACTGTTTAGTGCAGGTGAAGGAAATCTGGCTTTGACTCTGCAGAAGGTATTCTAAAGCTTCTATTTTATTTGGATTATGGTATTGCTGCTTGGAAGTAAGGCAATGTCCTTTCACAAAAGTTCCTCTGTAGGAAGAATGAATTTTAGGGATATATCTGGGAAGCATCCTTCTCAGCACAACCATCAAAGACTCTAATATAGACTCTAATCCCAAATAGAATTAAATTAATCTAGCTACAATGTGATGTAGGCATCACTACAATATGAGTTCTATATAAAATTGCTAAGCTAAATGGAAGAGCATAGGAGGTGTTTGCACTGGAAAAGCTGGTCAAACATTTTCCTCAAGTAGTGCTGTTGTAGAGCTGTTGCTCATAGGTGGTATAATTACTTGTAAAAGGGTAAAACAAAATGCAGAAGATGAAAGTGAAAACCATTCCTTCTGCTCTTGATGCAATATGCTGATGTTACAGCAGTGCATCAGCTGGAACGTTGTCTCTTTTTACAATTTCTTGCATCTGACTTTCACACCTTTGGGAAAAAATGAGAATTTCTACTTTTTCTGAGAAGCCAGAAGAATTGCACCTTAAACAGTAAATCACACCCATATTTGTGCTGTTTTCATCTGCTTTAGGATTTAGAGGGGAAAAAACATCCCAGCCAGCTACATTCCCTGTTCACAGAAAAATCCATAAAGCAATATTGCATTTCAGCTCTCTCTTGACTCCTGCAATCTCTCCCAGCTGCTTCCTAAAAATGCCGTTAGAGCAAAAATAACCAAAGTCTTCAGACCTACAGCATCTTGTAGCATTGACATAACCTACAATTCTGGATGAGCTGTATTTTATGAGTAAGTTGAGCTTGAGGCAGAGTCCACTTTCCTCTCAGAGATGTTGTTGATCAGTGTAAAGTGCCACTTGCTGTTCTGAATAGTTTGTGTATCATGGACAGGGATTTTCCTGCCTACATAGACAAATGTCAAATAAAAATGCTACCAGTGATGAAAGGCACTAAGAGAAATATTTTCTATCTACTTCTCTGGGCTATCAAACCTTTTTAAAATGAGGGCCTGGAGGCAGGAGCCGTGGAGTTGGTTGAATGTTTAGAATTATTGCTGTGTATTTTTGAGAGCACTGTATGTTTCTTCTCTTTCCATTTATTTGTTTATTTATTTATTTATTAATATTAATTCTGGAAAATTGTAATTTGTATGATGGTTCTCCTGCATTAATCGCATGACACCTGTAAGTAAATTCCTGGGAGCTGATGCTTGTCTAAGGTGTTGGAAGAACTTCTCATTTCAACTAAAAAAGCAGATGGGTTATGTAGGTGCAGAAATAGTTCATTCATACACTGTTATGGCTGTAATAAAGAGAAATTAAGCTGCATTATTAGTATTTAAAGACTAATTAAATATAACCTCAATCTTACAGAGCTATTTTGGTTACTCTGAAGTGCAATCATAGCCCTTTAGTTATGATTAAATTGGTTTCAAGTGTTTAAAGACCTAAACAAGCTTGATTTGACTTTTACACTCTCAGATTTCCCTGCTTTCCCATATTGTTGTTACAATTGATTACATTTGCCTAATATTTATTGTTCCTTTACCTTAATTTCTAAAGTAAACAGGATTTTGTTACATTTTGAGGCAATGTATTAAGTACCCAAAATGGGATCATTCAGGAAGAATACCCTGCATTTTTTTCGTATTGGGAGCTTTCTTTACGTGGTCATAATTTTAGATGTGCTTTCAGAGCACTTGTTTGGCTTTTTCCAATTTACTGATTTGTTTACCCTGAGCCCTAAGTTCTCTTGGACAACTCTTATCTGTCCTTGCATGCATGTCACAGAATGATTCCCTAAGAGCTTTCTACCGATACAAATGCTGGGGTTGTCCCACTCCATAACAGCACATGGAGTCCTGCTGGTTTGCTGAATAATAATTTAGTAGTGGGGTGGAAGACTTCACTGGTCTTCAGAAAAAGACATTCCTAGCTGCTGCAAGGAGAATGTTTATTTTCTCCTCTCATGTTCTCACTTTAAAAACAGTGGGGTTTTTACACATCAGTATGTTCTGTGGAGTGCTGATGTGGGTTCTCAGGTTTGGTAATGCCTGGAAGTGGCGGCTCCGGTCCTGTGCACGGAGCCAGAGACTTGGCCATTGTGCTCCTCTGTGTCTGAGTTTGCAACATAACCTCTTAACCAACATACCCTTCCAGGGACTGAGCTGCAGCTGGTCCCAGTGGGATCTGCTGGATAGCCATGTCTGGGAAAGGCCCAAGGAAAGCGAGAAAGTAAAGCTTTGTGCCATAAGAGAGGATGTGCCAGCAAGCAGAACTCTTCTGGCATTCGACTCCACGTATGCAAAGTTAAAAGATAGCACACAACTGAGATCTGGTAAATGTATTCACTAAAACTCAAATTGTTTCACAATGGGCAGCATTCCAAAAAGTATTAGCATGATTTTTTTGGAAGGCCTTTGACTGAAGGTTTGATTTCCCAAGTACTTTTTTCTTTGAGGAGAAAAAACTTCTGCAGCTAGTATATGGCCACATTAGAGGCTGGCTTTATTAATGAGTGCACAGACTAGGTGTAGCAACATTCTAGTTTTTTGGACTCCAGCTGATAAATTTCCTTTTTTTTTTTTTTTTTTTTTAACATGGTTCCAGCAGAAGTTCATCTTGGCACCATAATCTTTTTTTACAAATAACTCCTGTCATTACTGTAGACATCACTATGGTGCCATGGGAGTCAGAGGAAAGGCTTGTCTCAGAGCTGTACAAATTGATGGATTTTTTTCCCCTCTTCTCATATTTGCTGCTTATTTGGGTCATTTCTCAAAGTACTACTCAATGCAAAATATAAAAAATAGCAATTACCCCTGTGCAATGTATCTGAAAAACTTATGAGAAGGACTTTGAAACTGGTTTAAAATACTCAGTTTAAAATAGAAAAAGTAGAGAAGCATTCTTTTTGAAAATTTAGTCTTGTTTAATAATAACACAGTAAAAAAGTACAGTTTCATCTTGTAATCTCAAAGACTTTGATGCATTTTCTTTGATTGCCTGAGCAAAGTCCCCAAGTACTCTAGCCAGATTTTTCTTCAAAAATATAAGTCCATTTTATGTGTATAAGAGTTACCAAAATGTTGCTGCTTGAAATATTTATATGACCTAAAAGTGTAAATCACATTTACATGAACAACTTGAAATTTGGGTACCTTAATGGGTGGTTAGCATGAGACTTCCCTCCCTTGCTGTGATGAGACAACAGGGGAGCAGTTCAGAGTAGTTGTCTCCACACCCCTTTAATCATCTGCTGAAAGTGAGATTGTGACTTATTTTCTGCAGGGAAGAAGACTGAGGCCACAAGCTAATTCCATTTCATATTAATCACCAATTTATTATATAGAAACAGCTTTTTGTCTATCTAATGGGAATTTGCTTTTAGGCAATGCCTTTGCACTGCAAAGTATCTTATCCCCTTACTAATATTTTATTTTCCCTTTCATTTGATGCAAATTTGATGTAGAAAAGTGCAGTCAGCAGCAAACATGCTTTCTTTTATTTTTCAACTTTCTGCAGGAGTTCTTCATATTTTCTGCAGAGCTGGGAGAAAAATGTGAAGCGATAAGTGAGAAACTGGTGCATCTGGAGGATCAATTGCAAAGTTCCACCTGCAGAGTTGATGAAGGAGTTATTCATATCCTTTTCACTATAGGTATAGATACATATCAATCTGTGTGAGTATGCACATGAGACACTTGCCTTTCAGATTCACATGGAATGCTGGTTCTTAGGGTGGGTTAGATACGTTCAGAATGGGAGAAATTATTGTCTTGCTGAAATGGGTATTTTTGTGTAGTAGGTTTTCCTATAGTGTATTTTCCCTGTGGTCAGATCCAGTTGGTTCTTTTTAAATTAAGATTGGGCACTGAAAAGCCTTTATTTTATGGTTAAAATCCTTTTGCTGGTAATGCTCTTATAATTAAATACGTAGTGCACCAAAAGCTGCGTGGATATGAGTGTCCATGCACCTGCATTTCCCAGCATAATTTAGCTGAATTAGATGCTACTTTATTGACTCAGACTGTGTATATTGTCACCTGCAGTATGGGATTTTTTCTTTTTTTAAAAAAATGGGTAACAGATGCATCATGCGGCATCCTACACATTTTAATCTGCCCCTAACACTCCAGTGCAAGTAACCAGATAAGATATTGTCTTATGCACACTTATGTCTTTCTGTGCTTTATCTGTCAGTTTTTCTGAAGATTGCTTAACCTTTATGAGGAATTCCTTGGCCATTTTTCAAAATTTTTGAGCACAAAATTTTCTTCCATTTGTAACTTTCATAGGAAAAACTTTCATAAAAGAGATTTTGTTCTTCTAAGAGAGGGTAAGGAAAGCAAGAACCAGTGAAGCTGAGGAAGATGAGGGCACTGAGCTGGTTAGGTTTTAGTAGAGAAGAGGTGGCAGTTGAGAGCATCATGAAGAAAGAAAAGATATGTTCAAGGTGCAGAGATTAGCAGAGGAGCCCTTGGAGACATCTCAAGGTGAGTAGGGATGATGATGGTGCTAGAAAGGATTCAGTTTCTGCTAAGAGAAGGTGGACAGAGGATAGTTTAGAGAAAGGAGAATAAATAGTGTGTGGAAATACCACTGTGTTTTAAGCAATTGGGCATCCATTGCAAGTCATTGCAAAATTCCTATTCTAGAAACTTGGTTACTTTAAAGATAACAGAAGGATAAAGTGCAAGGGGCAGAGGGAAGGAAGAATGGTGCTGGGGGAAGGGGATTTGCATCAGAGGAGAGAAATCCAGTCAGTAATTTGTCACTGCTTTCAATGTTTCTTTTCTAAGCATTTCCATATACACACAATATACAGAAAGACTATTCAGCATTCTTTTCATTATATTTGCAGTGTTCATGCTTGGTTGCAGTTGTGTTTCCCCAATGCATTCTTTTCAGAACTGTATGGATGTGTTTTGTGTGTGTGTGTGCAGAGCATCCAATTCCTTTCTCCCTTGCATATATTTATTCTCAAATGAGCCTTCTCAGTGGCCCTTACAGAAGAACACTGAGGGTTGGAGTTATAGGTTCTTTGCAGGGGACTTAAGTTAATAGTCAAACTGAACAGTCACATCTGATCATAGTTATACTTTACTAGGTAAGGTGAAATAGGCTAGAAAACTGCATTTTTGGTTCCAGAAGATAACACACTACGTATATGTGAAATAGTAGTGTTTCTTACGTTCTGTGGAGCATGCCTATTTCTTTGCAGCTGTTGACACTACAAGAGTTAGTTAAAAAAAATAAAATGAGTAATTGTAAATTTCAGGAGAGTTGTAGATTAGTCTCATTTTAAGCCACAGTTTTCTGATAGAGATCTGACTTCCGCTATCAGTGAAATTCAGCTCATGTTATCTAAATACAGAAATGCACAGTGTGTGATATCCTGGTCCTAGCAAGACCATCAGTCACAAAATAATAAACCATGTTTAAAACATAGGGACATACAAAGAAACAGTTCAGCAATTCAGTTACCCCTCATTAACATTCAGTTGCTATTTCAGAGGTAGTCCAGGTCAATGTGCATAAAATGTTACCATCTGGTACATGTAATCACTATGCTGTACTTCAAAAGGAATAAGAAAAATAGCTACCACAGTGCTACGGACCTGTAGATTGGTTTGTTTGTTTTTTTTAATATAAAGACTGCTCAGTGCCTATAAAATTAGCTTTCACTCGTTGGTAACTTGCCTGTATTGCAGGAACTAGCGCTAAGACAACAGGCAACAATTAGCCTCAGGAGAAGAATTTATTTAATAGATGAATTTGGTTTTTGCATGGTAATCTATCTGATTTTAGATAAAACAATTTCCTATCACAGGACAATCGTGCAGTCCTCATTAAAAATTTGTAGAACTCAGAGCAGGAGCCTAAAGATCTGAAATAGTAATAAAAGCACAATAAATTTTTCCAAGTCCATTCACTGGTTATTTTCACTCTTTCCATATCCTCCCAAAAAACTGCCTTACACATAAATATTACAAAATGTATTCGGTCAAATATCTAGCTGGGGGCTGCACAGATGTAAGTTACTGCTGTGGTCTAATTATTAAAAGACTTTCAAAGACTCCACTGAAAAAAATAAATTCCTGATGTTCTCGAGCCATTTGCCAATGTTTAGCGTGTGTCATAGCTTTGATTAATAATTAAGTTTGTATTAGAAGAAAAAAAACAGATGTCATTGTTTTTCATTCTATGTTTTGATGGCATAGCACACTTAAATCAAGGATGCTGCTCATCATAAGTGCCAGCATGACCTGAAAAAAGGAGAAATCCAGGGATATTTCTTGGCCCTGAGTATAGACCTACTTGCAATTCTAATTTACTGTTGAAATCTTTCATAAAAACCACTAAATTGCCCTTCTGTATAAAAAATTCAAACAATAGGGGCATGGGACTGGATGTTAGAGTTCTCTGTAGCACTATGACATATTTGCTAAATTCTATGTAGTATAACCAAATAAACCTACAAAATATTCACTTATACTTAATCATTAATGAGTGTATGGAAACAGTCCACATCATTAATCAGAAAAACCAAAGGATGAGAGGTGACTCATTCTGGTGTCTGCAGAGCTGATGAGAGGTGTTACTTTCCTGACAGTAAAGGCCTGGAATTCCCACTAAAATTAAATGGAGCCTATATTGCAATTTCACAGTCATTTTTTGTTCTTAATTAGTAGTTACATTTTGATAGACAATTTGAATGCATGTAATAGTTCCTCTGGGTGGAAATGCTTTGTTGGAAGAAAACCTGGCTGTAGTATTATTACAAAAGCAATCTTCTTTCCTTGCCCTAAAATGGGCATTTCAATCAGTTATTTTGAAAGCAGAATTTTGTGCCTAAACATTCATTAAACATCGCAGATCACTTTGCTAACCCTTCACCTTTATCCTGCAGCAGGCCGCCACACAGGTCTTGCTTTACACCAGAGCAGGTTTTCAAGAGAATGATGTGCAATTCATCCCTGTCTGTAGCTCAGTGAGGAATGTCGCTGTGGGTGAACCTGTAAGAGATTTTGGGATCCTCCAAGAATCAGAGGAGTCAGTCAGTCATCCTCTTTGATTTTATTTTAGATGACAGGAGGATGAGCCCTTCCCAGTGTGTGTCGCACAAAGACCATGGTTCAACTTGTATTGTTTATGCTGTGATAGAGGTAGATCAGTGTATTTCCACCCAGGTGCTGCAACTTCTTTGCCTTCCATTTTCTGCTGGAACAAGCAATTTGAAAATAGCAGATATTCAGACCACTGAAGGGTCCCATTTTTCAACAGTCATTCTGTTGCAGTTTTTTGTTTTGTTTGCTGTTTCGTTTAGTTTTTGGGGGAGTATTTTGGGTTATGCATGGGAGGGGTATCATCTTAGTTTATGCATTCATGGATATGAAGGAGGGCAACAGTAATCAAGGGGGTAAATTAGAAAATTCTAATTGGTTGCACTACTTCTACTACTACTACTACTACTTGTTCTGTCACTGGACAAATAAAAAGTCAGAAGAGTCTGGCTCCTTCTTCTTCACTCCTACCTTTCAGCTATTTATACACAGTGGTAGCATTCTGTGAGCCTTCTTTTCTTCAGATTGAAGAGTCCCAGCTCTCTCAGCATCTCCTGATGTGGTGGATACTCAAGTCAATTAAACTGGTCCTGTGCTGGAGTCATTCCAGTAAGTCCTTCTCTTTTATTGTGGAAGCCATAACATCCAGATGGGATGTTAGCAGTGCTGATAAGGTTGGAAGGATCATCTCCCTCTGCCTGCTGACTGTGTTTTTGTTAATCCAGCCTGGGAGGCTGTTGGGCACCTTTGCCTCAAGACATGTTGCTGGTGTATGTGCAGTTTATTGTCCACCATGACCTCAAGGTTCTTTTCTGCAGAGCTACTTTCCAGCTGGCTTAGCTCCTCCATGGGTGCTGGTGCCTAGGGTTAGGGGTGACACTTGTGGTTAGGTGGTGGGACATCAAGCTGAGCATCTGTCTGCAGCCACTGTAGAGTTTGGCTTTTAGAAACAAGCAGGTTAAAAACAAGAAAAGACCCAACCAAAAGCCTCTTTCTGATTATTTCTGTTCTTCAAGAGCAAATTTCTTCTTCAGATGTAAAAAAAAAAAAATGCAGTTACTTTCCAAAATCCCATTGACCCTTATATGAGAGCAGTAGTAGTCCTTCGTTGTCCTTCCAATGTCTTTTTATCTTATAATGTGTACTCTTAGTTTCTAACCTTTCCTGTAGGCAGGCAACTGATTGATATCTACTTTTCGTCTCTTTTCCCTGAACATCTGGGCTGAGAGATCAGAAGCTGCATTTGAGCAAAATTATCCCATTTTTTCCAAAACTTAAGTAAGTCTCTACAGCAATTTGATCTGCTTTTTATCTGCTTGGAAATCATGGCATCTGAGATGATGCTCAAGTTTTTCAGAGAGACAAAGTCAAATAGGTGAAAAGCTTCCAGCAAGATAATGTTAGACCTGCAGCATTGTTGAATATGGGTTGCATTTGTGTGAATATGGGTTGTACTTGTTCCCAAGTACTTTAATTTACTGCTTATTTGACACTGTGGAGATGTTTTCAGTTTTCAGAGGAAGACAGCAGAACCAGAAAATATTCCTAGTTCGAACTTATTTTCACTCCTGCCTTGGATACCGGCTCAATATTTGCAGCACTAGATAGAGAATTTAAGCATGAAGGGCACATTTGCATGTGGACCCATGCAAAACTGTTTATTTTCATTTTTAAAAGAATGAAGCTGTTTATCCAGATATAACCTCTGTGTGGATAGAGATGCCATGCTCAGCCATGTACCATATATTTGTCTTGGCCATAAAGGCTCATTGGACAGTTACTTGTCCACACTTATGAGGTTATTGGAACTTGCTATATTTAGACTATGCAGTCATCTTTTTTTGTTGCTCCATCTTTCTGTTGGTTAATGGGTTTTTTCTCTGTCTTCCTCATTTTCTTCCATCCTTTAAGATTTCTCATCCACTGTCACTGAAACATTTCAATTTTGCTTTTTCTCTCTACCTGAAAAGAGTTTTGTAGTTGCCTGGGATACAACAAGTAACAGCATGCAGTCAGAGACTACCCATCAGAATTAATTAAACTTCAGAAGGTTTATGGTGTTCATGGACTGCAGAATTTATGTTTACCAGTTAGATTTTCAGCACAGCCTCATGATTAAGTTGCAGAGGGGTGGAGAATCCAGGACTTAGAAGAGGATAATAATATCTTACACTTCAGAAAAGATGGAAAGCATAATTAATTTGTCCTTGTACAGTGCTTTGTGATCCTGGGATAGGAGAAGCTTTATGTGTACTGCTACAACTCGTAATCAGAGATAGAAGCCCTTTAGATTAACAGAGCTGTTTAGAAATTAGAAATACGCACAAACATATTAAGAGCAAAACATCATAGCAAATGTGTAAATACACAAAAATGAACTTTTGAGAAATTGGTAACAAAATCAAAAACAGCAAAGACTTTTCAAAGACATAATAATGGCTACCTGAAAGAGCTATGATTGGTATAGCTTTACCATGGTCTAGTCACAATTTTTCAAAAGTAGCACCTTAGTTTTTATAGTCACATAACCTGAGGCCATCTCTTTTTCTTGACATTGCATTGGCGTTGGGGTCAAGTAAAACAACATTTACTAATGTATGAGCTCTACAAAGGACAAAGACTTTCCTTGTGTGTAATCCTTTCTGTGTGTTGTACTTTTGAAACCAAGTTATTTCAGTGTTTTCCTGTTTCACTTCCCTTGAAGTGGGGTTCTGGCATAATTTGATGACATACTGCTAGATATGAACCAATTTCTGTCTTTTGTGATCTTTGCCCTTCACCCATACCTGTCCAGGAAGGCCTCAGTGGGGATGGGATGGGCCTTAGGATCTGTTCATAGACTTGGTCATTGATTTATCATTTCAGCAGGCTCTGACTTGCCTCTGCTTGCTTTCTTCTCTATATAGAGTAAGCTACGGAAGAGAGGATAAAATTGGTTGTCACACTGAGCTACATCCAGTCCTTATACTTCTTCCAACAATGAACAGTGTTGCTGATTTAAGACTATCAGCAGAAAGGCCAATATATTGGTAGTACAAACTTATTGCCAGTCATAGCACAAAAAGCTGTACTGCTAAGGAAGCCTAGCCACTTAAAAGCTTATGTATGTGCCAGTAGTTGCTACTGTCTCTGTGGATATCCTACCTTCATCTGCCAGTCTGTTCCCTGCTGCTCCCTTTTTTGCCAGCGTGTGACACTGTCCCTCTTGTCATTGTGGAGCTGGGGAAAGAGGGAAGTGGAAGGTCTCTTTCAGAGGCTGAGCCATTAACCATCAGTTTCTTCCTCAATTCATTCCAGGAACTCTGAACTAGGAAAATAAAATGTGGAGAACTCTTTCTTAACCAAATGTAGCATTTTATACTAATTATTGGATACTTTTCAGGTGGCCTTCTTCCTTTTAATGCACAACAGTACAACCTTGTTACTGCCCTCTTTGCTTTTCAACTTGTTCAAAGCATTCCTTGTGGAGTCTTGTATAGTTTATATTTGTGTGTTCTGCACTATAATTATAATGATAATTCAGCTAACATGAAAGCTTGCTGGAGGTAAGTGTAGCAGAAACACTTTCTCTGCTGTAAGCTGATTTTGCTCCTTACCTAGATTCCCACCCCACCTTGCATAGTGCATGTTGAGCTCACTAATGCCACACAAGCTGTGGTCTCTTGGCATTTCAGGCTGCTCCTGTTCCCTTCACCTGGGACCTGTTCCACTCAGGTTTGTGTCTCTGACATAAAAATCCACCCTCCATCCATCACGGAGCTCACACCTAGTGCTGCTGTCTCCATGGTACACAATATTTTTTGTTTCCTTCTTTCTCTCCTTCCAGAATAGTATCCAAGCAGTATCCCCCATCCCCTCCCTTTTTTAAACTGCTAAATAATGCTGCTTGAGAACTTGAGTTTGCCTGCATTTTTCTTTTGCTAGCAAGTGTGAGAAATGTATTAATATTTAATCCAAACAATTTGGAAGAAGTTGAAGCTACAATTAGATAGCCATGGCCATCTGTTGTGAACAGCAGAACAAGAATGTACTTAATAACTTGGAAAGAGAAAAGGGACTGCCAATCACCTATAGACTATTCCTTAATAAAGCTTGCACAGTCTCTGCAGAGGGAGATCCAGGTGGTGAAGGAGACGCTCCAGACCGTGCTGGTGCAACTTCAGTCAGCCAAGGAGGCAGGAGAAGAAAAGGCTGGAGACTTCCTCTGTGACAGCTGGTGTCCAGGAAAACAAGACTTGAAGGAATAATGAGCAGAAAGAGCTGGTAGGATGACATTAATTCACAAAGGGCTGCTTTTAGTAACTGAATACTGTTTTACTAAGCCTCAGGGATCTCTTCTCTCCCCTGCATAACTAATAACTAAATCAATTATGGAGAAACAGAGCCTGGAGGTCTATCATCAGAAGTATGCTACGCAGCCTCACATGTTTTGGCACAGATTGGGAAACAGCTTTCAGAGCAGAGCAGCTCCTGTAAATGTGTAGATTACAAATTGATACATTTCAAGTGAGTCTGCAAAGTTGCCTTTAATGTCAGTGAAGTGTTCTCCTTGAAGGCTCATAAACACTGTCTTCCTCTACTCATGGATTTTTTTCTCCCTGATTTAAAAATGCAGCATTAAAGCTGGAACATCTAGTATTTCTTGGAAAATAGCTCTACGAATAAGAAGAAAAAATTTTTCCCCTTTGGCTTTAACAGCTTTCTTGAACACTGAATGTGTTTTCACATTCCTGCCAATAATTAAATCAATAGAGTGAAATTCAAACTAACTATTCAGTTGAATGTTCTTTCAACTGAAATTTGGACCTCATTTGCTCTGTGGTATTAAATACAGTGGAGGTAACTAACAGCAGCCCCTATAGGGGTAGTTTAACTCAATTTGTTTAGGTATTAATATAAACTTTCTTTAGTATTACAGGGGTTGTAAAGCAAAAAAAAAAATCCTATATTGGTGATTTATATTGCTTATATTTAAATATTTTATGAACAATAAGTCAGTTAAGTCTTGTCATAAAGATTACTGCCATTACTTTGATCTTCCTTGTAAGCTTCAGAAGTAATGCAGATTTTTTTTGTGTGAGACACGTGTCTCTATATACACATGAATAGTTAAACATGTATTTTTATAGCAAATAAAAGCAATACTCAAGCCAACTGGATAATTGTTCAAAAGAGTTAATATCTTCAAAAATTAATGTGTACTTCTACTTTGATACCAGTATGTCTCTGATACCATAAAAAACTCTGTTGCAGAGGGAGGATAAAAAAAAAACCTAATAATTTAAAAAAAATGCAATAGAAAATGTCTTGCAACTCAGTACTGTACTTTTTTTGATACTGTTTTTCTGACACTTTTAGAATTACTCTTCTATTTCAGTTACTCATTTTTATAGCCACGTTGTGTTTTTGCAAGTTTTGAAGGTCATTGGACTACTTTCCCACCAAGATCCTGTTCATTTTTTGTGTGTTTTAATGCTAATTGAAACTTCTACCTCAGTTTTAAGTGTGGAAGGAGGGAGGAAAAAAACTGCCAGGCAGCTGAGACGTATAACAGGATTAAAATTGCCTCCAGGAGAATAGGGTTGTCAAACCAGGGCAGCAGAGCTCAGGTGGTTTCTGTAGTCATCAGATCCTCAGGGTTGAATTACAACCCTGTAATTCAGAATGTGGTTGATCCATTGAGTAATGTATGGGCCAGCATCCACATTGTGGTGAAGACTCTTGGAGCTCCAGCTTGCAAGGACTCTGCTGCTCGGTTCCCTGATGAAGATCTCTTGCTGTTCAGCTTGACAAGTCTCTCTCTCCACGTCCCTGTTCAATACCTACCTCCCCACCATAGCTCTGGCACTTTCTGAAGCTCCCTTGAACAGATGAGCAAGGTGTTTGCCTTCAGCTCAAGGGAGGAGACAAGTGCAGGTGGCACCCTGACATCCAGCCCACGCACAGGACCAACTCCATGACAAAACCTGCCTGCCAGAAAGCACTCATGGAAACCACATGAGTTCAGGTGGGCAGGAAAGAGAGCACACTGACAAGATACATCTCTTAAAATTGTTTCTTTAACACCCATGGAAGCTCCCTGGAGTTCAATACCATGAAGGTATTGCATTTCCAGCAAGGAGCATTTATATAGGACCACGAGGACAGTCCCAGAGATGATGGCCAGTACACTAAGCTAAGGCTGTATGACACCCCACTCTCCTACCCTGTGGAGTTTGAATACTTAGTGCCTGCAAAGTAAACAATTGTTAGGTCCTAGAAGTGCCTTAGAGCCAGGATCAGGTACAGCTGAACCCTCAAGTGTGCCTCCTTGCAGCAGCAAGGGCTCAACAGCAGTAATAGGACCTGACCATCACAGGGGCAGAAGAACAGCACCCTCATTCCCACTAGCAAGGTTTCTTGAACACATTCCCATTCAATTTAAAAAATTGTGTGGCTTTTTTGTTTCAAAGCTTCAGAGCACTACTGCATTTTAATAAAAACTCAGCTTAGGCAACCACTCTAGTAAGACACTGAATTTCTAAGGAGAAGGGAAACTGAATCAGTCAGCATTCATGTTATGTTTGTATCTGTTAACATCTATTTTATATGTAACATGGACTACTACTACTACTCCTTTAATTTATTGTTTCATTAACTTCACTGTTTGTTGTGGGAAGTTAGAGCCAGTAACCATCTTTTTCTCAGACACATTTGATAATGAGCATACTTAAAAAAAAGTATACTCTGCACTGTATCGACTGCCTTTTATCTGTGAATAGAAAACTTTCAAATAAAGAGAAGAATGTTTTTAACTAACCCACTGTCTGTTTGCATTCTGTGCAATGTACAACATTTTAGAAGTTTCATCATGGGGAGTGGAGGAGAGAAAAGGAGAAAGAAACCATGTGTGTGACTATTACTGTGCTGCTGACAGCAGTAATTGTCTGCTTGGGCTAGTCTGTTATGCCTTTTGAAAATGGTCTAAAGACACAGTCAAGACTAAAGTCTGACAGCAACATGTAGCTCTTTTCAGTATGAGAGGGAGAAATAAGTATCACAGTGTGAACTGAACAGACAGGTAAAACCTGCATTTGGGTCCCAGCTTGACTCAGTCTTGCTGTGCAGCTGAATCCTGCCTGCCCTCCCTCAGTTCCTCACCCATGGATAAGGGCTGAAGGAAGAACAGGGTGACTGCATTTGCTACGGCAATATCTGAGGTCAAAGTTATGCTGTTACACACATTCATTTCCATGAGAGGTAGGAGAGTGCATAATGTCCCAAGGACCAGTTTCATACAATTCTCACCTCTGGGCAGACTGGTCTCCCACCACCTACAAACAATGAACATCCCCAGAAAGAAGTTCCTTTCCTGCCCAGGTCATGTGCTGTCCCTAGACCCCAGAGGTTTAAAGCCCAGACCCAAAAGGTTTAAAGACTACATAGGCAAATAAGGCTTTGTGTGTTTATCTTCAGCCACAGCAGCAGAATAACAAAATAATTTAGATTAAGACCTTAAGACTGAGGCCCACCGTTCACCCAGCACTGCCAAGCAAGTCCACCGCTAAACCACATCCCTAAGTGCCACATCTACACATCTTTTAAATGCCTCCAGCACTGGTGACACCAGTGCCTCCCTGAGCAGCCAGATCCAATGCTTGACAGCCCTTTCAGTGAAGAATTTTTTCCTGATATCCAACATTAACCTCCCTTGGCACTTAGAGTGCATCTTGAAGGCATTTCCTCTTGATTTTGTCACTTGTTAGCTAGGAGAAGAGACCAACCCCCACCTGGCTGCTGCCTCCTTTGAGGCAGTTGTAGAGTGATAAGGTCCTCCCCGAGCCTCCTTTTCCCCTGGCTGAACACCCCCAGCTGCTCCTCATCAAATTTGTGCTCCAAACCCTTCACCAGCTCCCTTGCTCTTCCAGAGCACACACAATGGACTGCTCCAGGAGAGCTGCAAGATGAGGGAAAGCAGCTCACCTCCAGCTGTCCCTTGCATGTGTTTTGTAGGAGGAGTAGTTGAGTGTGTTGAATATACCCCCCCTCAGTGTACAAACATGCCCTCAAGGGACTAAAGACTGAAGCAAGGCGTAGAGAGCACTCCAAAGGGTGTTCAGCTCCAGCCTAATATTTCTTTTCACAATCAATTAGCTAATCCATTATTTCCAAAGCATGACAGCTCAGGCTTTTGCTATCATTACTTGTTAAATCAAGATAAGTGCCTATTTTCTGGAGCACTGGAGAAGGCAGTTCAATAATGGGTCCCAGATAGGCAGTAGTGCTGGAGAGAGCTCCAGGGTGAGATTAGGATAATCCTCATGTATCCTCTTAGTTTACTATCCTATTAAAAATGAGGCTGGGACCAAATGATTTTTTTTTTTTTAGTCTCATAGATTAACATGCTACAAAGAAGCTCTAAAATATTGGATATTTTTCTGCACTGCTGAGGATGATAATACAAGTTTCTGGAGAAGTATTAAAAAATAAGAAGAAAAAAGGGCATGTGAATAAAGGAGATTCTGCCTGAACCTGAAAAGCAGCCAAGCCAGCAGCCACAGTAAAGCATTTCTCTCAAATTTCTAATGAAGACTTAGACAGGAGGCCTGGGAAAACAACATCTAGGGTTGAGTGGGGAAGGAAATATTTCAGTTCTTTACATGCGTGGTATTCAGTCACACTTTCCCTGTTTCCCTATCTGGAAGAGCAATGTCTTTGGGAAGGGGTTGTTGGGGCATTGTCAAAGACACATAATGTCAATACAACACTAGACTATTTGTTCTTGTAATCACCTGCGAAGTTGAATAAATAGTTTATAATAATAAGCAGCTGTACAGGAATACTAAGTTGCAAGAGAGAGAGAATATTAAACTAGTCAGGCACAGGTAGGAGACATGTGATAGATCTCACTGGAGAAATGGAAAATTAAGAGACCTTTCCACAGTGATGATCCAATTTACAAGCAGAAAGTGACCCTGAATTTATTACTTCTCTGACAACGAGACTTTGAAACACTAAAGGAAAGACCTCTCTGTTTTCTTGTCAAAGTAGGTTTAAGATTTTGTCTATCAGCTCAAACCCAAAACCTAGAGTTCCATGCCCACTCTCATGTTTCCCTGCAGCAGCAGCTCCAGGGCAAGGCTCAGGAGCAGCAGCAGGGAGCCAAGCACAGCTCTACAGGTAGAACTTCAGAACTGCATCACAGTTTACTCCTTTAATTTCAGTAACATGAGCTCCTGGAGCAGCAGCTGACTGGCTAACCTGGCTATTTTCCTCGCTTAGATGGGCAACACTGAAGAGCAAGAACATGGCATTGCATCTGTACACAGTACAGACAAGACTTTATGAGCACTGACAACTCTGCTGTGCCCCCCACAAAAAAAAAGCAAGTGAGGTTTCAGAAAAAGAGGTACAAGAACCTCTTTGGAGATTAGGGCAAACTAATTTAAGTTGTAAGAAAGACCAGCAAAATTCAGCACAGATAGCTTGCCAACTGAAGCCCAAAATATGACCCACTCATGTCCTTTAGTATTTACATGGAGAAAGATTTGCAATGCCTACTGATTGTTTCATCTAGCAGAAATCACAAAAAAAAAAAAAAGAAAAAAAAGAAAAAAAAGAAAAACAGAAGATGTTTTTAGCAGGGAGAGTAATTATCCACTTTTTTTCCCCCCAGAAATTGTGAATAAAGCCCTTCTGCATCCCAAATGTAATGCACTTGACATAGAAAACACCACAATTCAGTTTTATACAGCTTGTATGATACCTGTGGAACTGAAGAATAGTCGCAGTGCTTTACCTTAAATATATGCATCTTCCTTACTAGCTTTAAAAAAAAAAAATAAAGGTACAGAAAGAAGAAATGCTTCTTCTTAACATAAAATGTTGTTTAGCTCAGAGGTGGAGTTGGAGGACAGAACAGCTGAATGTCAGTAAGTTGGGAAAGCCTACTTACTGACTCTCTGATCTTGACCTTAGCTCAAAAGGGCAAGTGAAACCAAATGCTAGGGAAGGCCTTCCTGTGAATCTTCCCCAGGAATCAAAGGCTGAATCTATTACAAAATGCTTCACAGCCCGACTAGGGAGAATCTTAGAGTTAGGAGCCAAATTTCTTCCCTCCCAGGTGCAGGCAGGTTAAATGGGCTCAGGAGCTAGGGACACATGCCATGGTGCAGTAGCAGGGAAGACAGGGCACCAGATTTGGTTTGGCTGAGGAGCAGAGGCAGTGCCACAGCACTTGGAGGGTGCTCCAGCCTGAGAGGCAGCACAGCCACCTGCAGCATTGCTCATTTCCTCTGCAATAGAGGAAAACCCAAAGAAACCCAACCAGCACCAAGCCATCAGGCACTGCTTGTCTTGGCTGGTAGTGCCCATCACTGTAGTGCTGCTTGGTTTTGGTAAATGAGAAAGAAAAGGTGAAAAGAACACCCTGCCTCTCACAGCCATACGTGATTTGTCATTGCTAATTTTCTATAATGAACTGCAGCAAGTGAAACCAGTCTCTCTCCATTAATACTGATGTGAAATGTTTCTTCTCTGTCTTCTCCTCAAGTACCCCAAATTCCTTGAATGAGTATATGCTATAGCTGTACCAAACACCCAACTGTCCTTGAAACTTCTCTCTGGCCTTGTGAACTGAAGGCAGCAACTCTTCCAGCACAGTAATACTCCCTGGTTATGACGTGGGAACAATAAGGCATCACCAGCTTTATTTGCTTCTATGTGTGGGGGGTTTTTATTATCCTGAATTAGAAATGTAATATTGATTGTATTTACTATAGTGGGGAAAAAAACCCAAACCAAACAAAACCCCAGTGAGCAATGTTGTGTTCTGAAAGAAAAATAAATCACCCAGTTAATGTCTCCTGTTCCACAGCCTTAGTTCTAGGGCTTTAGGAAATTCTTCCCACAAGATATATTGAGGTCAGCAGAACAATCATTTAGGGATTTCTTTATTCTCTTCCCCCATAAATTGGTTACAGAGCCTGCTTATCTTTTGCAAGAGATATTAGTAAGCTTCAAGTTTTACCTTGAACAGTTAATGGTCACTGGGTTATGGGAGGTGTTATTTAGCTCTAGGGGTTGAATCAGTAGAAGAAAATATTCCTAATTCCTGTGCACAGACAGTCTAAACTGATCAAACTAAGCAAAGTGCCTGATGTCTTATGGTCAGGAGCTCCCAGAGTGCTTATTCTTTTCTCCAGTCAGTCCACCTCGAGGTAAAGGCTCAGGCAAACACATGTGCTCCACATTCATCCCTCTAACACCTTTAACATATGGCTTATGCATGTCCTTAAGTGGTGCATTGATTTGCAAGAAAGGAGCAAACCTCATGCTGGAATTCAAGGCTTTTTCCCCACTGCTGGCAGTCATCTTTTCATTTCAGCTTTCCTCTTTGATCTCCTGCACAGCATCCTGCTCTGCCACGGGCTGGCACATCAGCTCTGGGACACGGGTGGCAGTGGCAGCGCTCACCCCTGCACCTGGCACATGGGCACAGGCACACTGCCCCTCCTCGCACACATCCTCCATCCCAGAGGATAAACACAGCCCAGATGCTTTCCCCTCACTCCTTTGGGGCAAAGCCTGCCAAGAGCCTCATGCTCAGGGGAGGCAGGCATGCTTGGCAGGGATTGAGGATCCCTGGGGCCCAGGTCAAAGAGAGCTATTTTCATCCAAGCCTTGCACACATTTGCTTCTTGAGAGGTTGAGGCCAGCCAGGCAGAGAGCAGAGCTGTTTGTGTCTAACCCCACACCCACAGTGTTGACTAATCTTCCCCCTATCACTGCAAAAATCACTGGCAGAACACCACTAGTGTTCTGGTTACCACCACCAGACAGGCAAGAGTGTTTAATCCACTGGTAGGAGGCAAAAGGTACATTTTGGGCAGGCAGAGGCTTGGCCCAGCAGCACCCCCAGAGGAGTTAATCTCATCACAGAATCATAGGAAGAGCTACAGGACCCTGTCAGCACCACACACGCCTGAACTAGGAAGGCCAGGATCTCATATGAATTATCAGCTACAGTGGCACATTCACACTCCTTCCTTCCCATCTTTGCAGGCTCAAAGCAAACTCATCTGCCTGGACATGCAACAAAAGCCAATTCAAAAGTCAAGGATAGCCTGGATCTCCATCTGACCCTACCAAAGCTGGGCTGTGTGAGCACGGGCTTTCTGCACTCTCAGCTGGAGTTAACACATCAGTCCTGGGTGATTCCCATGCAGCTCGGTTAGTGATCTTTAAAGGCTTTAGTGAAAGAGGAGAGATGAACCTCTCATGCCTGATAGGTGACTCCAAACTATCCCCAAATTAGCAATTAGAAGCACTGACCAGTGCTGAAGGTAGATGAAAGGGCAGAGGTCCTGGTCCCTCAGGGCTTTTAAGCACATCAGTGATTTTGAGAATGTAACCCTGAGTCTCCAGTAGATTTTACCAATGCCCTTAAAATGAAAACATTGAATGCTGTCAAGGCAGTCCAAGGTTAGCTTTCTGGTGATTCTTGCTTCACTAGTGCTAGGATGAAACCTGTGTGCCTCTCTGTTTTTTGTGAACCCACCACTCACCAGTCAAGGGTCAGGTCCCCTGGCCAGGCTGTGGGGACTCTCTAGGCAAGGATGCCCTGTGCATCAGGCATAGAATGTTCAGACCCTTTCTTTCATGTCTGTCTCTGACTTTGAACACCAGGTTGGTTTTGAAAACACCTACAGTGCTTCAGTGAGGCTGGGGGTAATTAAAAAGGCATCATGGTCCTCTGCAGTTTGGCAGGGCTTTGCATAACCCTGGATTGATATAGGGTAAATAAAACTTGTGAGACATCCTCCATGAAGCATTTGGCATAGGAAAAGGAGGATCTGTGTGACTACACAGACTGCAAAAGTCAGCACCCACTAGAATACAAGTCTTCCCTTGTGTCCTGGTGACAGGGTTTCAACCGTAAATATCAGTGGACCACTGAGTGCTGCTTAATTCTCACCCAGATTGAATAAACTGCCCCAGCAACTCCCAGCCAGTGGCCAAGAAGTTACATCAAGAGTCACCAAGAGGTGGAACAACTTCTCCCATGCAATTTGGGGTTAAAGTAGGACTTGACAACTTTTACTATTTCTCACGTGGAAGAATAGTGTTGCTCTGCATCTGAGAGAGAATGAGTTTGAACAGGAATCTCTAACATGGATGCATCCAGCAAGTATCCGCTTCCCCCAACCTCAACTACTCCCCCAAGGGCCTGATACTGATTTTCAGCTGCTCTTTCTGATGCCCTCTGAAGACCTTGCCTCCTCCTTCAGGTGTTCCCTGGCAGATATAGACCTTCTCTAGCAAAGGACAAAGTATAAGAACTTACATGAAAAGTTGTCAAAAGGAGAGCTTCTCCTGCATTCCCTCTGTCTCCTAGGCTAAACAGTGGGTCTTGAGCCAAACCCCACCTGCCTTTCCAGGCATCATTTGCAATCTGACAACTTTGAAACATAAGCAATAGCTAAATCTGAGGAAGTGGGAGGAGGAGGATGACTAGGAGATCTCCAGAGGTCCCTTCCAACCACAACCATTCTGTGATAAGAGGGGAGGGGGGGTGGGGAATCCCAGAAAGCAAACTGCACTACTTTGTTGTGTTTCATATCTGCCAAGTGTTCCCTGCCACTTCTAATCACAAGTCAAAGTAATCCTTTAAGAGGTTTTGCTGGAGGGAGCATTAAAATGTGCAGGATCATGTGGAGCTCTCCAAGGAGAGTCACAAAGTGATACCAGGAAAAAAATGCAGGCAAGAGGCACACCACTGACACAGCTCCAGCATTCTGCTGTTAAAATGCTGGAGAAACCCAAGATTAGACAGACACTGACACAGGTTTCTTGTAACAGCAACCAGTAAGTGCATTTCACTTCTGAATTGCGTCTTTATGAGTGCAACTGACCCAAACACAAGGTTTAAGCCCAAGTAACAATTTAAAATTTACTTTTGGAGTTACAGCTGAGCTGCTTAAGGGAAGCTTGACCTAAGGTGACAAGAAGATGAGTTGCAGTGTCTGCAGCCACGTCCCTACAGCATCTGAACTCTGCTTAGGATCCTCACGTGCCTTTAGCCTTTGAAACTGGCATAAGATGATCCTCTCTAAGTTCATCTCTTTTGTGCTCATGAAGTAAGAGGAATGATGATGTTTCACACAGAAACTCTGCACCAGAAGGTAGGCATTACAGCAGTAAAATAAAAGCCTGGATTCTTCTGTTCAGGGACTTCAGCATTTCAAGGCAGCAGCAATGACATAATTAGATTCACAAAAAAAAAAAATTCTACCTTAGGTTTTATTAAAATTTAATATTTCATCTAAAACCATGTTATAAAGATTTTACCTCCAGCTGAAACCTTCTTCCAGGTTCATTGACCAAGACAAAAACCTGTGTCCAAGTGTGGAGAGAATCCAAAAAACAACAGCTCCCCACCATTTGCCTGCTCTGCTCAGGGACCTCCTGCTCAAAGGGTTTCCTCCACCTACTGCTCATTTCTATTCTGCACCCTGCATTGGTGGCATCTTTTTCACTACCTTCTTAGCCTCTCTCCTAGCTGATAAAATGAGTAGCACACACGTGCCAAGAAGCAGCCCAGTCCAAGGCAGCAGAGAAAACCTCCCTGCCACCCACTCAGGGCAGGAGTAAGGGGTTTGCCATTCTCACCACTGTGTCTCATCAGCTTCACACTGAGAGGGAGAGGGAGGGACTGTCTCACCAATGACACACCAAAAACAAGACAAGTGAAAGAAGTGATTAGAAAACCTCAGTTCATTGGCAGATACACCACATTTCATGCACATTTATAGATAAGGGCAGGATAATCAGAACTGTTTGGCAGACTGCAATTCCTTTGTAGGGCACAATATCCAATCCACTGGGCCATTTCCCCCTTCCCTACCTCGCAGCCCTTTGATACTATTAATTCCTATCTGCATATAAAAGACCCTGTTTTCATCATGACATGGGCTAATTAACTGATTGTGACACAGTAATTAGCTGGTAAAAGTAGTTCTACATTTTCTTTCTTGCCATAAATGCTGTAGTTCTGGTGCCAGGAAAGTTTCTGGACAGCCTTGCTGCACTGCACTGCTCCACAATGCCAAAGGCTGTGCACAGAGTGACAGGATGCTCTGCATCAGCAAAGGGACACAGTAGGACTAGGGAAAATTCCACATCTGCCCCAGAACTCATTCCACCAGTGAATCTCTAATGTCCTGTTGAAGTCTTACTTCAAGACATCAGACATGTTCTGTATGAAAGCTCTGGCACATCCATATCTGTGTCAGATGATGCTTAGCCAGCTCTGTGATCCTAGAAGCCTGTTTTGACCACAACCATGTCACAGCAAGTGGTGCCAAATAGTCTGCAGAGAAGGAATAACAGCTCTTGAGCCCCACTGAACCAGGGAACAGGATGCACATCCCCAGGAGTGCTGGCAAAGCAGCATTTCACATGCCATTTTGATCCATAGATATCAGCTTACTCTGCAAATATGACTGAGTTTTAAATCTCAGATGCTCTACACAGCATGATATTTCTCCTCACCTTCTCCCTCCACCATTCCCCACCCTCAGGGCCATATTTCCCTCTCTATTTCCAGCTTGGAGACTTCTAATGAAGTTCTAGTAACTCTCTGGACTCTCTCGTGAACAGCAGGTAAATAATATTGAGGAACAAACAGGATCTTCTGCCCTGAGCAGATGCACTATGGAACTGGACAAAGAGAATGTACTATTTATTTTATTTTTATTTCTAAACTTTGTTAGGATAAGGAATATTGACTTTCTTGGAGCAAGCCAAAGACAACTATCCCTCTCTGACTCCCATCAGTCCACACACTCTGAACTAGGTCCAGCTGTGGTTGTGTCCAGTCAAGGAGGGCACGGCTGTCTGTCTGTTCCCCTCTGCTGGGCATCTGACAGGTGAACCAGCCTGGGTACATCTGTCTCTTCCCACCTCCCATACCTATCACTAGAGGTACTGAATCCCAGTGCCACCAAAATTCATGGCAATTAGAGCCACAAGTGTCTGGGGCAAAGGCCATACTCTGGATCAGCTCCTGGATTTTGGTCTGAAATAAGAGTCTGGGCAGGGTACTGAGAGGGGTACTGAAATCATCCATGTTTTACAGAGGAACACATGAAGTCTGCTGAGAGAAACCCTGTTGTTATAGGCCACTATGAAGATGCCACCATCTCATAGCAGATGGCAGCATCACATGCTGAAGCATTTTCTAAAGTGCTTTATGTGCCAGGAAGCAGTCACATCAGGTTAGCAGTTCACAAGCACGCTGAAGTTCAGAAATTCATTTACTGCTGTTTTAACACTTCCCAAATGGCACTTGTTAGCCCTGCTGCCCCTCCATTACTATATTGCTATTTCCCTGCCCCCAGTAAACGGAAGATGCATTTTATGTGGTTTTTCTCCCAGTGTGAATTCCTAGAAACATGATTGCTCAGAAAGACTCTTCAGAGTTACTCCCTGGCACAACTCACCTGCCTTGCCTGGTTTTATACATCTTTAAAGAACACACTTTGACTAGATGCAAGGTCCAACAAATAAGGGCTGTATAACCCACAGAAAGGTGACCTTCACTAGTGGGCTGCTGACAGCATCAGTAAGGCAAACTCTGTAACACCAAACAGAGTCCAGTCAAATACTGAGCTGATGTTATCAGCTGGAGTTGTCCCTTTGCTGTTTCTCCATTAAGCCTGAAGTGCTCAGTACCAGATGTATTAAATGGTCACTTCACAAACCCTGTCAGCATCCTTAGTTTCAGGAGGCATGAAGGGTGCTCAGTATCTTAGTGAAAGGGTCTTACTTTAACCCATGCCATGATCTCTTGATGTTGATGATGTTCAAATTCCTCTTTCAGTCCATTTAGTGAGTGTAAGGTGTTACAACCTAGCCATAACCTCTTGTTGCAGATGGAAATGCAAGTAGTCACACTCCTCAACAGCCTCTTTAGAGAATATTACTCTTCCATGAGCTTATGAAAGTATTCCCTCTGTCCCAGCAGAGATATTAGCAAGTTAAAAATTTTTTTTCTCAAATAAATTGTTACTGTCAGGGATATCCGAGCAATTGCCAGAGCCAAGAGGGAGAGGTGGGATTCAAGCACTGAATTGCCAGTGAGCAGCCTGAGCTGAGCCATCCCCTGTGGGGATTGGACCCTGAAGTCACAGTGCTAAGACAAAGAATCAGGAATGTTAGAAGTCAAACAGATGAAGGTGAAGTGAGCTTAATCCCAAAGGAGAGAAATGTAAAGTGTGATCAGTGATTTTTTTTTTTTAAAGATTGCTTCTATTTGCATGACCAACACCACAGCAGAAAATAAGGACACATAAGTAAATTCCTGGACTATATGTAAATAAATCCCTGATTATGCTCTGCCTTAAAGCAAGTTCAAAGGGTGGTAAAGTTTTCCTGCCTCCTAAATGTACAATTGAAGCTACACTCCCAAAAAGACATATTCTCACTGTCAGCCAGAGCCCAAACTGTGGGAGGGCAGCAGCACCTTACTGGAAAGGTCCTCCTGGGGTTAAGAAAAGAGCCACAAGACATGTACTAGCACATCATGAAGCACTGCCTGATAATTCTCTATTTCTCTAGCCTAAAATGCCCAGGTCCCATGGGCTACAAATTCATGGATTAGTATAATCCATACAAATGTAATTACAGATCTCTATGGCTCTTAGGAAGCTCTGCATACTGGCCGTGTGCAGAACTATGAGTACTTCTCTAATCTCATTTTCTGATTTTCTTTTCTCCCCAAAAGCACATCACCAAGTCTTCCTTTTTCCAGACTGAAGTTTGATGTTTTTGATCTCTCAGGATTGAAGACTATGTTGCCTATTACAGGAACTTATTTTTCTTATCTCTTCCTCCACATCCCTTTTAGTCTGTGTGGGCACTAGAAAACATTCAGGACAGACATCAGGCAATGAGATCTGTGACATCAGCCAGATTTTAACAGGCCTATCCCAGACTTAGCACAGACACTGGTCTCAGGCTGAGTACCATGTGTGGATATACCTGGCAGGACCTGGACATTGGGACTGCTGCTGTAACACAGCTGTTTGCAGCTGGCCCGTGCCAGCAGGCTGTACAGAACAGAAGGACCAACTCCTTGCCCTGCTCTCCTGTCTCAGATGCTTTGTGCAAGAGCTGGCCCCAGGCACTGCAAACCTGAGAGCACAAATGCAGAGCAATGAGCATCACCTTCCTCTTCCACAGTCAGGGAAGAAGGGGGCTGCCTTTCAAGGAGGAAGGGTGGAAAGCACCATGATCTGAGACACATTCCAGTGGCCAGTCCAAGATCAGGACAAGCCTGTTCTACACCGGCCTCTGGCCTTCCATGCAACTAGTTCAGGTAGCTAAAACTTAGGCAGGGTTTTAGGTAGGGGTTTTTGGGAAATCTTTCTTGTCAGACCTGTGACCTGCCCCTAGAACACTTGTGGGACTCCACTATCCTTGTATTTTCTCCACTAAATCTGCTTCCAGCTCCTCCACTTGAGGGCTGGTCCTATTTTTGGATATTCCCAGTGCTGAAGAGGAAGATAACAGTGCTCTGTGATGCTACTGCAAGAGGAAGAGCCCTGATTAAATCAGCAGCTCACTCCAGCTCTGGTGCCTAGTTACTCTGGGAATGCAGAGGAGGAAGGCAAGCTCCAAGGCCAATTCAGCATTTCTTTTATCCAGCAGCTCTGCAGGAAGCCCGTGGAGGGCACACAGGTAAGTGCCAGCTCAGCCCAGGGGCTGCTCCAGGAACAGGCAATTAAAAAGCAGCCATCAGGGCAGCCTGTCACCCGAATCACTCTCCCAGATGCCATGTGAGAGTGTTAATGCCAGCAGCAAAGGATGTCCTTTCTGACAGCCACAGGTCCCAGCACTCCGTAGTGGATGGGGAGCTAGAGCAGCTCCCTCTCACACAGACAACAGGCTCCATCCCCACACTGCTGGGACACCTTTGAGGGGCAGAGGCAGAGCTTGCTTTCTCTGACCTATTACATTAATGGCCCCTGCAATGGAGACAGACAAGAACTATGCCAGTTAATAGCAGCTGTAATGAGGGAGAGAAACAATCCTTTTTCCAGTTGAGGTCGATAACAAGGCTCCCATGGGTACCTATGGGAAGTGGATTAGGGCTGTTACAGGAAATTAAGATGCACACCAGAAGAGTGTAGAAGGAACCCTGGAGAGGAGTTTCAAAATTCTTGTAGCCTGATGACAAATGATTCACTTATTTTCCCAGGTGTATTTTAAGAGGAGAGGCGCAGTTGCCCACGTGGAAGAAATATGCCATTCACTGGTAATAGGTCAACTGCTTGGCTGTAAAGCTCTTCCCATTCTCCAATAGATGTAGATGCAGGTATCATTCCCCCCTTCCTCTCCAGGTAACAGAGGCCTCACTTCCAGTGCACTTCACTTGAAAAACAAGTAGGGAGCTAGTAACAGCTGGCCTTATTACTTACCAGGGTATCAGATGCAGTGTGTTGCCTTAGCACAGACTCACAGCTCAGATATGTGAGAGCTGTGCTGGCATCTGAACCAGAGCAGCAGCTCTGCTGCACAGATGCCAGTAGCCCTAAAACCTCAGCTCAGGGCTCTAGGCATGCTGGACAAGAACTGAATAGATAACATTTTCTGCAGGCAGAAAGGTCTTCAACAACCATGTCATGGTTGTCCTGTGCAGAACTAAGAGTTGTATTTGTGGGTCCCTTCCAATTCAGGGCATTTAATGATGCCATGATAGAGTTTATCCCTTCCCTAACAGTCTCTAACAGCACCCCCAGTCTGGAATCAGAGCTTCACCTCTCACATGATGAATCATATCTCCCAGCAAGCCTCAATGGCCATTAAAGGAAAATCAGCCTGACTCTGCTTTCAGCCCAGTCAGCAACAGAGACAGCATTCCCTGCTCAGGGCCAGTCCTCTCCCCGCCTGTGTGCTCAGGGCCTGCTCACCCTCCCCTCACATGCAGGTGGCCTCTGCCAGGCCAATTAGTATCCGCTCTGACTTTTCTTCCTGATGAGAACACAAGCATTTGGGACAGAAACCAAACAGCCTGCTTGACTCCACCGAACAGCCAGGTCCCAAATAGCTGATTCTGCATTATCAGCAAGGACCACATCTGAGTACTGGCTCATGAGTTATCTATCCTCTGGCCATTTAGAGCAAAATGAATAGAAAATGCTCATGGTCTCTGAAGAGCTGATCCTTCCCAAATTCAAGGCTCACCTCCATTTGCTGTCTTCCAACACCTGAAAAATACTTACTTTCTCCAAGTAGCTAGGTTAGGACTATCATATAGCTCAGTTTAAGTCAAAAGAGTGTAGTTGCCCGTGGTAATGAGCTTAACATTTCTTCCTGACAGCCCGGTGGAGCAGGCAGCATTTACAGACCCAGAAGACCAGAGCGTACACTGGCATTCCAGGCTGGTATCACCTCCCAGATTGTGCATGGAAAACAGAAACCCACAGATCAGAACTTATTCAGATAATAGTATTTCAAGTGAAAAAGCAGGACTGTCCTTGTCTTCCATCGAAGCTCCTTACTGTCTGCACCCCTGGCTGCCAAATGTAACAGCATAATCAGGGCACTGGAGTAAAGACTTTGCTTATCTTTTATTTGTGGGACTCCACAGATAGAACAGAAAAAACACTGCTCCCCTCCCAAACAGCAGTAAACCCCTGGGATCAGGCTTCTCTGAAGAGCTGCATCTCACTAGCATTTGAGATTCTATCCCAATAGGAATACAATAGCCATGTTTCTCCTATAGTGTCTCCTGCTGTTTGTCTTACAGGAGCCAAAGAGGCTCTACCGGTTTTCCAAGAAGAGGAGTGCTCAGGCTTCTCATTGGTTTATAAGGAAGCTGCAGGTGCTATGACCTGTGAGGATGAGGATCCTTCAGGTCAGGTGCTCACATCCATAATTTGAGTCAAGTTTGTTCCACTCAGGAACAGCTTGGGTTGAGGCTCAGGAGGTCAGATGTGAAGAGTTGAACAAAATTACTGCGAAGAAGAAAAAGGCTCGGCAGTCCCAGGAAGAGCCATGCCCCAGAAGGTCTGGGAACAAGCAGAGTCAAGAGGAGTGCAAGGTCCTGCTTTTGACCATTCAATGTTACACTGGAAACAGCTCCATTTTTAAGAACTATTTCATAGAAGATACTCAGTGAATTAATGATGCCACAAACCTGCAAGTGCCTTCAACCTTTTAATCTGACTTTGAGTCTTTTCAGTTTGATTTCCCAGGTATTGTTGCACTTCCTTGAGGTGCCTGGAGAAGAACTTCGATTCTACAGGCTTTTGTTCCATCTCAAAAGTCAGCTCAAGAGTAATTTCCTGTATTTCCTCTTTTATTGTAGTGATGCCTTGATAAAAAGGGATCTTTCAGAGTTCTTTTTGAAATGCTGACATAAAAGCCCATCTAAGATTAGCAAAGTACATGCTTTCTAGACAGCTTTAAGTACTCCAGCAAGCTTCTCCCTTATACAGCTGCTGTATTCAGCTCTCAAACACTGCACACTCTGTCTTACTCTTACCAACATCAGGGCCAGAGAGAGGAGAGCAGAAAGGACACAGAGGATACCCAATCCTTTACCATACAGAACAGTAGTAGGTTTCAAGTGAGAGCTCTCATGTGTCCCAAACATACACCAAAAATGCAGCTGGCGGGGGGAGGGGGGTAGGAAAAAATGAACATTTGTATCATACAGGTCAGAGGCATTATGGCCCTCTTGGCCCTCCTTCATTGGCTCAGTCACAGAGCATCTGCAACAAATTAATTTCCCTTGGTGTGCTGCAGCCCCCTTGCTGCACGCAGACCGTGTGCTCAGCATCTGCTGCCTTTCCTCACAAGTTCATGGTGTACTTTCAGCCAGTTGTCACAGCACCTAAGACTGCAGGCTTTCAAAGTCTTTCACAACTGTGTACAAGATGGATCTTCAATCCCAAAGCTGACACAAGGCCTCTATGCTAAATTCCATACACTGTCCAGATGAGAATTGAGCCTGGCTCTTCCTATAAGGAAAGCTAGGTACAGAACTTCAAAGGACCTACATCCCTTCAAAAGCCATAGATTTACATCTTCCAAAGGAGACTGGATGGGTGAGTCCCTACTTTGGAATGCTGTTATTTTGAACATTTATACTTTTCCCTACCATTTTAAACCCAAGGTAGCATGTAAACAGTCTCATTGTACTACACATTTTTACTGCCACAGAGCACCAGCTATAAGTTATGAAGGAACAATTGTTTTGAAATTGCTCACCAGAAACCCATCAAGAGTAGTGTTGTGTAAAGATCTTTTTTCTCTTAAAAGAATGCATAACTTAGATTATCTGTTTCAGAAAGGGTGTCAACTTTTGAAGATCTTTTCTCATGCAAGGTGCAAACCTCAGAAGAGTATGATGTAAACAGGAAGAGGATGCAAGATCTATAAACACAGACCTGCCAGAGATTGACGTGAGCTACAGCAAGTCAACAACTTTTCATCCCTTAAATTCCTACTTCTCAAAGCTTCCTGCTGCAGACAGGCCCTTCCTCCTTTGTTAGCACCTCCTGTTCGGTTTCCTTTGCCACCAGCTCAGAGGAACAACCAAGCACGCCCTGCAGACATACTTCAGTTGGGAATTAACTCATCCAGCACAGTGCCCCAGAGAGATGAGTTTTCCCTTTCCAGGATGGGAGGCACTGTTCTGCACATCAGTGTGCCATCATCACTGGGAGCTGGCTATGGAGCCTTGAGGGCAGGAAAGTAACTAGTGAAGGGTGGGGGAAAAGGAGCAAAAAACTAAAACTGGAGTGCTCACTTGCCAAAAGGCTGTGGTGGCATGCAGCACTCCTCTGGAGACCAAGGCTACCCAAAACCTGACCTCACACTGAACCAGGTGATGCTCTGGGGAGTTACACTAGCTCACCTTGATAACCCACCTGCTGGGATCCCTTTGCTGTGGTCCCATTCTCAGCTGGGTTTGGGCCCAGAGCTCAGCATGCCACCCCCTGGCTGCTGAGGCAGGACATGCTCTTCCCTCTGTTTTTGTCCAAGGTTCAGATTTCACCAATAGGAATTGCTGCTCTGGAGCACCACAATTTGTTCAAGGCTGTGGTTACAGGACCCAAGTAGAGCTTATGTTTTTTTCATTTACTTAAGCCTGAAATAAATGAACAATCCTGGACAGGAAATCTCAAACATTGAGCAAAAGCTCTGAGATGGCTCTCATGGGTTTTCCTCTATTATATACATAGAATTCCTCTATTATATAGAGAGAGTTGTACTGCCCCTTTAGCACGTGACATGTCTCAGGTCACACAGTTAAAAAAACCAACTCTCTGCTCTCTAAATGCTTCCTCCACACACTTGCTTTTCCTGGCTGTTTCTCCAGCACAACCTAACACAACTTGGGGTTTCATTCTCAGCCAGTACTTCACAGTAGAAAAAGGTAGAAAACTCTGAGAGGTAAGGAGGAGAGAGCTTCATGCTCCTGTGAGAGATGTAGCTGGCCAAGAGGTGACCCTGTGCAGATGTTTGTGCTCTTATGGCTGCAGAGCAGCTGATGGTGAGCAAGAATAAATATACAACAACCAAGAATCAAGACTAAAAGGTACATCACCAGTAGCACTGCCATTTACAAGGTGTGTGCATCTGGCAATTTGTACAGACAGCAGAGAGCATTTCAAGTTGCACTGCTAATACAGATACTAGAACTGAGCTGGCTTTAATGGCCTTTATCTGTTATCTAATGCTTTAGCTTGGTTCAGCAAAGGCTACAACTTCTCTTTTTATTGACAAATGTTGTATTCTGTACCCATCTTTGCTTTGCATTAGAAATTGCTGGGGGGGNGCTCCAAGTGAGGGGGAAAACCAAACCCACCATTTCCTTGGAGTAATACTGTAAGGAGGCTCTGTAAGGGCTTTCTATGAAGGGGGATCCCCAGCAGCTAAACACTGAGGCACAGGACTTGTTTGCAGATTTTTTGGATGCCAATGCCTGCTGGAATCAACCTGTATGCACAGACTTCTCCAGGACTGTTCCCTTCCTGACTGCAGCAATCCAGCAGGAGCCAGATCACTCCCCACTCCATATCACCCTTGTGCTGCTGCTGGCTGCTCCCAGGAAGTGCAGGAGCAGCAAACAGCACAACAGCACGCTGAGAAGCTACAGGAGAGGCTGGGATAGTGGCAGGGACACACACCAAGTGCCAAGTCAGCCCTGCTGCTCCCTATTAATCCTTGCTTTCCATAAAGCTTTCTGCCCTGCTGGTACTCACTGCTCTCACACAGCAGAGAGGGCAAAATTCTTATGCTTGATGGAGCTGATGGCTTTCCCCTTCCCCACTGACTCGAGCACCTAGGTGCAGGCTCCTACAAATTGCTTTGATGAACTTGGATGGGGGAATCGGTGTTGAGAGAATAAGAGCCATCAGCCAAAACAAAGTTCAGGTCGGATCAAGGCTGAGCTGCCTCTCAAGCCTGACTAACCACAAATATGAACGACAAAGCCTTCCCTTCCTGTGCACCTTCTGCCTCCCCTTGGATTATGCAAAAGCAGAGGGTGGATGTAAATGTGGGGCCATCTTTGACTAATTCTGGGCTTGAAGAAGAGCCAGAAAATACTGGAAACAGATGTTTCTAGGGGGATTTTTTTTTTTTTTCTGGAAGCTTCCCATCTTCCCAGAGACACTCCTTACCTGAAATACTGTCAGAACCTACAGAATATTGTCATTAGAGCTGTGCAGGAAATATTTTTCCTATCCTATTAAAAGAAACCTTCCTTCTGTACCCCTAGTGAGGAAATTGTGCTTTGTTAGTCTTCTTACACAAGGAAAGGAAAGCAAAACAAAGTAACAAACCCCCCCATCAATTAGGAAACCACCTGTGTTTTTCACCATAGCTAGTGGGCAAGCAATTACACAGAATATTCAGAGTTTAATTGGGAGAGGCCCACAAAAATCACTGAGTTCAACTCCTTGTCCTGCACAGGACCATCTCAAGTGTCACACCTTGCTTGGAGATGAAGTTCAAATTTTTGATCTCTCCAGATCAGAGAGGCTTAGTCTTGATTTATATCCCTAATAATCTCATGGGTCCAGGCTGCTGATACCTCACTAATGTTATTTTCAGAAGTTTTGGACGACATGAAATTCTTTGCAGGATGGCAAACCTGCATTGAGCCTGACCTCTGCCATGGAGTTGGGACAGGGAAGTTCACAGAGTCCTTTTTGCAAGTAAGTCAGAACCATGGAAACTGCCAAAACAAAACCCAAAGAGCTTTCAATGGTGTTGACAGACAACTCCAGATTGTTATCCAGGACACCGTTTATGAGCAAAGTGTGAGAGATCACCAGACATATGTGAAATACCTCGCAATTTCTGAGGAAAAAACTTGCTGGAGCCAGGCAAGAAAAGTGCCCTGGCCTGTTATTTCCACTGTATTTCAGTCAAATGTATTCATCTTGCTTATGAAACTTGAGAGGGAGTTTCACACCATACAAATTGAGGGATTCTTCCAGCTCATGCCTGGCCTTGTAAGCTGAGATAGGTGAACTCCGCAGGCAGGACAAAACCAGTTTGGCAGCTTTGCACAGGGAAGTGCTTGCACTGATAGGGCAGGAGTTTTGAACCAGCACGGGCAGACACATGAGTTGTAAATCTATTATAGCCAAGGTGTTTTGGAAAGACTTCCAAAATTGCTGACCTAGAAAATCTCTGGAAACTATTTGTCATACTGCTTTGAAGTTGTACAGGAAGTCTGATAAGGCAGAACTTTACTTCCCTGTGTGCTCTCTCCCCTTCTGTACTCACATGAGAGGAATGTCAGGAATATCCTGGTGCAAGCAATTCTTTACGTGGTCCAATAGCAGCACTCCAGTAATTCCCACTTTTGCCTTACACTGTCTTTTTTTTTTGGGAATAGCACCGAAGATAACAATGCATATTTCAAGGCATGCAATGCTCCACTACAAACAGGTTAACTTTGGGCAGAGAAAGAAATACATTAGTGTTATGGATAGCCAGATCCCCAAACCAGATTTAATTCCTTAGTTCAAGAATGGGAAAAAAACCCCACCCAAAAAGCCTATTCTTAGTGTCTTTAATCAGGCTGTGAATCATAAAGGCCTTTTACACTGAAGTTGTCATACAAGCAGTTATAAGTGGCAACAGATTTGTCCTAAGGATCAGAAGCAGCAGATTCATTTGGCCTGGTCTAGATTGAAGCAGATTAGTGCCAACATACCACAGCAAGATCTCAAACTGCAGGCTATCCTTTCCATCACAAAACCAAAATAAATTTGCATATGCTGACACAGAAAGGTTCTTTTATACAACTTCCATAGATGCAACTAAGAAACCCTCAAAATTAAACCAAGCATTAGTTCATCCATATCTGTTAACGAATGTATAAATCAAGTTGTCTCATGTATTTATTATCTCTACCTTAAAACAATAAAAACATGACATTGTATGATTTTTTGAGGGGGCATATCTAAACAAAGACCTTATTCCTGAGTGGCAATACTAACGTGACATTAGAGAAGTTAAAGGCACTTCTGCATAAAACTAGAATAACTCTTGATAGAATCTGCAAAACCCTAATTAGCATATGCCCAGCAGAGAAAAAACAATTTTCAAATGGGCAAGTTTAGGTTTGCTTTTTCTACGATCTTTAAAGAGGTTGAAAAAACAAATTGTGTTTTTGTTATTTGTTCACAGGGTCATTTACTAGAGTTCATTAAAATGTGAGTGCCCACAATATCATGACTGACCCTTGGCTTCTTTCACTCTGCCAGTTCCTCCTACATGGAAAGCTTCCGTGACCATTTCAAACTGTGGAGAGTTTGAAAAAAATTATGGGTTTAACAAAGGGAGGAGGGAAAAAAAGTCTTGGATCCATGGCCTTATAGTGAACATTTCCAGGGGTTCCAAAACCTGACAAATTCAACTACCTTAATGTCATAGACACTCAACCTGCCTGAAAAACTAGTGTTTTAAACAGAATACCTGGAAGATAATCCGGTATTTAAAACCAAATCCATGTAGCCCCCTAATCAACCTTGCTGGTCACCATTTGCATTGCTGGGGTAGTTTGAAGCCAGAAATTTTGCTGTGTAGCTGCTTGAGGATCAGGCTTCGTCACCAAATGTTCACCTGTTGCCCATTATTGCTTCTATAAGACAGGAGAGCCAGCATCCCACCCTGGCACACCTGGAGTACACATTTTCCTCACAAGCCAACCAGCAACAGCAACCTCTTGAGGGGGTTTTATTTTTAGGATAGACCCATCTCTTTCTCTCCTTACACCCTCTCCTAAGGTAAAGGGGGTAGGCTCTGGGTAGGCTAATTCTTTTGTTCAAGGCTTGTAGAGCATGGTCTGGTTAAAGGCTGCAGCAGAGGGTGAAGATGCGTTATGGGAACAGGGGCAAGCACAGTGGGATGCACCCAGGATCAACACAGAGCAGACATCAATAGCAGCAATACTGAATGAGGCATCATTTATCATTGTAGAAGATATGGTTATCTCAAGGGACTGTTTAAATCCCACTGCACCTTTCCAACTATTGCCCTGCAGGTTTGGCTATGGAGCAATTCCACTTCCTTTCCTTCAACATGGCTAGTTTGACACTGAGCAGGGCAAGGTACTTTATTGCCCATGTGGCTCTTTATACAGTGAAATGAGCAGACTCACATAGAACTAGAGAACCAAAGAAATAAGTGTTCTTAAATCTAGGAAAAAAAATGGCATGAAGCAAAATTGTCTAGATAAAGACTACAGGGTGAAAATCAGGGGCAGAGCAGGAATGAGGAGTTACCCTGGCCATCAAGCGCTGCTAATTCCTCTGGATGGTGCTTACCCCCACTTGCAAAAGAGTGAACAAAAGCAGTTTTCTTTTGAATGCCAATCAGGTTCTTTACCAGATACTCTTAAATCTAACTTTAGACCCTGATTGCTGCAATTCTACCACATTAAAGCGATTCTGTGAAGTAACACTGATTTATTCACAATGGTGCTATTTAGCAGCCAGAGCATCAGAGCAACACAGTTATGTTTTGATTTCAATTCAATTGCCAACAGAGTAGAAGCCACAGCACAAAGCTGAGATACGCACAGCACAGCTGTGGTAATGGTCACACCCCAGCAGCTCTCTGCCTCCTCTTCCCCAGTTCAAAGTCTTTTTGGAAACACCCCTCTGCCGTGTGGCCCCGGGCCAGTGCACAGGGGTTCACATCACTTACACAGGCAGACCCCCGAGAATGAGGAGGCATTTTCACAGAGAAACAGATTAAGGCCACAGATAAAGCTGGTTTCTGGAAGAAGCAGCAGCTGGAGAGGCTGTAGGAGCTGGGGTTTGAGGAAAGGGAAATACCATGTCCCAGGAGGACACACCCTCTTGACATGAAAGAGAGCTAAAAGCTGAAATTAAAAATCAGTTCAAAAGGAGCAATTCCCTTTTCAGAGGGAAATAAGAAGTCACCTCAGGCCAAAGCAAGAACAGCTCTTCCAGCAGACTTATTTCAGCATCACTAGGACCAGTCCCTCCAAGCAAAAGGGATAAGTGCCCAGACCTCACTAGTCAAAAAAAAAGCCTGACTAGAAAATTTTAATGTAACTCTACTGTAAACTTAAATATCAGATCACCAGAGCTTCAACATGCAAAAATACGACAGCCTCATCTGAAAATAACACTTTTCAAAGGATTTTACCAATCAGGCAGCTAAAGGAATGCTCAGATACAATTAGAAAGGACACAAACACTTTCAGCCACCAGTTTTTATCATGCTCTGTTCTGCTAATTGTGACTGAGCTGCTCCACAAGGGTTTAGCAGGTAGAAATAAACACTCACCAGTAATTTTTTGCAGAGATCTATGAAGCTCAATCCAGAAAACTACATTTGCACCTCTCAGCACTTACAGCAAGCACCCAAGATCAGTCAGGACCCACCTCACTTCTGAGCAGGACTGACCTTATCCCTTAGCCCTGTGCAGAAGCATCTTATCACTAGAGACAGCTGACGAGCATTCACCACGGTTGCAAGTCAGAGGATTAATTACAGCTTTGACTACCACACTGGTAAATTAAATTGCCTCCTTCAGGTGGCCTGAATGAGCAGAAATATCTTATACACAGTTACAACAGTAAGAGCCCAGGTTAATAGCTCAGTCTACCACACCACTAAAAGTCTTGGTGCTTGTCTTAATCTCATTTTTTTCAAGTGTCTCTGCACAATAAAGAATTTAACTTTGCATGTTCTAGACACTGCTTTTTACCCAGAGTTGAGGGAGCTCAATGTTTTGGAAGGTCTGTCTCTTACCTGGAGGGATAAGCTGCTTTTAAGCAGAGCTTGTTGATGTGACAAAGCTGTGGCATGGAGGACTTCACTAGTGCTCCTTGAGGAAGTGGCTACATTTCTTTGGTCTCTCTGGCAGCTGTCTTGGCTCTGATGGGCTGCCCCAAATGGGCTTCTGCAGTGCTGGGAGAGTGCCATGGGCTCCAGAGAGCAATTCTCTCCCTCCTCCTCTTCTCCCCTGTACCCAGGAAAGGCCTTTTTACTGTAATGCCAAAGACTCCATCTCTAGCTTGTGTGATACCTCATATTTTGTCACCCTCAATTCAGAAATAATGATGCTGTTGAAATTAAAGCATCCTGCCCTGCTCCTCCTAATTCTTGGAGACAGAAATGAGGCCACAGCATTAGTTATTTTCTGTTCTTGGGTCCCTGGGAATTCCTAGGAGCTCAGCACCTTGCTCTTAGGGGCCATCCCCAGCCAGCTCCCTGCTGGTTCACAACTCCTGAGTGGTTGAAATTCCAAATAGTAAACACAATTGTTTTATTTTATATCAAGGTTGCTGTGTGTGTCACGCTCCATATAACAAACTGCAGTGATATTTAATTGGGTAAATGATGTTTTCTCAGAGCAGGATTTTATAAACCAGTTGTTTGAAACAGATTCAACTATGAAGCCACAGAAATTCCCCTTACCAAATTTTTTGAGTTCTGAACCACCATCTGGAGGAGCTGCCTGGCTGTGGGGGAGGCCGAGGGATCAAATTCAGATTGGAGGCCTCACTTGGGAAGACTAAAGTTAGGTGAGAGAAATCCCAACCAAGATGCTGCAACAGCTGCTGAGAGTATTTCTGGAGCAGCCACCAAATGAAATACAACACGAGTTTTTTGACAGGGTACACTGCTGCTTTTAGAAATTAAGCTGTTCCTGTTTTGGAATTCTTTCAGTCGTGGGAGATGTGGGACATAGTTTAGTTCATCACCTCCAAGAAGAAATAGGTGCCTAAATCCCAGAGATTTCAGTAGGAGCTGAGATCTTCCAAATCTGGGGCTTTGAACCCATCTACTTTCCCTCTCCCATGACTGGTTTGTCTGTGTACATAACTAATCAGAATAAATTGGTAGACTCTGTGATTTTTTTTTTTTCCAAGCAGGATTAACCGAAATTTGGTGGGGGGGAAAAAGTCTTCTCCTCTGAGGTGTGGACCTGCTAGTGGATGGAAAGAAAGCTTGCTCCCTGCGTGGTCACCCCTGGCTGAGGAGCCCAGTGCAGGCAGGGGTAGACAGGGGCTGGGTGCTGGGCAGCCCCTTCTGCTGCCTGACCTGACTGGGACTTGCTCTGCTGGGTCCCTCTGGTTGGCCAACACAGTCAAACTTAATGCAAACATTGCAGATTTTTTTTTCTTTTATACTTTTTTTCTATCCATCCACTCTTACCACTACTGCTGGGTAGTAGCCATATGTAAATTAAGAGATTATTCTATCTGTGAGCTCTAAAATTACCTACTATTAGGTCATCCTACACATCCTGTTACTGCATCAATGTCTAACTTGTTTGTATGCAGATTTTTTTTCTGTTTTATTCCCCTTTATGAATACAGCCAAAAAGGGCAATAGCAGATAAACGACCAAACAGTTTTCTGCAAACTATGTCTGCATGCAGTGGAAATGGGCTGTGCACAGCCCCCAAACACTAGATTGTCTGTTGGCAATGCTGCATTAAATTTTGGGGTGTACCTGGGCTTTCCTGTCTACTTCTGCTTACTCTGAATATCCTAAAGACATCCTGGGAAGAACTGTTGTTTCCTAGCTAGAAAGAACTGACATTTCCTAGAGAGCATTTATTGTAAGCATCAATAAAAACTTACTTCTACACTTGATAGCCACTGGGATAAGGGGAAGGGATTTTTATAATTATTTAGAAGTCAGGAAGAAGAAAAAAGATCATTTAAATTATCACTGAGAGATTCCTGACCTTTACCAGGCATATTTTTAAATTGAATTTTCTTGTTTTAAGTGACAAGGGGAAAAAAACCCCAACAAAACCCGAACAAAAATCACACCTACATACAACCCAGAAAAAAAAAGATTAGGCATGTCACACACATGACAGTAGGTTAGCAGAGATCCTGGACTGGTCGTTTACCTTGCAAAATCAGACAATGTGGAGCTGTGAAGTGAAAAAGTCTCAGAAATTGTAATTCCCAGAAATGTTAACTTGATTTATTACTGGCATTTAACCAGTGAATGAGGGAAGGAAACTGTGGTTAGACAGTAACTACTCATAGCAGACTGTCAAGTATTCACCAGATATTCAGGCAAACCAGCTGTCTATCGTGCATGGCATCATACAATTTCTGGCTGTAGCTCTGCACAGATGGCTGCAGCACTCTGCTTGTGACAGAAAGTAACATAACACAGCAGAACATAACACAACACAATGTAATGCAAGATGGCACCCTGATGTATTCTCTGCACCGCAAAAAACCAGGCATGGCATGGTGGTGGCCCCCATTTCCCAGCACTTCCTACTGGGAGGGGATGTGGGCACAGACTGGGAGGAGTTCAGAGTCAGCTTCAAATGTGAATGGTAACACAACAGCTACAGAAAGAGACGTGCTGTAGACCATGACAAGTTGAACTCAGAAAGGAGCCCAGCTGGAGTTCAAATAAGACATGACTGCAGATTTTAAAAGACCTTTTTGCTGGAAAACAGCTTGATCTTGCCTGAAAACACATACCAGACTGCAGAAATTTCTGTAAGCAAAAGGAGGAATCTGGCTGTGAGTAAAGTGATTAAACAACAGCTTTAACATTCGGTGACAAATGTTTCAGCAGCATCTGAAGTCACTTGAGGGGCCTGATACTCCTTGTTTTAAAGAGTGCCACGGGGACAAGAAATGCCTCTAGAAAAGCAATGGAAAGCCACAGTGTGTAAAAGCAAAAGCAGGCTCATTCTGATGCTCTTGCTCATTCTCAGCCACTGCCTTTACTTCTGAGGGAAGTTCCTATTTTAAGCTTCTTGAAGTGGTGTAGCAGCATCTAAGCAGCTTGCTATGTGCCAGAGCACGTGGGAGTCTGGTGTGCAAAAATGGGCAGAGGCCCAGCTGAGCCCTCTCAAGCCACAAGGCCTGTTGTCTTCAGCCCATCTTGTAAATTTTTGAGGATTCTGTGAATTCGGTGAAAATTTCATGTCCTTCAGCAGCTGGAGCAGGAAGTGGCAGTAGGAGCAGGAAGGTAGACAGTATATAAAGTAGAACAAGAAGGAACAAGATTAATTTTTTCCCACAAAAGAACTGTCTGTCTTTGGCTAAGCTCAAACACACACATGCACTCATAGTTGTCACTGGCATAAGATGAAATACAGGAAAAATTATCTCAAAAGTAGGTTGACTTTTTGTTGTGCTTTAACCCCAGCCAGCCATCAAGCCCCACATAGCCTCTTGCTCCCTCCTCCACCAGTGAGATAAGGGAGAGAATAGGAAGGGTAAAAGCTAAAATACTCATGGGTTGAGATAAAGACAGCTTAATAGGAAAAACAAAAGCCATGCACATAAGAAAAGCAAAACAAGTAATTAATTTACTGCTTCCCATAAGCAGGCAAGTGTTCAGCTATCTCCAGGAGAGCTGGGCCTCATTGTATGTTATGGTTACTTGGGGAGACAAACACCATCACTCAAAATGTCCACCCCTTTCTCATTCTTCCCCCACTTTATATACTGAGCATGATGTCATATGGTCTGGACCACCCCTTTGGTCATTTTGAGTCACCTGTCCTGGCTGTGTCCCCTCCCAGCCTCCCATGCACCCCAAACTTCCTCACCAGTGTTGCAGTACAAAATACAGAAAGGGCCTTGGCTCTCTGTAAGCCCTGCTCAACAATAACAAAAATATCACTGTCATGTCAAGCCTCCCCTACTTGCCACTGGGAAGAAAATTAACTCTATGCCAGCTGAAACCAGCACACTTTTGAAGCAGATAAATTAAGTTCATTGAACTAGACTTGATTTTAAACTGAATTAGTATTCAGATAGACATAAAATTATACTACTTTTGAGTACTAAAAAACTGATCAAACCTTCTAAGACAGGAATTCCTCGAAAAATATCTTGCTCTTCTCGGGCAAAACATTGAGATAATTCATTCTCCTAATGTATCTCTCCAGTTAAGGGCAGCATTTAGTGGCTGAGAATCTGCCTGAGATTTTCTGAGTACTGGGAGCACTTCAAGCAGCTAAACCATCTCCCTCCTGGCATCACAACTCAGGTTTAGTTGACATACAAACTTGTAGAGTCCAAGGTTGGCAGATGTGATGTAGGACACACCTTACATTGTTCTGTGGAACATGAATTAGAAAAACTTGTTCCCTAACCACATCCTGATAGGCCAGTGGAGGAGCTGAGAGTTGCCATGGTGTGAGGAAGTGTTGCTGGCATTGGCTTCTCAGGGCAGAGGAGAGCAGTCTCCTCCATGGGGGTTGGTATCATGGAACTGGCAGAAGGGAGAGGAGATTTCTGGTTGTCCCTCACAAGTTTCAGCTGCCAAGGCAGGCAGGGCATTGCTCAGTCTTCAGTGCAGATTGCAAAGTAGTCCATCTTACCCCGTGGGATTCAGTTACTACTGCACACTTTGGAACACTGAAAAATGCATGCTTAGGGTAGACCCTGCTTCAAAACCCTCATCCTCAAGGCTCCCCAGGCAGAGGTATCCCTTTGGTTTCCAATAGAGCAAAGCTGATGGTGGTGGTGGGATGGAGGGCTGGGCTTGTGTTGCTCACCATGTCCAAGACAGACCAAATTTGGGAGGAGGCATGTGTGAGGCTGCTCCTTCCCTGGAGCTCTGTCAGAAGAGAAGTGCCAGGACTGGCCATTGCTGAAAACACCTTTTATACCCAATAGTGAACGATCTTATTTGCTATTTTAAATGATGCCACTTGCTCAGACGCGCTTGCAATGGCAGCCCCCTGGTCCACGCTCTTCCTCATGGACCTCTTGATGGCATTTGGCCCAATGGGTGTCCAGCCAGGGCTGTGGCCACAGGCACTGGAGCAATCTGTTCTTGAGCACCTGTATGACTTGCCAGCGTGAGAAGCAGCTGCCTGTTTGCAATATATTCCTTTGTATCTGGCTGGTGTTGAATCAAACCCTCAACAAGCTCAAAGAGTGACGGGGATATCCCTGTTTGTAGCTGTTTAATTGTATTGCATGGCATAGAACAACCACTGCAACAAGCACAAACAAGCAAACCGTGACGGGGAATGCTTCCCTCCAGCTCCAGGCAACATCTACAATCTTTGCACAGTGTGTGTTTGATTTTTGGGGGAGGAAAGGAAGCAACTAGGTCAGGATACTCTTTTAATAGGCAGGACTATTGCAGGAAAGCCCTGTAACATGCTGCTAGTGACATGCTAAGCAGAAATGACAGCAAGCTCATGGAAATATATGGAAATTTGACATCCCGCCTCTCTGTCCCCCTCCCCACCCTCTGGTATGTATGACTTTGAATCTGCTTCCGAGAGTCCCTGCTGTGCAGGGGCTGTCCATCCATCTGGCAAGGTTACAAACGCATTTCGGTGCTGTCTACAACATGCCTGATGTAACCCCCTTTCTGTAGCCTCTGCTCTGCTGCTCGCAATCTTTGTTTGATGTGCAGGAATGAAGCCTTGCACAGCAAACCCAATGAACCGTGGAGAATCGCAGGGCCCAAACTGCCGGCCCCCAAGAGGGAGAGGGGGATGGGGGGAAAGCACAAAAGGAAGAAAGGGAAAAGGAGGTGGAAGAAAAAGCTAAAAACCACAAAGAAGATCTTACAAAGGCGGGGTGGGGGAGAGAGAGTGGATAAGGAGAATGCCAGCAGAGATGGGCTTTGCCCTCTCTACAGGGGTTTAACACTCAGTTATTACTGGCTTTGCAGCTGTATTGCATCTGTCAAAATCTCAGATTCTGCCTGTCAGTGTATTTACATTATGCTCACTCATGACAGCAGCAAGCCTGTCACCAGCTTCCCTTCTCCTCTCCAAGGCTGTTAAGGAGGGAGAAAGCCTTTGTCTATGTGTCAGTTGTGACTTCTTTTCTGCTGTGAATCTTGCCCCAGCCAGGTCGCAGATGGTCACTCCAGAAGAGAGGCACAGCAGCATTGCGAGTGTTAGGGGCTGTAGTGGCCACGGGGGAAAGATGCTGAAGTTCCTGTTTTAATCAAGAATTGCATTTACATATTTATCTAAGAGCTAAAGTGTTAATTTAATCACTCAGTAATTGGTTTTGGTTTCTTTATGGCACTGAGGCAACCTATTCTGTACACATTAATCAGAAGTTCTATGGCCCATGACTTTAGGACATTTTATTAGAAGTTAGCTGAGGAAAAAAGAGGAAACATTCACATCTCTCTCTGATATGACTCTGTGGAATAGCTGTTTACAAGTTCAGAGCCAGTGCATTGAATACAGATATGAGAGTCAGAAGCACTTAAGATTGAAACAGACTCTTGGTTTTGTTTTCCTAAGAGAGAAATTTAAATTGTGATGATAATTTATGGAGGGAGCCTAGGTCTTTCTAGCTTGATGTCTTTGAATGACAGCATAAACAGAAGTTTTCCTGAAGAATCTGCAGAGGGAAAATTTACCTTCAGGACACACAGGGCTTTTCTGGCAGTTTATTGACAGGTGGTGAGAGACTGGGACACTGACGATGGACTGATCTCCAGAAGACCAATTCTGCTTCTGGATGAACCTTGCAGGTACTGTTCATATGCAAGTGCCAGCCTGGGCAGTCATACGTATTTAACAGGGGAACCAAATATGTCAGCAACTAATACAGGAGCATTGTTCCATTTTTCCTTCTCATTTTTTTCTAGAGTGGGTCACATTCTGACTCAGCCTCACTAAAATATTCCCCTCAGAAAGAAAATAATCCCCTGTGCCCCAGCTTTGGAGACAGTGAAACTTTCTGACATGAGACCTCACACGGGCCACCAGCAGATTTCCACTGACTTTTGAAAAACTAAATTAATTTCTTTGATTTCCACTATTTGTACTTTGCACATAATAATAGAGGTGCACATACAAAGGCAGGAGAAGAGCTTTATAGCTGCTGGTTTTGCTTTTATTTGGAGCTTCAAGGACAGTTTGGAAGGAATACATGGGCTGCAAAACCCATAACCAGACCTGCAGCCTTTAGGAATCTGAGAGTTCAGCTGGAGCCAGTGAGCTGTAGCCATCTTCTCTGGTAACAGCTCAGAATCTGGCCCCAGGCTTCTGTGCTTCAAAGGGGGCTGATGAAGAAAACATTTCCCCTGGAAAAGGAGAAGCATGACCCATTTTAAAAGGGCAATAAGGAAGACCCAGGGAACTACAGGCAGGTCAGTGTCACCTCTGTGCCTGGCAAGATCATGGAGCAGATGCAATAGAGTGCTCCCTCAGTTTGCTGATGACACCAGGCTGTGTGGTGGGGTCGATATGGTGGAAGGAAGGGATCCATCCAGAGGGACCATGACAGGCTTGAGATGTGGGCCTGTGAAAACCTCATGGAAGTTTAATAAGGCCAAGTACAAGGTTCTGCGCCTGAGCCAGGGCAATCCCAAGCACAAATACAGGCTGGATGGAAAATGGATTGAGAGCACCCTCGTGAGAACATCTTGGGGATGTTGATAGATGAGAAGCTCAACAGAGATAGATGAGAAGCTCAACGTAATGCAACACAATCACACTTGTGGCCCAGAAGGCTGAGATGTATCAAAAGCAGATCAAAGGAGGTGATTCTCCCTCTCTACTCTGCCCTTGTGGGACCCCACATGGAGCACTGTGTCCAGCTCTGATACCCCAACAAGAAGGACATTGACCCATTGGAGTCACTCCAGAGGAAGGCCAGGAAGAGGATCAGAGGGCTGGAGCACCTCTCCAGTTGTGAATTTGAGGTTGTTCAACCTAAAGAGAAGTGGCTTGGGTGACCATATTGTGCCCTCACAGAACCTCAGCTGGGCTTACAAGAAGGATGGAGAGGGACTTTTTACAAGGGCATGTAGGGACAGGGCAAGAGGAATGGCTTTAAACTAAAAAAGAGTAGGTTCAGGTTGGATATTAGAAAGAAATCCTTTACTGTGAGGCTGATGAGGCACAGGAACAGGCTGCCCAGAGAAACTGTGGATGTCCCATCCCTGGAAGTGTTCAAGACCAGGCTGGTTAGGTCTCTGAGCAATACAGTCTTAGTGGAAGGTGTCCCTGCCCATTGCAGGGAGATTAGAACTAGATACCTTTAAGTCTTTTCCAACCCAAACCATTCTATAATTCCTCATCAAATTTGCAAATTTTTTCCCTTTTTTTGCAATTGAAATCAGAGCTGAGTTTTGCTTACTCCCTGCCAAAGTGCACAGGTTACTGTAAAGTCAAAATCTGCTTACGTAACCATAGAGGAGGATCATGTATCTGCTTGCAGCCTTTTGCATCTACTAAACTTAATTCAATTTGCCAGGAAACAAGTCAGAGATGGGATCACTTATGTGTTGTATTACTCCACTTAAAGGTCTTTTAGCAATTTGCTATTGTTTGAAAAAAACTTCTTGTCATGTCTTAGTCACATTCTTCCTCCTAGGAACATAAGCTTAATTAGTGTTACTAATTTTGTGTTTGGTCCTATTTAATTTGTGAACTGGTTATTTTCAATGACTGCCTTAAAAAAGAAGTACTTCATTATTATGTCTGTGTTGCAGCTTCACTAAATGCCATGATATTTACCTTTTTTCTAAAGTTGGAAGGATGAGAAGAGTGTTTCGACTGCTTTGTTTTACATGGTGGCATCCCTGGTGTTCCCTTTTATTCACAAACTGTAGGTATAAGGGGTTATGTGGTTTAACCCCAGCTGGTAACTAAGTACAATGCAGCTATCTGCTCACTCCCCTACCCCCACCCACGTGGGATGGGGGGAAGAATCAGAAAGAAAACAATCAATGAGATAAGAACAGTTAAATTATAGAAATAAAAGGAAATCAAATTAAATAAAATTAGATTCATAATAATTGTGATTTAAAGGTAGAAAAAAGAAAAAAAAAGAAAAAAGAGAGGAATAGAACCCAAGACAGGCAAGTGATGTACAATAAAATTGCTCACTACCCACAGAGTGATGCCCAGCCTGACCCCAAGGCAGTGATGGGTTTCTCATGGGCAACTCCCACACAGTTTATTTACTGGGCATGATGTTCTGTGGTACGGAATATCCCTTTGGCCAGCTGGGGTCGGCTGTCCTGGCTGTGCTTCCTCCCAGCTTCTGGTGCACCTGCTCCCTGGCACAGCATGGGAAACTGAAAAGTCCTTGACTTGGGGTGAGCACTACTGAGCTACAACTAAATCATCCTTGTGTTATCAACCTTATTCTCATACTGAATACAAAATACAGCACTCTACCAGCTACTAGGAAGAAAATTATCTCAGCTGAACCCAGGACAATTGTTTAAAAAAAAAAAAAAAAAAAATGCTGGATTGTTCACATTTTATGACTGGCTGAACCCGAAACCCATAGAAATAACCCCACTCACCTACAAGTCTTGGGATGTTTTATATATCCCTTGCAACATTCCCCTCTGGCTTCTGGGAAGCTCCTTGATAGAGGGGTGGCACCCCTGTTGTAGGGTGTACAGTGGCAGACTGTTTTTCTCTCCTTGTCCCCATACCAGGGTAAGATGACTGGCTTCTTTACCTCACTGCTGGGCTTTGTTTTGTTTACTTTCTGATTGCAATATCATCACTTCAGTATTTGGCCTGAGCACATGGCAATTTTTCTTCAACTTTATTTTGTCTATGGTGGGTTTTCAGCTTTTGTTGCCTACAATAAATATATTGAAAGACAGCCATAGTGCTGCCACATTGACTAGTCTTCTCTTTTCCTTTTTCTGCACTGAGTAGGAACCATACAGATGCCACAAACACAAGTCAGACGGCCTTCCTGTGAAACAAAGATCCCAAATTCTTTGACCTAATCACTTTCTTTTTTTCTCTGAAATTATCCTGATTTCCAGTGTTGCCTTAGTTACATAGCAGTCATTTCTCACCTACCCATCCCTTTCTTTCTACTATGAGACAGTTGCAACTTTCTGAAGAAATTTTGTCTTTAATACCAGATACCAAAGGTCACAGGAGAAAAGGATATGGAGAGAAATGTGTGCTTTTCTGTAAGACAGTGCTTCAGACTGGTTTTTGCTTTGTCCCCAAGATGTCAGCTTTAGACTTCATTTTCCATCAGCACTCTTTTCACCTTAACGCCTGTTGCAGTGTCATTAATAAGAATAATTTCTTTAGGAGATTAGATCATTTCACATGGAATTCAGCAATAATGGTACTTTTAATTTCATTGCATCCCAAAGGTGATAAATGACTAATTGAGTTCAATACAGGCATTGTTTGTTTGAAGTCTTTTATTTTCAAGAGTCCTGCAGAGTGAGGTTGAATATATTCTGCTTTTGTCTTAGTCAGATGCTAAAAATTTCCCAGATGCCAGTCATTATAGGGAAAAGCAGGACTGAAAAGTGTTATTAAGGTTATCAAATTATATGCTCAAAATTTAGGTAATCAGGAATGCATCATGTCTGAGATCACCTTGCTCACATCTCTGTTCTTATCTTAGAGCCTGTTGCAGTGGCTGTACATGGCAGATTGTGCTCCCTTGATGGGCAGATATTCAATAGTTTCTGTTTCCAGCGCAGCCTTCTGCAAGTGAAATCTACTTTTCTGCTCAAGATACAAAACCCTCTCAGAGAGCTGTGTGTTTCTGGTCTGACTATCTGCCAGATAAGCACTTCAGTCTTTGAACACTTCTTGAATGTTGGTCCAACAATCCTAAGCTGCTTTTCCCATTACAGCCTTCCTGGTGGGCCCTGGAACATCCCTCTTCCTTTGCTCTTCGGTTGAGACAATGCAGCATCCTCTGACACTGCTTCCAGCCGGCCCCGTGCTGTGTCCCACGGGCCACTGGCTTCCCTGCAGGCTCATTCACACCTGTATTTATGCGTGACTCTGCACCACAGCAGTGCTACCAGGGGTGGAAGCTGTCTGATCCTGTTTCCCAGCTGAGGCATAGAGAGGATAAGGACAAAAGATGGCAGTGATTTCAGCACTTCATAGAAGAGATGAAGGTGTGATTATTTGGGCATATTTGACAATTTAGAGCACGAAACACACCCATGGGCATTGTCCACTGTCAGCCTCTGCAGCTGGGAGAGCTACAGCATCTTAAGTCAGGCAGCAAAAAATAGGAAAAGAAATACAGGATCAGTGATCACTAATGCTAAGTTTGGTTTAAGTGGCATGTCAAACATGGCACAAGATCTCTTCAATGATTGTAAGGACAGAATTTGATCTTTTAGAACAATGATCAGTTGCTTTAACCTTGTGATAAGCTTTTAATTTCTGGTTCAACACCTAGTCTATCCTGCAACTTCTGATTTCTGCACCAGATGACGCTCCTTTCTCTTTCCCAGTCTTGCCACCTGTACCAAATCCTCTTTCCCTCCCATCCCATCCCATTCACACCAATTCCTTCTCCCTGGGCTTCTCCTATGCTGGTGCCTTTGCCAAGACTACTCCCATTCTACAGTCCCAGTCTCCCCTCTTCCCAGCTCCTGACAAATCTCCATCTTTCCCAGTGCCCTCACCTCATCTGCAGGACTGTGCCTCCCCTTTCCAGCTGTGCTCCAGTTCTGCTTGCCAGGTCCCTCTCTGCTTGGTGCTAGCTTTCCCTTCCACCTCCTCTCCACCCCAGCTTGCCCACTCCATCTCCCTCTCCTCTCCTGCAGGGAGATGGTGGCAGCAGGCATCCCACCAGCCACCTCTTGTGACAAAGGCAGTGTCACAGGGATGAGCCTGGCTGTGGCACCCTGGGCTGGGATGACACCCCCTGCTTAGCCCAGACCAATGGCTTCCCCATCTGAAAGACCACAGTGTGCCCAGGGTGGACAGAGGCAGCTCCTCGCTGCTGTTGGCACCTTCATAGTCAAATTAAAAACCTTCATACTCAAATGAAACACCTTAATAGTCAAATGAAAGTAGCTAACAAACTAAAATGGTTACACACACACAGACAAAAGCTGTTTCCTGCTGTACACTGTGAGAATTCAAAGGCTACTTTAATGATAGCAAACACTGTCAGAAATTTTACAAAATAGTAAAAATGGGCTGCCAACTGAGAACCTATCAGAAGCACAAGGGAAGGTGCAAATACGTAAACTAAAAATGTTCATTTTAAGATATGTCTATTTGTTGTTTTTTTGTTCTTCTAGTTGTTCCAGACAGAGTCATTTTAGCAATGATAGAACAAGAGCAGAATGCAGAAAAACTGTGTAAGGTAGTAAAACCACCAATATACAGGACTTAGTATTTCCAAACAGTTGAAAAATCTACTCAAAATTATGACACAACTATGTGAATAAAGACCATTTTTAACCTCACCAGATTGTCATCATCTATTCTTTTAATATCCCTACATTTTGTATTGTGAATTATTCTCTTCTATTGTGAGTTATTCTCTTCTGATGAAGGATTTAGCTCTAAAAAAGGGTCATTAATCAAATGATGGACAATTGTAAGGTGTTAACCCACTTCAACTGTTTACTGTATGAACAATTATCAGTGCCCAAAGTAATTAAAAACCTCAAATACTTTGAAAACATAAAGCATGCACTGAGTTACTGCACCAGGCTAGACTAGAACCTAATCTTGTCTCAATCTGCTATCTGAAAGAAGCTGTGTCTGGCCCGGGAGACCAGGAAATGACCTGAGATGAAGACACATACTTTGATTCCTGAGTACCCCTCCAGTGACTACACCTGATCAGGGATTCAACAAATGTCCACAAGCCTTGGTATTTCTCTTGTTGGTATTGGTATTCAACACAGAGCTGGGGCAGTTTCACTGACATCATTCCTTTGCAACTCTGAAGTCATACCTCTTGCTCACAGCAGCACAAGTGTGAGCAATAATCTGTCCTCGTCTCTTTGGACCATTGATGCTTTGGAATGGCTATCTAGAACAGAGGTTGGACAGAATTAGAGAATAAAGTAGGTATGTATTAAAGGCCTTCAAGAGACACACCCTGGGTGGTGCAAAAGCCTTGCAAAGGCTACACCCAAGATGGACAAGGGTCACAAGTTTCTCAGACAGATGAAAGTTTGGTCTGTTTGCATATCAGGAGTTAATTGTCCAATTACAGCTTCAGGTAATGAAGTCATACTTCCCTTGTATGCTACTCCTCAATTCACTTTGGTTTATACTTTTCTGGGCCTGAGGCTGTGAGGGTGACCTTGGTTCTCAGGCCTGGAAGGATTATTTTGTTTGACCAAAATATGAAGAGAGCTTACTAACACTCTGTATGGAGTTCAGAGCTATACACTAATATTATACACAGGATCTGAAAAATACAAAAGCTAAAAACTTGAAGCATCACCATAACATCAAAGACTGGTGGGTCTTATTTGTGAAGATTAGAGGTGCTGTAATACAACATTTGGTCCTTCACAGGTGCATTCAGGAGAGTGAAAACAAGCCAGTTAATGGTACAAAGTTAATAAGTACAAGCTCAAGTGCATTCAGCTCCTACGCAGATGCCCTCCTCTGGGAATAAAGTCATTCTCTAAAGAGGATGCTGCACTGAAAATGTAACACACATCTGGAGGAGTCTACTCACCTGAGGATTTAACACACTCTACACCCCATAGTATAGGTGCATTAACATCACAGCTTGAGTTGAATGGCTTTGTGGTAATTGACTGTGTCCAATGAATACATGCCTGTGTTGTGCTCTATGTGTGTACCTGTGTGCTCTGTCCCTGGCTCAACTTCTGTTTCTTCTGAAGGAAAGTCCTCAGCATCAGAACCCTCTTTCAGCAAGGGCATCTGCACTGCCTACCAATGACCCTGCACAGCCCCAGGACAATACAGAAGAACAGCCAATATATGTTGGGATCCTGGTTCATATTGGTAACTTCAGGAAACAGCTGAGAAAGTGCCTCATGTGGTAGCCAGCACACATTGTGCATGTAGCACATCCAAGCCTTAGGGGTGAATTTAAGGATGAGTTTGGTGTGTGAGATAGCACAAGAGCTGCAGGATGGCAGGGAAATCACAAACACCCATCCCCCCCAGCACCAAAGCCAGAAGACTTATTTTCATTATGCTATTATCATTGCTGTGGCTGATTAGTTCTGCTGACAGGCAAGACTAATTACCTCAAGTACAACCCTGTTATCTTCCACCTGCATGTCCTTAGGGAATCAAACTAACATTTGTTATCTCTAATAACCTGCAGCCCATGTCATAAGGTGGCTCTGGATCCATCAATGGTAGCCTGGGATTCCTGGCACCATTCTCCATGTGTGAAATAGAGGTAACACCAAGATCCACCCTCTGAACATCCCCTAATGGTCAGCAGCAGCACTGCTTTCCCTCCATCAGTCTGCCTGACACCTTTTGTAGTATTCCCAGTAACATAATTTCAACCTACTGGACAAAACCAGGTTTCCTATTCCTCCTTTGTGTTCTGGCAGTTCCCTTAGACATGATCAGAATTTTTTTCCCCTGATGATCTATTGATCTAATGTACTGCAGTTTCATTGATATTCCCATGTTAATCCAACTCTTGCCTGGCATCACAGAAACTTCTGCTTGCTCATGCAGTGTAAATTAGCTTCAGCTCAATTAACCTCTTGACATATGTTGTTTTTTTCCAATTTCTCCTCAGACTTGCTAGTTTTCCTTCAGAGCATCAGTGCTCAGCTCCTTTGGTGAACACTTCTCTGCATTGCAATACTGTGCTGTTTCAGCAGTGCTTGTTGTGACACAAGGGCACAAAGCCATGTCACAGCACAGCTTTCTGAGGAAGGCAGCAGGATACCCTGGAGCATGAAAGCCCCTGAACTCTTGGTCCAGAATCTGTGCACTAGCTCAGTGAAAAAAGAGAATGGAAGCGCACAAGAGCTAGGGACACGGAAAGGAAGCTTGGGAATTTACATTTCCATTTAATGCCGTTGCTTATATAAGAAGAATTTGCCCCAGTACTGTCACGGTTAGGTGTGCACAAGATGCAGTATTCTGAAGCAGTTTACCCTATTCATCTTCATTAGCTCCTTTCCTTTAAATTCCCCCTAATTCAACATGGGGAGCTCCACTCATAAGGGTCAAGAAGGCCATTACTTCATGTGAAGAATACACAGATTTCTAATGGTGTGCTCCTGGTTAATTGAATTCAGTGAATGACAACACCATGACATTGCTAAGATTAATGACTCAATAATTTTTGAGACAAGGCAAAACGTGAAGCAAATTGATTGCATTAATTTTTTTTTCCCTTGGAAACAGTACTGCATCCCAGCTCAGCACTGTCCTGGAGAGGACGCTTTGCTGACACAGAGTGAAGCCCAGCTTCCCCTTCTCCATGCAACTCTTGCACTCTGACATCACTTTGAAGTAACTTTTAATGTAATTTCCTGGTTGCAGAGATGCAGACTGACAATAATTGAGCTGAGATCTTGACAGACCAAATGATTAATGCAGAGGGTTTTTTGGAGTGGAAATTTCAGCTACTATTAGATTATTCAAGAGAAAGAGAGAAGGTGTCAGAGCACAGAATGGAGGAGTGCAGTGCCTACACATCTCACTCTTTCAAAAGTATGAATAAATTTTAATTTCTGCCATTTTGTTGGTAACTCTTATTCAAATATTAATCAGTTCTTACATTAATGCAATGTCAGATGTAACCTCTTGTTTAAAAATCCATTTGCAGACAATGAGATGGCTGCTTTTTTCCAGCATGTGGCATAAGTTGAGATGGCTTTTCACATAATATCTGTGATAACTTCTATCAAAAGTGTCTCTGAAAAAGGTACAGAGTAGTGTTTGTTGTTGCTCAATATGACCTGCATTATTTTTTATAAGACAGTCACCAAAAAACCAGTGGTTCTGAGTCTAGTGAGAAGAATTACACAGGTGCAGTGGTTTGTTTTTCTGCAGAAGACAGGGACAAAAACAAGTACTCCAGAGCTAGGATTTTGTTAATTAAGATGTAGATCAAAAATACTAATGAAAGAGGGAAGACAGGGGTCAGGTAACTCATTTTATGTGATGCCATGTAGAGTCCAGAAACTAATCACAGATGTTTAGAAGACAGTTTTCACAAGTAAGTTCTGTGAAAACTGAGCTCTCTGAGCTTGGGGTGGGAAAGCAAAACAATTTTAGCTTTTGCCCTGTACCCTTCCCTCCCTTGGGTGAATAGGGGTGACAGGGGAGACAGTGGTGGTGACAGCTATCTCTGACAAAGAAACTCCCCCTTATGTCAGTAAAAGGAGATTCTGGTACCTAACAAAAGAAAAAACAAAAAAACAAAAAAACCAAAAAAACCCAAAAAACCATGAAAAATGGCTGAGATCCACAAAGGATTTTTTGCTGTAAATATTACTTAAACAGCAGGATTTTTATTGCTTTATCTGTTTGTGTTCTATTGCATTGTTGCAAATATTTTTCCCTTAAATTTCATCTGATAGTTGAATTTACCCAGAATCCAGTGACATGTAACACATGTTCCTCAATCAAAGTTTTATGATCTAAAGAGCAAGAGTCCTGATATGGGTGTCCTGCTTCCCAACACAGTCTTTCCTGGAAGACAAGGAATCAGGATCATGGAAGTTGTGCTGACCTCCTCCAGGGGTTTCTTTCTCAGGGCTTGCCAGGAAAGAAAAACCTCTTGGGAGAGAGGCACAAAAGAAAACCTACAGGCATGTCTGAAGGAGAGCACAGCTGAACCCTTTGAGGTCCAGAGCAGGTGATAACAATGCCATAACACTTGTCAGTCCTTCTCTGGACTTCTCTGCTTTTAATCCTAGAGCAGATCCTAGACTCGCTGTCCAATGGTGCAGAACAGACACTATTGAACCAGAGCCTAAGATAACAACTGGTTGCCACAACAGAGCTCCCAGTTCCTCTGGAAAAAATTGGGAAGTTCATGGCTCCTGTGAGAACTGTAGAAGAGGTGATATCCCTGAGAAATGGGATCCTTAGGGAATACTTACATCCTTCTGACCAGCAGCTGTCTTATGCAAAAGGGCTCTAGATGTAGGCATCTGGGTGATACTTCAGGAGGAATAATAATGAGAAAAAAGATCTGAATTCAGGCCTACTTCAATGTGATAGGCCTTTGAAATTTAATGCAAACCAGCCGTTCATTCAACTTATATTTGGGACACCTAGAGCCAAGGATTTCTTCCTTCTTTGCTGTCTGACCGAAAGAAATTTCACCACTATGATGAGACATTTATATGAGTTGCAATTATGGTATCTCTCACAGCATGCCTTGTTTGGTAAGAGTCAATACTGAGGGGAAAAAAAGCATTGTCAGTCTGAAAACAGATCATTTTTTACCTCAATGGCTTAATGCGATCTCCTTGTTTTAGTGCTGTATCATTTACCTTGCTGTCCAACTACAAGCCACCTCACCCAGCCCTAAGTGCAAAAGAGGTGACATGAGCAAGGAAAACTGCTCCTTTCAATAATGTTGCAACAGCACAGGGAGTTTATGACCCTGAAAACATGAAAGTTCACAGTCACAGAACATTTAATAGTTACAAGTTTTGAAGGAAAAAGGGCAAGGACAAGGTTTCCCCAAGCAGTAAATAAACTCAGGAGGTTCAAATACCTTTCAGTACGAGCTGATGATTAGCTCCTACTCCTACTCCTACTCCTACTCCTCAGTTTCTGAGGCTCCACTGCATAGACTGAACCCGTGAATTCAAGGATTTCTGCAGCAATGCTCTCACATGCCCAGAGTAAGGCTCACTGCATATTTAAATTCACATTTCCATGAATTCCTACTCTTTCCTTAGGGATGCTGTCAGCTGTTCAGTCCCAATTTCAGGCATATTGGCCTGTCTCTGAGTAGTGTCAGAGGCTCACAAGTCTGCACGAAGTTTACAAGGACTGAAGTTAAAAGACTGTCCCTGCAAATCAGAGCATGAGTGCCACATTCCAGAAATACAAAACCATTTTGAAAAGGATGACTTTTGGGTAGATCATGTCATGTACAAACTGCCATGAATTTACCAATGTTTGACCAGGAATTCCAGCCATCTGAAAGGACTGTTAGCAAAGGAGTATGCTAATGATCTGCCCTGCTCTTAACTAGAGGAAAAAGCTCTTAGTTATAGCCCACTGTCAGCAGAAATGGCTCTGGAAAAGTTCACCAGTGAGCCGAGGAGCAGCTTCAAGGCGTGAGGGAAGCAGGATCATAGGGAGGGAGCAAAGCCTGGCAAAGGTTTCCCAGGCAAGTAGGGATCTACAAAATCAGTCTTATTACTCCTTCTGCCACTGGAGAAATAGACAGGATGAGGACAATGACTGCCCTTGCTAAAAGTTCTGCCCCCAACCATAGTCACTCCCTCATACACTCTTTCTTTCTCAACCTGGCAGGAGCACCAGCAGCAGCCTGGCTTCCCAGGGTTGTGGCACAGGCAGAGCAGCCATAAAGGAAAGACCTAAAAGACCAGGAAAGACCTGAACTAGCAGGGTATGAATCACTTAGAGGTGCTGCTTCCTCCTGCCTCCATCACAGCTGGTTCAATGACTTTCCTACTCCATCCTCTTACTTCTTTCCCATCTGTTGTAGTTAAGAATTTTGGTAAGTGCTTGGTTGCAAAGATGACCATCACTAATGCATTCCTCATTAAAGGCACAAGTGGGCAGCAATTCTGGGAATCCACACATGTATAGGACTCTGGGCCTTACTGTGAGATGAAAGACAGGGACCTCATCAGGGTTTCTTTTCCCTCATTAATCAGGAGAAGAAAAAAAATCTTTCAGCAGTGCTGACACTTCCAGTTTTGGTTTTCTAATAGATTCAGACCAGATGGGACTCAAGTAACAAGACATCTGTGGAAAAAATAGTAATATTTCCTTATTATTTTGTAAGTGAGAATCCTGCAGAGGGTCAGCTTCTAATTAAATAACAGTGGTAGTGAAATGTGAAGGTGAAGCAAATATCCAGATGGATTGCTGGATTTTGGGTTTATGTTGCCATGAGCTTTCACTGACTTTAGCTACTTTAGATAGGCTGTTTCCCTTTGCTCTTCTCCCTGTGCCAGAGGTGGCTCAGGTTTCTCCCTAAGGGCAGAATATGGACTACTAGTGTCCTCCAAAGAGGAGAGACTGAAGGACTTCCATCACAAGAATTGGAGGGGGGAGCTTACAAGGATAACTGAGCAACCATTCTCTTTTCAATGCTGTCACCTCCTCCTTTCCTTTCTTCCTTCCATCTTCCTCCACAGAAGCACAGCAGAGGACTCTGCCAGGGGCCAAGGCCATCTTGTTGGTGGGTGCTCACAGACACCTACCACAGATAAACACTTACTGTGATATATTGGAGTTTGTTCAGGTATCACACATGCTGATTTTGTAGTACCATGACCCAGGATGATAGACAAGCCAGTGCCAGAAGCTTGGCATACTCCTGTGGTACGAAACAACTGCAAATGCATCTTAATCTGCTGCCTAAATCAAGCTAGGCTTTGATTTGTGTCACCACAAAAAACAGAAATATCAGGATATCTTGGTGAATCTTGATATTTTGGTTATCCAGTGGAAAAAAACCAGATCTTGTGGCATCCCTGGGTTGAAAACATCATTAAACCAATAGGAATCTGTGAGGTAAACAATGACTTATTATTACTGACTTATTTGAGCCGTACATTGTTTTTAAAAGTACTGGTCTTACACTGATTGCACTAAGTATGAGTCTAAGCTAACCAGTAAGACGAAGAAATGGCTTTCAAGATAGTCTTACAACAATTTTTGGCATTAACTTTTTTCTTGACAGTGTCTGCAGGACTGAGACTCATGACAAGCATTTGCACAGCCACAAAAATTCCATTTTTATTTAAGATACTTCACATAATTTTTTCCAAGTCCTTGGAACAATAGGCACAGTGTAATTGGCCTTCAAGGAGTCTTTGGACACATTACAACTAACAAATGCTGGGAACATTGGTGGTATATGGTGTCTTTCATCCAAATAAGACTATGTTCTCAAAATGTTGGGCAAGTCCAATACAACTGTATACGGTCATGGATTGACTCTGCCTGGCTTCTGCCATGGATTCTGCCTGGCTACAGAAAAAATGTCTGTCTGCCACCTTGAGGAAGTGTGGAGAGAAAGGTAGGAGGAGATGCACTCAAGAGCAGTGGGTCTGGGCTGTGCCCAACAGCGTTATGGACACACCCAGCAGAACGGGGAGCAAAGGCTCATGCCAAGACACATCTTTCAGCTTTGAAGTGAGCAGCAAAGGGCCAGCTTGGAATACAAGATCTGAAGCACGCACTGGAGTGGGTGTTTCTCTCCTCTTGTGTACTCAGTGAGGCTGCAGGTGAGCAGTGATGTGTGCTGGTGTGTGCACAGGTACAGCTCACTCGCCATCGCTTAACCACAATCCGCTCTGAAGTGGCAGAGGGATGCCTCTGAGCTGGATGCACATCTGCACGGAAAGTTTGTGATCAGTGCTTCACACAAATAAGTCATAAGGAACCTGAGACATGTAAACTGTAATAATATAACTGGAACTCACCCAGGACACTCAAGGCAACAACCTTTCATTACTGCTGTGAAGATTGACATGGGACCTAGATGTTTGTAACTTGTTCAAAAGACTGCACCTTTGACAGCCAGCTGTCCCCTGGCACTATTTGATTGCACTGAGTGATAAAGGGGAAAAAAAGGACAATTGTTGACCTACTTTTTGTGGCACCAGCACTTGCTGTGTTTCCGGGACTGAAAATCCCAAACTCGCCTTATTTATGCTATTTAGCTGTGTTACAATGCATGGTTCAAAGCTAGGCTATGGAAGAGTAAATGTCCTACTACAAAATGAAAAATGTTGTGAATAAAATCAAATAACAGACCCTAGAGAATAATGGTAAATGGCCAGGTAGCAGAGAAATAATCATTTTACCACATTGAATTACAGCATATCAAGGGAATTGTCATTGAGTCCAGTTTTATTAATGTAATACATAACTGATTGGGAGGCGGCAAAATGCAAACTCCCTCCTGAATCAGTTTAACCAGTGTGAATTTGTGGGTAGACCAGGCCTCAGTCAGAACAAAAGAGAAAAGAATCCCCTTGTAATGCAGCATTTAACACTTAGCAGTCAGGTGATAATTGCTTCAGTCCAAGGGGATTAGCACATTGCAACCTCATTATAATGTAAAATGTAACTTCCCTATATGGGGTTGTCTACACTGAAAATTTACAGTGGCATAAACAAAGGTATGAATTCAAACTGATTTAGTTTTGCTGGAATAATCCCTAGTGTGAATTTATTTCTTTGGGGAAAAGAAAGTGGGGTTTTTGTGGTGTCCTTTTTCCCCTTCTTTCTTATTTCTTTTGCAGTTCAGTCAACTTCAGTGTTTTATAAAAGTCCACCCAAAATGAGAGATATCGGATGTCAGCCAAGCCCCCCATCACTTAAAGACACCAAACATTCCTAAATTAAGGAAGTATAAGGTTTGAGTGAGTCAGTTTTTATTAACCAGCAAGCTTAATTGTATGGAGCAAAGTAAGAATGCATGTAAGGAATACTTATATACAGAAATATTAAGCATATTCATGCTGAAGGAAAATGATTTCTGTTCTCAGTGACAAGTTTGGCTTAATTGCTGGTACAGGATCAGGTGCACGATCCTGTGACATGACATCATGACTTGTGACATGAAGATATTTGAAAATAAGCAATTGCTGGTGGTTCAGTGTGAAGCCCCACCACCAGACCTGGTGCCTGAACTGGCTGCCAGGGTCCTCTTAGCAGGCCTGAGTTATGCAGGGAATGGCTGGAGCTTGCAGAGGGGCAAGATTCTCTGAGAGATGCATGGTAATAAGAGCCTTAGTAAATGCTGATGCCAAAGAATAGGTTATTATTACATTAATATTATTATACTAATAAATCCATGCCACTCTAGATGGCCTTGTGCTTTGGGCCTGCTCTGCTTTATCCTGATTTCTTCGGGTCAACAGCTCCATGAAGGACTGCAGATCCACCTCCTGGGACTGGAATGCTAATACTCTTATGTAGGCAAGTCCTGAGGAGAGTTTCCAGACTATACCTTATTCTAGGATAAAGTCCTGTTATTTATTGCATCTAGCCAGTTCAGTCACAAATAACAAAACCTTATTTTGTCAAGGACCCTGTACCAACATTAACTAAGGCTCAAGTCCACTCTGAGAATATCTTGTGATGTTTCAATTTAAGAAATGATCTAAGCAAGGGAACGGTTAAAAGAGCTTTGGCCCACAGCCACAATGTGCAGGAATGGAGGAGTGCAGGTTGTGAGGGTCTTCTCCCACATAATGGCAGAATCAAGAGTTTTATCACACACTTCCTTTCATTTCTCCCTAAGGAGCAAGCCCCAGTGAGTTCTCACCTGCTGTGATTTTATGCATAGCTGAGGTCATAACAAAGAGTAAAATATGAAAATCTGATCTGCTTTGCTAATGCAAAACAACTTCTTTCTGTATGTAACCTCACACAGGGTTCAGCCACTTAGATATAACAGGCTAAAGATTGCTTTCAGAGGTTTAATTCAATTTTGGTGAGCTTGCTGTGCACTTCCAGAGAATAATGCAGGTTCCTCCCTGCCTTCCCTGAAAGGAATACATGGCAAAGCTCTTCAGGATGAACTCTTTGATTTCAGATGCACTCTTACACACATCACTCAGCTCAGTTGCATCCTTCAAATTTGAATCACCTGGGGCTTTGGCCACCTTAGAAGCAGTGTATGTTGCTACTAAGCAGGCATCTACATATCACAGAGACCTAAAGAAAATTCTTCTTCCGTGTGCTATATGCTTTCTCTTAGCAAATGGGCATATACACAAAAGTATTTCTAAGTAGGAATTCCATTAAAGACAAAACAGTGTGTAATAGTCCACCCATGTTTTACTCTAAACAAGTACTCTAAGGTACTTTGGGTCTTTTTATACATGGGTGATCAAAAGCATTCGTTAATTGTGCTGTTAACTTCTCATCACTTGCTGCAGTCAGTGGAGCTGTGCATCAAGGAGAATCTAAAAATCCAAACTAGAGGCCTGTCTCTTCAGCCACTCTGTTTTAAATACCCACTGTACATCCTTTGCACCTTCCCCTGAAGAATATGTCATTGCTAGTACAAAATACTGGCTACACAGACTAAACTTTTGTTGCACCTTGTGTTTACTCCCCACCCCATCTCCACCCTGTATACACTTCTGGTGCCAATGGGAGCTTTTCATTTGGGATGCATGGGATCATACATGGAATCATCACAAAGTCCTGCATTACTTCCCAGGAAGCCAGGGTGACAAGGCAGAACTGACTGTAAAGATAGGAAAGTGTGGGTATAAATTGATCAAAGTGCACTTTCTTACATTGGAAGTGTAGTTGCAAATGTCTCCTGATCTTTCTGTTCAAGACTTTACCAGGCTTTACAGACAAATACCTTCCTTTATAGTGGCAGTACTTTCAAGTACTTAGGATTGACAACTCTCTTCGTAGAAATTGTTAGCATCAGTGACAGGCAGTAAAGAATCTGTAAAAAGAAAAAAGCTGCTCAATTTAATTGAAAGTATCTAATGATGGGACTATCTCTAAAAGGGGGTTTTGCCAAGAAATAAATACTTATCTCCCTGCAGCAGTTAACAGTTTGCTAATTCATTATAGGAGGCATTAATCATTCTGTGCTTGTTCCCCCAAACAACCAGAAGAAATTGTTTATTTTTAATTGCACTGCAGCATCTTTACTATATTATTTAATTTAACTTTAATACCACACTATTACTACTACTACTACTATTTAGCACAGACATAGCATTTTACATCTTCATAGTGGCCTACAGAATTAACTAATACATTCCAAAACATCCTGCACTTGAATTAAATAAGTGCACTACTGCAGGTAAATATTTCCTTAGCATAATTTGTGGTGTAAATAAAGATTACACAAACATAACAGAGATCTCATTCCTGTTCTGTGTCTAGGACCAGACCCAGGTCCTAGGATTACTCCCTATTCTCTTTACCTTCAGCTGTTGTTTGATGTAACTTTCCCATCACATACATGTGCCAAAGAATAGAGCTCTTTTGGGATAAACTATGTGCAGCACTCTTTTAGGAAACTATAAACTGGAGGCATTCTCCAGCCTGGGAAAGGAGATAGTTATTTTTACTCTTAAATTCCTTTGAGGGAAAGGCATTTAAATATGAGTGTGACAAAAGCCATACAAGTACATAGAATGAGAGAGACCAAGAGAAGGAAAGAAGTGATTAATGCAGCTTGGCTACACTACTGGCTAGAAGATGAAACTGAACCAGGAAACACGAGATTTTGGAGAAAGATTTCTTTCCAACTACAGTCACTTTCAAGTTAAAGATTCCAGTGGCTCTATTGGCGGTGATTTCAAACATCTCTGACAATGAGCATCACCACCGGCTAGGAATGACTCCTCTAAAGCAAATGACTAGAGATAACCAGTACCAATTGCTCTTCTCAAGCTTCCTGGTATGCTCAAATCACTCCCAGGCTCCTCTCAGGGCTTGATGGAAGTGGCCTGTCTCCAGGGAAGCCTGTCAGAAATCAGCTGGGTAGTGATGTCTCACTAGTGCACCAGCTGGGAAAGACCCAGTCCTTGGCAGGAGTCCCTGCACTGTGCCACAGCCAGGACCCCAGGGCACCATGTCCTCTCCCCCCTTGCCCTGCCAAGCTGCAAAGACCAAAGCTGCCAAGCCAGTACCCTCCACAGCTACGGGTGGCAGCATATCCAAGTCCAGTGCCAGCAGCCTGGAAACTCCACAGGACACACAGGCATTTGCAAGAACAGCCAGATAAAGGTAATTTCTTCTTAAGTCTTGATTTAACTCTGGAGCAGATACACTGGCCATTACCAGTCCTCATGACATAGACCAAACAATTCTGAAATTGCTAGCAGAATAGTGGTCATGAAGAAAGTGTCTCAAGGCTGGTTTTTCTTTTCATTGTTTAAAGAAGACAGCAATGCCTAGAAAATCAGTTGTGTTTCTAGGAAGGTTATGTATTATTATGTGTTTTTTGCAGGGGGGGGAATATCTGTAATTCTGTGCATATATTCAGTAGGTGTATCAAACTGCAGCCTAAAAAAGTCCTGAAACAATTTCCACAGTGAGGGCATTTTTCCTCAGGAGCTGTTTGTGACTCACTGTTCCCGTCAAGCAGGTTAATGTGCCTCTAAATTTCCCCTGACAGAAAATGTATCACAGTGTCAGCTGCATTAGGGAATGACGAACACAGCCCAACTGTGGTACTGTTGGACACCTCGAGATTGTCCTCAGCAAGGACAGGTGGAGCAAAGAACCTACCTCAGCTCCAAAAAAATAAAGGGTTATGGCCAGCTCGAGGACACAGTAAGGCAAGTTCAGCCACTTGTAAGAGCCACCATCAATCTCTCTGAAATGAGCTTCCCAGGTTCTTAGAGGGAGGGCATGCTGGGTGGAATCTCTGTGACCTGCTTATAAGTAGAAAACTGATTTAGAAACAGTGTTTGGCCTCTGAACAACTTCTGTTCCTTTGAAATCGCCTTCCACCACTCCATCACATGTAGCAGGTGCAGCCTGTGCAGCCACAGGGGGCTTCTGCTCTTCCCTGTCAGTGGCTGGGACATGTTGAACTGCAGCACACTCAGAGTGGGGGCCCATGTGCCACCAAGGTGCTCATGACTCCGTTGATCAGGGGACCTCCAACAGCTTATCCTGCTTTTGGGATCCAGCCTTGTAGTTGTGTGCTTCGTGGATGTGCCAATCTACATGAGTTTAGCTGGAGGTATCCTAGTGTGTCTATAGACCATGACTGCCTTGTAGTGAGGATATCAGTGCTTTAGCTTTAGCCATGGTTACTTCAGCTTTTCCATTGAAAGAGAAAAGGTTCACACCTCATACATCTCTTAACTGGAATTAGTATCATACACACCCCACACAGAAATTGTCTTTATCTTTCTGGAATTAAGGTTTCCAAGCCACAAGACTTTTATTTTTGTACAAAATGATGCCATCTCCTGTACTGATGGTCCTAGGGGTGCACTGCACCAGTTACCAAGGAGCTGGAGTCTTGGGTGCAAAGAGGGATGCATTCTAGCTCTTGTCTTCTCTGACTCTCTGGCTGCTGTTATGGTGCGTTTTGTTTGAGCTAAGGCTGATGATGTTAGCTTCCACTATGAGATTTCAATTCCCCTTCACAGCTTGATTTATTTCTCTTGGTTTTTTTCAAAATTCTTTTTTAAGAAGTCAGAAGAGTGAAAAAATATACTTAAGCAATTATAATCAGTTCTCAGTTGCCTATTTATACATCTTTATTCACTTGATACCTTTTTTGCATAGCTCTTGAAGAAATGTATGGTGGATGCAGGGCAACAAATAAATAGCTCCTGCCAGACACTCATTAAAAAAATCACATCTAAGTAAACTGGTTTTGATCTAATGTCAAAGGTCTCAATTAAACAGAGCAGATAGTTTGGGCAATCTGTCTATTCTGCACCTCTTCTTCTTCATCCCTCCTGATGCAACACAGATGTCCAGCAGCACAAAGGTCTGCTTGGGAGGCACCTCTACAGAGAGGCCACTGCAGTGACTATGGTGGGTAACCCATCAGCTTCAGTCAGATTTGTGGTGCATCTATTCCATGAGTAATCTGCAAAGTCCTTGAAATCTCTGGTTTTCTGGATTCCTTCAGCATCCCTTCCTTTACACTATAAACAAACACTGTTACGAAAGATTTACTGAAACAATGGTATCCATCTGCTGCTGTGAGTCCACAAACCCACATTTGCTAGGTTGAGAATCAGCAGTTAGCCAGACAGGATAGCCCTGGATCAACAGACATAGCTGTAGCATTAAACAAAACCACAAGGCAGTTAATGTGAAATGAACTTATTTCTCAAAATCCCTGAAGTTCTCCCAGAAAGTCTGAGTGGTTTTTCTGCCTAGCTGCATTCCTCCTGATCCTGCAACTGCCATTCTCTCCCTGAAACAATCAGACAGGATTCAAAATCCACAAAAGCAGACAAAAGTTGCATTCTTTTCAAATGTAATTTTTGATTGGGGTCTATTTATTTGTTTATTTGTTTTCTTGTGAAAATCAGAAATGTGTCTGTTGGGAAAAAAAAAAAAAAGAAGCAACTAGAAAGTAGCTCTCCACTGGTAAACTTTTGTTTCCACAGCTATATTCTCACTAAATTATCAGCTATCACAAGACTGCGGATGAAAGAGCTGGAATTGGTGAGATGTCATTAATTCACAGCTGGCAGAGAACACCTGGAGCACGGCAAGTAATTCCTCTGAGGACCTCCACCCTGAGGAGGTTCTGCTCACCATTCACAGCACTGTGTTACCCTCCGGGAATCTGCACCTCAGAAATAATGGAAAGGAACTGCTGTAACCTTTGTCAGACCCCATGGCTCAAACAAATTCCCACTAATTTCAGTGAGGACACTTCAGAGTAAGAAGATAAACTTTCTCTTCCCATGGATTGCTGCATGCATGGTAAGAGTTGGACAGGTTTAGACACACACTCATCTGTCCAGAAAGGATGGGGAGCATGGAGTAGGCAAGCTTCCTTTTCTGTCATCCAGGACAGTTTTGTCCTCTTCTAGAGGACTACTCTTCTAACGCAGCATAACATGACAACTAACAAACCTCTAAAGCCTTAGGGAAAAAAAATAATGCACTGGTGCTTGGAGCAGGTTTTAGTCCACTGCTAACGAGGCCCTGAGGAAAGGCTGCCTATTTTTATATCCATGTGTCTAAGCCACCACCCCAAGGCAAGCATGCCGCCAAGGCCACTCCCTTCCATCTGCATGTGGCAGGCTCCACCCACTTACAGCCATGGTGCTGACTGCTACCTCTAGCTGTGGGGTTCCCTCTTCCTGCCAGGACAACTGTGTGTGGCTGCTGAGAGCTGCTCATCAAAACCAGTTTAAAGCCCGTGTTTGTGTAAGGCTTTCACTGTGACTGCTGAACAGAAGGAATGTGAGGCTACAGACGAGTCAGAGACGACACACTTCACAGCATCTTTGGTGGCTCTTGACTTGGGTAGATTTAGGTTGCCATGTAACACTCCTCTTTAAAGCCCCTTTCTCACAATTTTGTACTTTTTTTTCTTTCTTAGGATGTTGTAACCCTCATAGGCATCCCACTGCCCTCCACTCCCTATATCTTTTACAACAGAACCATGGATGGGAGTCTTCCACAGCAAGGTTTGCCTTCAGGCCATCAAAGTGTTAAGCCTCTAATGGGCTCACAGCCAGGCTGTGCCTTTCCATGGTTTCCATCTTTGAGGGCAGGCTTGTATTAAGGTCCAGAACCTCTCCCTTGGGTCAGTCCAAAGGCCATTAAAGTTATTGGTAGGGCACGTTGTAGGCAGTGACAGGATCAGGTGGGCAACAGCTTCGCGATTGAAAGGACTTAAAAATTCAGGATCAATTGATCAGATGTGGCAATCCATTAGCAGGCGACTGATTTTTGAGATGTTGCCAGCCCATCCTAGCCCAGCCTTCAGAAAGCATCCCTAATTCCCAGGGTGCCAACAACGATGAAGTGTGTTTGACATTCCTGAAATGAATCTCAGGACCACTGCAATGGCAAGCACCCAAAGAGATTTCAAGTTTGGAGTTTGTGTAATTCAGAGGTCAAACTCATTCCTAAAACTTTGTCTCCAAAATGTTGATGGAAAGGCTTTGCCACATACAAGTCAGATATTTCTATTGGAAACCATTGTGGTCACCCCTGCTGCTTTACTGAGCACATGTTGTTACTATTTTTAAGAAAGAGAGTCTCACAAACTTTTTCTCCTAGTCTAAGAATAGGGGGTTTTGGGGGAAATAGCTTTATTGCAAGAGTGGTCTCAATGCAAAAATGTAATTATCCCTGCTCAAGACAGAGGACTTCCAAATTTGTTTAAAAATATATGCATTTGACAGTTTTACTGTAACTTATTATGAGTGTGAAGTAAAATAGGGGGATTTTTGTGGTTTTATTTGTATTTCTGCACTTATATATGGTAATTAAATGTAAAAAAGACAATTAAACAAAAACTTTGGCAAGAGATTATTCAAAATATGTACACTTTAATTTTTAGGGCCTTAAGGAGGCATTCCTTTGACATTTGCTTTTAAAAAAATTGACTTAAAATATGACACTTCAAAAGCAGCTGCTTTGTGTGTTCACAAAGTGGTTTCCATATGCAGAGATCATGTCAGATGTACAAACATGTATGTGCTCACATGACCATAACCATTAATAATAGGCTAAATAATTATTTATACAGTGCCTTCTCAAGACTAGTGGATCTCTGTTAGGGTCCATTTTATTAAAAAAAAGTACAGATAACAAACTACACCAGTAATAAATGTCTCCACCTCATTCAGTGTGCTAGAGAATGAGCTACTGTTGATGTCATGAAAAAAGAACAAGTGGCTTTATACAGCTGTCAGGATTTTCTTACCTATTTCTATGAATGTGATTGTGTCTTGACCTGGTCATATAACTTTTTAGTATCTCATCTTCCTCATTTGCAGAGTGGGTATAATTGTCTCTCTGAGTGCTGTCCAATATAACAAAGCGAAGTGCACCAGAAGAACAGAAAATCATTCCAGGAAAGGGTTGTTCATTGTTATACATAAAAATTGCCTGATTAGCTCATGCTGCTGTGAAGGATGGGAAGGTGAAGTGCTTGGATGGAGTGAGAGCTCATCAAGGTTTTTTTGTTATCGCAAAATATTACTTAAAATAAGCTGGAGGTTCAGAGGTGCTATTGTGGGAATGGGCTGTGCTCAGCCTGCTGTGCTTTCTTCCCATCTTGTAGGCCTCTGCTCTCTTACTAGGCAGCAACCCCAGCTATGATCCATTCCCACTCCTGCCAGAAGGCTCTCTCCATAGACAGTCCCACACCTGCCTTGGGGACTGCTCAGCTGCTGGGCCATAACTGCTCCTCCTGCTAGAAAAAAATGTTGCCTTTGGGACCAAAACCATCTGCTCTGAGCAGACCCCTGCAGGAAAGCCAGGCAAGCGTGAGGTCTCATGGGGACTAGGAGTGTTAGTGCAATATACAGTCATCACTTGAGACAATTAAGAGATCTGCTCACAGGAGAAGCAATGATAAACACAGTGTTGTGTGCTACCTGGTGGTTATCCTAGAGATTTTGAATTTAAGAGATAAATAAACAGCCTCTGAGCATCAGTCAGGGAGAAGGTACAGAGCTGTATCCAGCCAGGACAGGGGTCTGGTTTTGTCAGGGATAAGGAGATCTGTCTTGCTTGTGCCAATGCATTTATGCACTTTGCCACCCTTTGCTAGCCTGCAGCTCCCTTCTCCTGCTTGGTAGCCTACCCAAATGTCAAGGTATTCTCAGCTCATCTCCTTTAATCCCCGACTTTCTCTCTGCTGTGAACCCCACATCTGAGCTGTATGCTTTCAAGTTTGCAGCGCTTTCTGGCTCCCGAGGTGGTGGTGCCTGGGCGCAGTTGTGAGCTGCTGTGCAGGATGCAGATGTCAGGGTGTCCTCCTGCTGCCTTAGGGGCTCACATGGGAAAGTACAGGGTGAGCTGGGCCCCCTTACAGAAAATGAGAAGGTAAGCAGCCAAGTCTTCCTTCTGGAGACTGGGGGAATATGTTTCTGTTTGCCTGTTTCTGCTGAGAGGGTTTGCCTGTTTCTGCTGGCCATGGACAGATGTATAACTTTGTGTCCTTCTCTGAGTCCTAGACCTAGGTTTTGGATCTGCATGATCCAAAATTGTGAAGTGTAATCCCTTTGGCGGGCCCCAAAGTCTTGAGTCACACATGTTATGGTGTTTCTCCCAAAGTGGCAGAGGCCATGCCAACACCAGGAGGTGGTAGGCTGGTAGTTGTGTCCCCCATCCCCATTCTCCATTGTGTTTACGACAAGCTGGGGTCTGGTGGCACAAACACAGCTTCAGTCAACCAGCAGCAGCTGTCAGGGAAAAACTTATGCCTTCACATACAGACCTGTCAACAAGGTGTTCCTAGTCTGGACTGGTCTGTGACTGATGGCGTGGAAAACAACGAGATTTGTGCATTTCAGGAAAAAACTGGCAAATAACTCGACATCTGCCCTAGGATCATGCTTAACAAATTTATGTAAAACATCAATATTGATATAAAAATCAAATGTCAAATTTAATAAGCACAATAGAACCTTCCAGTCACTAACTGCAGACCAGTAACCCCATGCATCTCCAGAAATTTGGGTGGAAAGAGGAGAATAGGAGGAGGAAGAAAAAAACCATTCTTTGTAAAATAAAATACAGACATTCCCATAATTAAAAGTGGAATACAACCTGAATAACAAATCACAGACATTAACACCAGGATGAACACATTTATATAGAAAATAATAAGCAAAATAGATGTAATTGCCTCCAAGAAATTTTGGCACATTTCTTCCTTACATTAAAGTCCAGAGGCTTTGATGGAGAATTTTGTGGCAATGATTGCATGTGTCACAGTACAGGAGGGAGGATTTTTTCATTGCATTTTCTGCCGCTCTGCTGTTGAGCACCAAAGAGGCACATTTTTTCTGAAACATGTTCTTGGTTTGCTGGTTTTGGTGATGGTAGTGCTGCAGGAGCAGTGCCTTTTCCAGATGGCATTCTGAAGGCTCCTTCCCTCCTGACTGAGCCATCAAAGGTCCCTCAGGAGACAGGAATTGTTACAACCAACTGGAGGGAGCATTTGTCTTACCCATATCTGGCAGTTGCCTCCATGGACTGCTTAGGAGGGATACAGCACTAATCTGCATCTGCCAACTGCCCTGCTTCACATATTCTCTTCACTTCTCTTTGAAAATTGCCATAGAAGGAGGCTTCCAGTCTTCTTCAGATTTGCCAATACCTTTATAGCATTTACTTTTATCTTTTGGCAAAGAGTTTCAGAGGCCATGAACCTATTCTTTGGGAAAGCACTTTCCTTTTTTTCTTTCTACTCGTCAGTTCATCACTCATGTGAGACCAGATGCTGAACTAGAGGAAAGCAGTTTAAAGCTTGTCCAAACTAAAACCTTCTTTTAAAACTCACCCTTTCAGGTCTTGTCAGCAGCTCCAGGCATCACCAGAGCATATTGAAAAGCAATTTGTGACATCTGCGTTCTGCAAATTAAGTCTAGGTCTTGCCACAAACTGCTTAAACTGGAAGAGAATTAAAAGGTTAAAAGGACAACTGCACAGAGCAAGCCCTCCCCAGGGATCCAATATTAGCTGGTCTCATGGTCCTGGAGGTAGAGAGAGGTTAAGAAGCAATTGCAGACATACTGCTGAGCATGGCTGAGAAAGTCACTCTCCCGCTGCAATTCTAACCAGGTGAGGAAGAAGCTGAATCTCAAGAAAGACCAGCACTTCACCTTAGCTGAGCATATTCACCCTTCCTGAGCAACTTCATTGCCTTTCTGTGTAAATGAGCACATGTTGAGGACCACACAAGCTCATGGTGGGGGGAAATGACAGCCGAGCACAGAGAGCACCCATCTATTGTCTGCAGAAAAACATTCAGGATTTGGCCCCAATAGTCATGCAGAAAATAAGAATAAGGAAGCACAGCACCTAAGCAACGGTGGGGAGGAGCTCTATTTCCATTCACTTCCCTTTCCTTCCTTTTGCACCAGGTGTTCTTCCCTTGATCCCCACATGCAGCCCTTTGGATGTCTGGTTAGGACCACACGTGCCTGCCAGCCCCATTTTCCTGAGTGACACATGCTGCATGGAGCTGGGCACTTCTCTCCAAGAGCCCCATCCTGGCCTACAGCAGTTCTCCATCCTATCCCTCCCACCCAGCCTGGCATCAGCTTGATCCCTGACAACTGACCTCAGCAGCGTTCCCTCCCTGCTGTGGTGTGGGTCACAGAGAGAATGCTGGGACTCCTTCCCTGATGTGATGTGCCTGGCAGGGATAAAGAGGTGTTACCTGATAGTGAGGTGGGAATGGGAAACTTCATGGCCTTGATTCCCTACACAGGGGCAAGGGAAATCAAGCACAGGTGATTTTTATTCTTTTTCTCTTTCCTGTCATAATGACCCTGATGACCAGTTTAACTAGCTTAAGTGAGTTTTGAAGTGGATTTTACACACTATGTTATGATCTTAAGGTACAGCATTTAACAAAATTGTTAATTTAAATTCTGTTGCTACAATTCTGCACCAAAATGTTCTACATTGTTTGAAATCAAACTCAGCTCTTTTCTCTGGCATACTAGAAATTAGAAAACTGGCATACAGGAGCTAGAAAAGAAGGCAAGAAAGCAACTCTGTCTTAACCGTCCAAGCTAAAAAAAGCACTCTCAACACTCATCAAATAAAATACAGAAATTGAATCATTCAGAAGAAAAAAGATTTGATTTTAAAAGCTTGTCTGTGACAGTTTGATCCCTACTGTTTTATGTGCAACTGTGTTACATGCACAGGTTGCATGTAAGCACATGGCAACAAGCAGAAAACCATCTAAAGGAGGCTGAATATGGGCTTGGAGCTTTCCTTCTGAGAAGTGAATTTTTATTCCCCCTGCAAAATCTGATTTCATGCCTTGTGTGTTAAAATCATCACTTCTTACTAGCAGGTATAGTTTAGAGATAAAACAGAAGAGCACAGGGTAATGTTAATAAAAGAAACATTGCTTGTTCCCCAACTGCCCACAGAGACCAGCAAGAAGATCCCTGCACAAGAGCCAGCATAGCGTGCAGCACTGCTTCAGACTTCTGCTCTTTCCCAACATAATTTGTTCCACATGCTGTTTACCCATTGATTCTTCCAAACCACGTCTTGGCTAGAAGGCAGGTGATGACAGGTCATGGAAAAAAACAGAAGAATTTTGCAGCTTGTCTTGGCTGTACTGAATATGCCCTCGTGCTTGGAACAAATCAAACGCTTTGTGCCATTTACAAACTGTGGCAAGTCCAGTGAGCCTTCCTTCCCTCACAGGGGCTGGAAAGATGCACCAGTGCTATAAACAACAGCGAGTTATGGGATGACTTCAGTGCATTGACACTCACAGCAGAGAAAACAAGGTATGGGCTGGGCTGTATGAGCAGATGCATAAGCGTGCTTTGCTCTGGGTGGGTGGCAGGGGACAGGGAGATTGTTCTTTGAAACTGTTATGTGTTGTGTCTTCCCTTACTGCTTACCTGGGAACTGCCCTTGATCCACAAATTCCTTGTCCTACAAGCCAATAAGGTGTCACTTGCTAAGATACACTGGGAAGCAGCTTGTGAAGTTGACGGGTATGGCAAGGTAAAAGTAATGCCACCATGAAAATGAGTAAATTATAGGTCATGCTGCACCTTTATTAAACAGATATGAGGAAATTCTCCTCTTTTGCAAGTTGTCCTTACTCTGCAACGTGCAAAGGGAAAGAACCATATAGCTCTGGCTCCACTCGCTCCCTTGGAGAGTGAAAGAACTATGTGGTTCCTTGGTGATATCTTCTCTGCTTCTCTGGGTACCACTGAGGGAAAGCCCAAGACTTCACATTTGGGATCTGAGCAGCAGAAGTGAAAGAAAAAGGGGAGAAATGTGACATCTTGAGGCTGTGTTGCTGCAATGCCCATGTCCTGTCCTGGCAGGCACATATCCAGAAAGGGCAGTGCAAGCAATGGGGCTGAGCCTGAGCATGGGCTCAATGGCAGCTGAATAAACGTGCTGGGATTTGCGTCAGTACCTTATTTTTGCTGCTGGACCCCGCTGAATTTATTTGACCTGGAAGTCACTGATCATCTCCCCAGCTGGGAAGAGAGCAGCAGCACATGCTGTGACCTGTATAAAAACCTAAGCTAGAATGGCCAAGAGAAAGAGAGGAATCTGTGGAGGTATATTTATGTGTCTGTGTCAAAAGACCAAAATCACTGGATAGTTGCACCAGTATGATATGTCTCTGTAGCTAAAGACAAATGGAGACAGAGGTGGGAAAATGCCTGTTGTGCCACACAATTCATCTAATTTATCTCTATGAAGATGTATGTCCATTTTCTGCAACAGTATTTGGCTAGTTTTTCAATATCCCAAGAAATGAAACTTCCCATGAAAAGTTACTTCACAGACCACAATGAAAATGCTCATGGTGATTTTTTTTAATCAGTCAAAATTTTAAGCTTACTAATTTCACTTCAATACTAATAGATACATCATTCTGAATCTCACTTAATGCATGAATCTCTCAAAAATCTACAAATAACCAGACCTTTATCAATATGGTTCCTTCAATTAGTCTTTTCAGTGATAGAATAATTTTTTTCCTGGTCATAATGCAAGGTTCCTTAAACCCTAGCCATAAGCTGCTCTGTGATTTTGTTTGCCATGGCAAGTCAGTGCCTGACTCCCTCTTGGCTGGCTAAAGAGTCTCGAAGATCTTACATTTCCTTGGAGTTAATCAGGATCTACTTTCAGTGAAAATTAAAATAATCCAGCACTACAAAGATGTTAGAATTTGGCCATTTATTCATATGAGTATTCCGCTCAGCTACATACTCTTGCCCATGAATATTTTCCTCCTGACTCAAAAGCTTTGGGTACATTGGAGGCTGTCTAAAAGAGTGAGCTACCCCAATGCCAAATCCTTTTGTTACCTGTTGCACAGCCTTAACTTCCAGTCTTCTTTTTTCACTTTATTTCCCCTGTAAAACTTACTAGTGCATTGAAATCCAGACACAGTCATACAGGATCCAGCTGTGCCACTTTTTGGGAAAAATTAATTTAAAATTGTTTCTGACCTAAAACCTGCTAAAATATCTGCCTCCTTCAAGATTGTCCCTTTACTAGGTTGTGATTGGCAGTTTGGAGCTGGCATATCAGTATTTCCTTGTATGTGCCAGCATTAAAGGGAAAGTACTTGCTCCTGTCTCCAAATAAGAGACGTTTTCCATATGTGCACTCTCCACTCCGTCCTGCCTAATGACTATACATTAAGATATTGTGCAGGAAAGGTTGCAACATTTTGTAGCATATGCCTGTGCAAGTGAGAAGCGTGTCTCACACCTGCCTCTCAGCTTTGGGATATTATTTCTTGTAACTCTCTTACCGCCTGGCTGGCTTGTGGTGCCTCAGGTTTCAAGTGGAGAAGCAGGGCAGCAAAGCAGGGCTTCTCCATCTCGGAGTGGCAACATACATGTGGTCACTTCTCTGACACTGTGCTTGTGAGGGGCGTGTCCTGCAAGAGGTAATGGCCAGCCCCCTTCAAAACAAAACTGCCAAACCACTTCCAAAGGAGCCTCACAATTATTCGCATGGAAAGAAAGCTTATGATTTCTTTCCTCACTCGGAATTCAGAGAGCTGGTCTGAAATAAAGACCATGTTCCTTTAAATAGCATAAGCATTGCTGGAGCAGGATTACATCTGTCACAGATAAAAGTGCTCTATTTATGCCTTATTGTAATCCATTCACTGGTTTATGGTCCCTATGTCCTTCAGGGAGTGTTGGAAACCCACACGGCGCTCCCGAGTGCTACATTTTGCATTCGTATCTCCAATTCTGTTGACAGATGTGTACAATCACACTCAGCAGTCAGACAACTCCCTCTTGACTCTGTATCAGAGGAAGAGCAAGAGGGCAAATTATTTCAGCTGAGGTCAGCATTAACTTAAGCTCAAAATAACTCCCCCCAGATACACCTGTTTCAGACAGAAGCATGCAAATAGGAGGTGATCTTCGGTGAATTCCAACCACTTCCCTATTTCATATTCTGTTCGGGGGCTCTGCCATCACATGTGTAGACAGCACACATGCAGTCAATTAAGCCAAAAAACTGTTAATCCATCTGATAATTGGAAAAAAAATTATCCTCCCCCTGCAAGTGGAGTGTAATGGGTTAATAAACACGTATTTTCTATTTTACGTATATGCATTGAATAGGTAAATACAGCATGTTCCTGGGTGCTTCAGGGGAAAGATGATAAATTTACTGAGGACAATCCATTAGAAGAAGAGTCTGATTAGCTCATTAATGTCAAATTAAACAAAGGTTTCTGAGAAGATACCTTTTAAAACAATAGTTTCCAGTTTCTCTTAGTTTCAATTGCTGGGAGTATCAGCTTCGTTGTGCTTAGCCTTTCCATATCAAAAAATAGCTTCTTCTCTCATTCCTTATAATTGGCCATTCCTAATAAAACTGAGTAATTCCAAAGAAATGCGATTAATCACAGATCCTCATTCCTTGTTGCCTTGTGATCAGAGATCCACCCATCCTCCAGGGCAGGGACTTATTCTTTTGACTCTGTTCCACCCACCAAGGTTGAAGGGATCTTGGTCTCATTGTATCCTGCTGGAAATTCAGGAAATGCATCTGGAAACAGAATAATGTCAGTTTGTCAGTTGTCAATACTGCTGTGTACTGGTTAGTGTCTCTGAAGTCCTTCACAACTGCATCTCAGATAGTCACCTGGGGTTTAAGCAGAGATTCTCAGAAGGGTTTGGGAAGTGAAAACAGGACTTTGCTCTTGAAACCATCATGGTTCTTGAAATAACCCTTAGTGGCGTAAATCTGTTCTCTTTCACATCCACTTAAACTAGAGTTTAAATTCCCAAGAACTGGGAGATTTTCCCGGAGTAACCACAAAGCTTCTTACAGCTGGAGGCCAAAGCTGACGGGAGGTACCATCCTATTAATCTCAGCCAGCTTTGGTATTTTTGTTGGCTGTCCTCAAAAAATAATGATATTAGCAGGTCTGAATTAGAATATAAAGAGCTGTAGCTCCCTCACAGTAGGTGACCAATCTGTGCAATTGGACATAAATGCTGATAACAAGGCCTCCTTCCAATTAGGAAGCAATAAAACAAACTACATCGGCAAAAATTCCTGCAAGTATATTCCTTAAGGCTTCTTTGTGCTCTCATAAAACTCAAACATCTTTACTGTGCAATATCACCAGATTCACCAGCTGCTCACAGATATATTTAAGCACTGCTTTTTTGTGAAACTGCCCAGAAAAGATTGTTTGGTGCTGCTGCTGGGGGTCAGGGCTGGAGGGACACCTTTACGCAAGAGGCACAGATGGATGTGCACAACCACAGAGCTGCAACCTCTCTGTGCAAGGGGAGCTTGCTAAGGTAAGCTGAAACATCTGTATATATATTTTAGTTTTTAGAAAGCTGCTTGAATGGAATGTACTTGAAAAAAAAAAAGTGTTTTGAGAGCAGTCACAACAAATATAAAATGTGGATTACATGAGGGTCTGAGATCACACCCCCAGAAATATCCTGCCCTTGGTTCCCTCTGTGTGAACTTGGAGGGATGGCTTCTAACGCTGCAGAAAGACAGGAGTGCTCCCAGAGATATACAGAACACAAATTGTGCAGTTCATTTTTCATGCATGTCTACACAGTTCCCCGGCACAGACAATTGCATTGTTTGACAGTCTCAGCCATTTCTTACATTGTCAGAACAGCTTGGTCCCCCAGAGAGCCTCCCTGGTCAAGGTACATCCTGTGGCCCTGTGGTCACCATCTTCCCCAAGGTCCAAGTCACAAGTTTTTGGCAACGTGTCTGTGCACTGCATATGCTACACAATTGGATTTTAACATTGCTCTGGAGCACTGAGGAAAGAATGAGGGGAATTGAGGAAGAATTAAGACCATGAATTACTGCACTCGTGAAACAGTCAATGACTGTATTCATTTTTGACATCTGGACATTGAAGACTCTCAAAAGAATTACTGAGAAAAAGTTTCTTGAAGCAATCTGGGGTTCAGGGAATAAAACACATCATCAAACAAAGGCAAAAAAAAAAAAAAAAAGACCAAAGAAAAGAGCTTATAAGATGGCACAAAATTTGATGTCAGTGTTATTAACACTGGAAAATGGTTTTTGGTTGGGTTTTGTTTAATAAGGTGCAGGCAGGGCTACTTTTTCCATATTGTTAGAAGGACTGATTTCACTGCTCGCCTGGATGCAAAAGGCACTGCTAGAAGATGAACAGCCTTTTTCTGGGGCCAAGGGCACCTGGCAGGACTAGGGTGGGAGCAGGAGAGGGGCCACAGCACAGCAACCTGACAAAACTATCTCCCACTCCCTCTATGCAGTTGACCTAGAGACTCTCAGATCACAGATTTACTGGTGACCTAGGAAGAAGCAGTTTTCTTGGCAAAGGGTAGCAGCAGTGCCTCTGGGAGCCTGGAGTTCAGTAGCAGGCAAGGGAGTTCGCCAAAAGTGGTTTTTAATAGCCACTTTGGCTGTGATCTTGACAGACATTTCTGTCAAATCGGCCTGAATCATCTCCAGCACAGCTCTGTCAAGGCAAGAGACATAAGATTTATTACAATCTCTTGGAACAATTTTATAAATGCTTTGTAAATGGCTTCTTTGATTTGCACATAACCTTCCTCAGTGGAGATACTGAGCATCACTGAAGTGATGTAGCTGTCTGTGCACTGGGTAAATATGAGCTAATCTTTCTGGTGGTCACAGCCTTTCCTTCAGTTCATGGTAGGAATGGCCCCTTCAATATCAGTTATGATTCATGATTATGCTGAAAGTTGATAGCTCAGCACGCCTGTGTGTATGCCAAAAGCCTGTGTAGGATGCCTGGACATAGCCCAGGTGAGGAAAGGAAAACTACAGTTGGTCTGGCTAAGAGACCCAGTCAGCTCTCCGGAATTAGTGGCAAACCAGATGGCACAATAAGGTAATTCAGGACAAATACTCCTATTTAGATACGTGTGAGGCTTAGGCACCTCTGCCCTGTTCAAAAGACGTCTCACAATATTAAAAAGGGATGGATTTAGTGGGAATTGTTCCATATCAGTAAGACCTGCCCTTACACATTTAGTGTGGCTACATTTTTCTCCCAAAGTAACAGGTTGATAACTTCAGCAGTGAAGCAGAAAGCATGGGATTTTCTGCAGGACGTTTGCCCTCCTGGAGGCAGACCCACTGATAAGTGCAGAGCCCTTAGATGTCCCAGATTTTTCAGCAATGGGGCTGATGTTCTTTTCGAACATGATAACATAGAGGCCTTCAGAGGTGTTACACAGCTGGTAAGAACTATTTTAATAATTCCTGAGAAGTTATAAAAGCTAAGGAAAAGGTAATAACGTGAAAACAGAAAAGGAAATAGATGGTGTGAAGTGCTGGAAGGCTGAGAAGAAGAGTCCTGTTAAAGAAAAGATGGAAGGCAATCAGGTATATGCCTGAGGTGTGAGGTGTGACTGCTGTAAACCCCACTGGTCTTCACAGGTTTTATGAAAATGGGCTGTTGTGTAAAGTGATAGATACTAGAGACATTTCTAAGGGCACAAAAAAAGTCAAGAGCAGAGTTAAGAAAAAATTAATAGGTTGTTTGATCTTCACTAAAGTGCTAGGAACAAGAGAAATCACTAGATAGAAGCAGCAACAGCACATAGAAGGACACAGAAACAAAAGGGTGCACAGCCAAAGCCTACAGCAAGAAGCTTTAGCCTGCTGCAAGAGAGAAGAATCAAAATCTATAAAAGACTTTATTGAATAGGATGAAACAGATGCACCATCAGGAGTTAATAATAAAGGATTGTTGTAAACACATTTCATACTGCTGGGGATCTCTGCAATTTCCTTTGATTAGAAAAGAGCTTTTTGGTGGAGCAGTCCAGAATCTTTATGACTGAGTGTTGAAAAACACTGAGTCATAAAAAACATTATATTAACAAAAGCATTTAGATATTTGTGTGTGTGTGCATGTGCATGCCTCTGAATATTTGGACCAACATGGATAAAATTCTCCTGGAAATAAATCATAGGTTTTGAACTGATCTACTTTTCAACACTAGAGCTCACTCTACAGACTTTTATTGCTTTTCAGGGATTCTTCCTGTCCAAGCAGATAAATTGTAACAGTTCTGCACTTTTGAACGTGTCTTCTCATATGCTAAAAGGATTGCTTACATCCTACTGAAGATTTTTTTATGATTCCTTTTTGCTTTTATTGAGACTATTAAAAGAAAAGCATATAATAGTTTAAAATTGACTGTTTTGATTCTCACACTGATCTTTGTGGCTGGGAGCTGCCAGAGACATGTTTGCTATGAAAGAGAAGAGGAAACACCTTGTGTACTGCCCTTGGAAATTTCCAGAGATATGCATACACCTATCTCTAATTGCATGTGGTGCAGCCATGCAGTGGGAACATGAGTCCCCTCCTTTTACAGCCAAATAATGGCAAATGGATGACAGGACTAAAATATAACAAGAGTCTTGCTATAACCATGGTAGCACAAGTACATGGGTGAGACACATGTACATGAGCAAATTCACAAATAAGCATCTCTGGTTTTTGCACTCCTGTCTTCTCGCACAGCAAAGACACATTTAGGAGTGGTGGCACTTGGGTGGCTTGCAACTATCTGTAATTCTGAGACTTTGCCCCACAGACTGTCTTTTCTTAGAGTAAATGGCACAGCTGGGAAAGATTGCATAGTGTTTCTAGCATGTAGCACCTTTGCTGAAACCTAGCAGCTAGGCAGAGCTGACAGCAAACCAAACCCAGTTACTCAGAGTTTGGTCCCTCCACGCACAGAGCTCCCTTATCATGATGATGCTTTCAGTCATTTCCTCTAGCTGAAGTCAGCCAGTATGATACTGAAGCCTGAAACATTTGCCTGAAGGAGGTGGCTTAAGGGAGACATCTGAGAGAGGACAAGAGCAACAAACAGACCAAATTCACTGCTCTGGGAACTGGACAAATCTTAATTGCTGCCAACAGTGAGCTCAGTTACAGGTACAACACTGGGAAGGAGATGCAAAAACCAAAGTGTGTAACTTAGACAGGCATTGCAGATCATTCACTCTATTTATATGTTTTAAAGGGGACATCCCTGTGGTAAACAAAATAGTTCTACAGTGTCTGTTTCTGTGGGGTTGTTTTCTGGAGATGCTTCCCCTGATTAACAACAGAGCCAGAATGGCTCTGCAGCCCACTGCTTTACTTTTGTTAAAGCAAACCCCCAGGCTCCCCCAGAATTCTCAAGCCTTCTTCTTTATTAAGGGGTTCTTGTCCCTGAAGTTTCCCCCACACTTCCCCAGTTAGAATGTTCCAGCCCTGGGCGTGGGAAGCCGTGCACAGCTGTGTGCACAGCTGTATGCCCAGCCTTCCAGCCCGCCATTGTGGCGGCTGGAGCTGCTGGCCAAAACCTTGGAAACAGATTTTTAGTTTAGATTTCTGGCCAAGCTGTGGCCTATTTTAAGCCTTTAAAAATACTCTGGATCTCATGCAGATCTCCGTTGCCTTTAAGTAAACCAGTGGGAGCAGCACAACTGAGCTACCCAGTGTCAACCCTGGGTAAAATGGGGAGGGGGGATCAGGATCTTGCCCATGGTTTTAGTGTTTGCACAGAGGATAGAATAACTTCAGGTTTTGTTTCAGACTGAGGCAGACCGTCTGCTGTCAGTTTAATGGGAATTTAATGTATCTTTTTCTTCTCTCCAGATGTGTTAACAGATAACACAGATCTGTCTTTATAGCCAGATCCCTGAACAAATGTGCAAAGATGATAAGGGTGCAAAGAGCTTTCCCTTGTCCTCTGCGGAATGTGTCACATGCTGTGCCAACCCACAGGGTGTTCCTGCTACCTCTCTGCTGCCCTGCAGGGCCTCATGGCTGGGCTGAGCAGGGAGAGCCAGCGAGCCCCTCATCACCAGCTGAATCCCAGGAAAAAAAAAAAAAATCCCTTCTCCAGAGGGGGGAAGTCCTGTTGTAGGGCATCAGAGCTTTGTTATCAGCTCTCTCCCAGCAATCTCTGGCATTTTGCACAAGGTGCCCCTAGCCAAGAACTCTGCTTCTGGCAGGGTAAGAGGAAGGAGTGGACAGGGGAACCACATGAGCTTGGCCATCATCTACAGATCATGCCAAGTATTTCCCAGTCAGGAGCATATTTAGTTGGGAGACAAGAAGATTTTAATGGAATCAGAGCAGTTTAATTTTGGACTCTCATAAACAGGAAGACCAAAGGATGAGCTGGTTTAAGGTGTAGTTTAGAACATGACTGGGCTTACATGGTGTAGTTACCTGTGAGCTGGGCTGCAGCAGTCTTCAGCCCCCCTGTGCCTGAGAGAGCCAGCCTCTCTGGAGCAGATGGTGCAGGCATCTCATTCTCCTCCAGGAAGAGGGATAGGCCAGGTTGTGCTGCCACAGCATAACAGGGCTCCTCTGACAGAAGCAATGTCTTCACAGAAGGAAAAGCACTTTGTCTCATCTTTTACACAGGGCAAATAGAGACATCAAATATTAACTCTCTTCTGTTGCCAGTGAGTGGGGTTAGTTTAGATCAGAGACCTAAGGAAGATGGTCTGAACATGAACTGTTCCTCTCATTTGCTCTTCAATATGGAGCATAGATATATAGGTCAAATATAAAGGCACCTGGAGACAAATTCATAGCACTGGCCTGCAGACTGGGTCATTCTCTGGCATCAGGCATGGCTGTGGAGTCTGAGACATTGCTATACCCTGACATGCTCTTCTCTGTGCACAATTATTGAATGCAGATTGTGCACTGGTTTGCTGCAGCAGTTTTATAAATCCCTCCTCAAACCTAACACTAAAATCTGTGTTCTTCCCAGTTAGACTTTGTTACAGTTGTGTCTTGATGTTAGTTTACTATGTCACCCATCACTACAGGGAAAATAACAGCAGCCAATTTCTGTACATTGGAAGGACATAGGCTTGTTATAAGGTGTCCACTGTGATTCAGTATTTGCTGAAGTGTTAACATATTTCTTTTCAGCTGACAGTGCTCACTGAAACTGGAAATCTAATTGGAGTAAGAGACTTGCACAAATCTGCTGTCCTGTAAAATTTGATTTTGAAATCAATGGCAGTGTAGTCAGCTTCACTGATGCTCTGTTTTGTTGGGTTTTTTCATCACAATTTTTCCTTCAAATACTGTGCTGATTTACATGTAATCAAAATTCATACAGAAAAAAACCCAAAACCCAGGGGACATGAGTGACATAATACATCGGCACAGAAGCCTTGAAAGCTATGCAGATTTAGTCAAATAAATCAGACATGTCATGATCCCTGACCTAGCAACTCTTCATGTATGATAAAAGCTTTTGAGGGGAGACAAGACTTGTGTGCTGCAGGCAGTCTTAGTTAGGACAAGATTAAAAAAAAAAAATCATGCAGCTTCTTCTCATCAGATAACAGCACTGCCTGACCATGCAGGGTAAGATTTTTACTCAGTAACAGCCACTTCCTCACTCCATCCCTGTGCCCTCTCTCCTGTGGATCTGCCTCTGGCCTGTTTGGGGATTAGGTTGGAGGGGTGAAAATGATGGGCCCTCAGAGTGGAGTTTAGGAAAGGCACAGAGGCTGAGTAAACAAGACCAGAAACTAGAAGCGGATGGGCAAGGGAAAGGAACAGAAAGACAGTGTTGCAGGTTTGGAAGTCAGGGTTGAAGTCATCAAGAGTTGTATAACACAAACTGATAGCCAGCAATATGTGCAGGAACTCAAACAATGTGGGGATTTCAACAATAGTAATTCTCAATTGAAATAAACATACCATCCTTCCAAGAGGACAGCAGTAATTAGGAAGGAAGTAATTTCATAGACAAGCATAAACAGGTCAGCTCTTCAGGGTAGGAGCAGTGACAAGAATGGTCCCTTCCCCTTGAGATAACCTTGGGATAAGGTCCAGACGGGGAGGGAAGCATCCGAAGTCAATGTGACTTGGCACTGGCCATCGCCAAGGGAATGTGGTATGTCAGACTCATTTCTAAAAATCCTGTCTCGATCTGTCTCAATTAGCAAGGCCTGAAGTGCATGCAGCTCTTGTGCAGACTGCACAGGATGGGGCATGGGCACACAGTGGCTTCCCAAACCTGTTCTTTGGCCTTGCCAAGGTCTGTCCCCTCAAGTAAGAACCACTTTTCCCTTCTTTTCTCCAAGGCATAAATCTCTTCAGAAAGAGATGGGGAACAGGCCAAGGTTCAGTTGGTCTTAATCTTTTCCCTGCTGCCTCTACCTCATGATCCAGGTCTCAAGAAGGGATGTAGCCTCAGTTTTCCTCATGCAGCTATATCCTGGCTGTGTGGCAGATGGTGCAGATCCTGCACAAACACTGGTCAATAGCAATGGTGGGGATTCAACTCCTACAGCACCCAGAGTAACTTTCTCTGGGCTTCACTTAAACTATCACTTACCTTTTGATCTTCCTTCAGTGCATAGGTTGGATGATAAAGGATCAAAACAAAAGTTTTCTGGCACAAACCAGAAAATGTCACCTTTGTGAAGCAGTAATTCCTGTGTGCAGGTTAACTGCCAGTTTGCATACAAAAGGGACAAACCACTTGTGTAAGAATATTAAGTTCTAAAGTCAAAAGCAGATTTACTGTGGAGTTTAAGACTGATCAGCTTAGTCACTTTGCATTCCTCAGTTTAAAAATCAAAAGAAAGACTTCTTGCTTGCTTTTGGTTTCTGAGAAATACGGTCTAAGAAATAAAAGTATAAAAAGGTGTTGCATCTGCAAAACAAGGCATAGTGAATAATATCTATTCATACTCTATGTAAATTCACGCCCTAGATTCACAATCACTAGTTCAGAAACTTGTTGGCAGGAGATGCAATAGACAAATATACAGGCTGTTGGCAGAAAAAGCACTTCCATTATTCATTTGTCACTGCTACCCAGGACTGCGATGCTATTCAAGGTAATGTACTGTCTCAAAATAAATCTTTTATCACTACTCACTTCAGCAGCCAGAGCTGGTAGAGTATACAGGCTCATACAGATACAAGGGCAAATGACAGCTGTCTCTTGCTGGAAATACTCTGTTGCAACACAGTTTCATTTTAATACTATGTGCTGCTCTTTTTGAGGATTTTATCAAGTTAATGGTGAGATGTGTCTGCTGATGGACTCACTGCTGATGTGTACAGTGCCTTATGTGCACAACACCTAATAAGGCACCTTTACAGCAAAGTCCAGGATCTGTAGCAGCCTGTAATGAAAAATAGTAATGATGAGTGATTGACAACACTGGGAAAGGTGAAGGGACTTTGTGCTTCCCCAAAGTTTGGACCACAAGAAGGATAACAAGACCCAGAACAGACAGAAGCAGCAAGATAAACTTTAAAAAAGTCTTTCTTCCTTAGACTGGGCTGATACAAATGTAAATTAAAAGTCAGTCTTTGAAGAGATGAAACTGTATATGGTGTGAATTCCAAGTTGAGTCCATCTTATTTGAATCAAATTAGGGCTTTCATCAGTTTAGATTCTAGAATAAGCTTGAAAATTAGCAAAAAGAAGAGCAAAATTTTCAGTTGAAGCTTTGCATAACAACAACACTGAAAATATATATGCACAAGCACATTTAATTACAATTCCATACAGAAAAAAAAAATGACAACTTTACCTGTGCTTCATAGAGTATTTAAGTTTAAAACTTACAATTCAGAATCCTTTTCTCTGTCTGGGGGGTTTGGTGGGAGAATGGAGGGGGTTTGGTGTGTGGAATCTTAAGCATAGCAAGGGACACTATTTTATAGTATACAAACTCCAAGAGATAGGAGAAACTAGGTAGAAAAAGATGGTTCCCACAGAGACTGATTCAATCTTTTTCTGGTTAAGTGGTACTAAAGATCTTTGTACCTGGCTAAAAGGACTGAGAAGTACTTAATAACCTAATAAAATACCTAAATGAGAATTGATGGAGGTTTCATGAAATGATGGGAAATGAAGAGGGCCTTTCTTGTGTGTTTTGGATCTAGTTCATAACACTGCACAGCTTTTCAAATGCAGTTGTATTCTTCTGCTGTATTCCCCTCCAAACACAGAGTAAGTGAATAAATAGTAGCAAAAAGAATGAAGAAAGAGAGAAAAATTTCTATTTTTTTTTAAGAGAAAAAGAACAGCATTTGTGAGGCATGAGGTACACAAAGGAGCCAGGACCCTCCAGAGACATAAGCCTTGGCTCTAACAGACTCACCTGGGGGCTGGTGATGGCAGGAGATGAGCTTACGGAGGTGAAAGCAAGGCTGGCTGTAGGGGAGCCAGCAGCACACATGGGAGAGGGCATAAGCTGCCAGGATGCACCTGTAAAACACAGGGTACTGTACAAACAACATCCAGGTGAGGCATGAGAGGGACCACGATGGGAGAGCACCTATAGCACTGAGTTTCTAGGTAAGAGGAGTTAGGACAGCTAAACTTTACCTGTGTGGCTGTTTCTGCTGAGAGTGCAATTAAATGGTCTTGTTCCACCTCTGGTGACTGAGCCACAAGTAAAACCTAAGGCAGCTGCTTCAGTTTTGACCAGCACTGCTAAGTCTTTTCACAGAGACAACAAAAAACATGTCTATTCAGTGGGATAAATAACATTTTTTTTGTGGGTTAGATCACAGACACTGTCAGTAGGAGTCAGGTGAGACTTGGAATAGTTCGGAGGAAAATTCCTACATTTCAGCAACAGTGTTCTAAAATGGAATGTCAAATTCCTTCAGGAAGTTACATTCCCAACAAGATTCACAAAATAGTTAAAAGATTAACTTTCACTGGTCTATTGCTGGTTGTTGGTTGTAGACATATAATGAGCTGAAAGGATGGTTACAGAAAACCAAAAGCAAACATCCAAATTTGTGTGCAAGTGAGAAGCCTCTTAAACCAGACAGTCAGGCAACAAGAAATCCCCCAGTGAGGCTTTAAGGTGTTTGCTAGCATCTGTACAAGCAAATCCAGAGAGATCCACTGGGCTTCCTTGAAGCTTATGCATTGTGTAGGTGTGGGTCTCCTCAATAGTGGAAGATTCCTTGGGACAGGAACAGATTTGAACACTTGCCTTTGTGCCTCACACCAATCAGAGCACCTAACAAACTCAGGCAGGGCCTGGCAGTTGAAGAAATAATTCCTCTTATCTCCTGACCTAGAGAGTGCTGGCATGGAGGTGGATCTGATCTTTTCTGCTAATGGCATCCTGACTTGTATAAGCAACTGTGAGGCCAGCAGGACCAGGAAAGTGAGTATTCTCCTGGCACTGGTGAGGTAATATCTGAAACCCTGTGTTCAGTTTTGTGTCCCTCACTACAACACAGACAATGAGGTGCTGGAGCAAGTCGAGAGAAGCAAGGTGGAGGTTAATGTCTTCTCCCAGGGAACAAGTGACAAGACAAGAGGAAATGGCTCAAGTTGTACCAGATGATGTTTAAGTTGGATATTAGGAATCTTTTCTTCACTGAAAGGATTGTCAAGCATTGGAACAGAATGCCCAGGGAAGTGATGGAGTCAGCATCCCTGGAGGTATTTAAAAGATGTGTGGATGTGGTGCTTAGGGACATGTCTTAGTAGCTGTCTTGACAGTGCTTGAATAACAGCTGGACTTGATCTTAAAGGCCTTTTCTGACATCAATGATTCTGTCTTTCTATCCTCTGTGTTTCTACCCACACAGTCCCTTCTGTTAACTTATTTTGCCCCTTTCCTGATATCATTTGTCTTTTCTGGTGGTTCTAATAACCCTGAGCACCACAATATGCCTCACCACACACAACATCATGATGAATTTTCATATGCATATAAAATGTCTTTAGCTAGACCTGCATCATAATATGAACCTAGAATTTGATGGTCTCAGAAAGTCAGAAAACATCAGGTTCAAATAACTGCCACATTTGTGAGCCTAAAGGTTACTGAGCACATATTTGTGAGCCAAAGTCTACAGCATCCATTCCTGCTCCTCTGTTGCCCTGGCTTCAAACCAGCATCCCTTGTTTGTGATTTTACCATCCCAGCAGAGCAAATGAAAAAAAGCATTTCTGTGCTGTGTTTGTAAGAAGGACGTAAATACACTGGGAACATCTTCAATGAGGAGAGAAAATGTGGGAGAGCATGGGCTTTCATGTGGCATCACAGCAATTAAGGGATAAATGGATGCAGAGAAAATGGTATTGTGGGAAGCTGAGCTCTCAGCATGTGCAAGTCTCTGGGATAATACATCACTCCTATGCTACATGATCAGAAAGTGCTGCAGGGAGCTGTGAGATATTTGACTGGGCACTACTGATGGCTGTTAGTCTCACAAAATGATCTTGGGTGTGAAGAGATTGTGTTCCACAGAACAGTGAAGGGAAGGTGAAGTACATGAAGTATAGAGATCACGGAGAGAGAGAAATGTAAATACATCCCCGTGTGTGGACTGAAATGCTGATACCTGTGAAAGGCTGGAAGTGTGCCTGCTGCCTTTTACTCTAATTGAGGAAGGAGTATTTTACCTTACCTACTCATCTTCAGATCAAATTTTCCATTCCCTCAGAATGCCAAGCCTCACCTTCCCTGTTTCCTTGCTGTCACAGAGTGCATCTCTGGGGTGCATTCACACAATGCCATGCTGCCCTCACAGCCTTGCTTTGCTAAGATGATGTAATTACTCATGTGGCTGGATTTTTCTGAGGGCTTGTTTGATCAGAGCTGCCTCTGCCTGATGCACTCCTAAGCCAAGTCCACACATAAAAAGAGTCTGCAAGGTACCTACAGAAGCAAATTTCCACCTCTCCACAGACTTAATTTCTAATGCAGTTTTGGCTTGTGCTTTATGAGTCCAGGTCCTTGTTTCTCACTTTGATAACAGTTTAATCCGATAGTTTAGCCTAAAATAAAGAGTCTCACAATGGCTCCTTAGGCAGCTCACATTTGATTGCAATCTGTCCAACTACAAATTCTTCATGGTAAGAAATTACCCTGCACTGTTTAGGATATTATAAAATCTTAAATAAAAACCACACAGATGTTAGTTTAACATGAGAAAGGAAAGTCTAATGAACAGCTTCTAATCCAAACAATCCTCTCACTTAATTTGCTGTTGAGGTTAGATATTCACATCAGTAACCTGATGGATAATATCTTATATCAGAAAGACATTTATAAACCAGGAATTTCAAAATTTACTTTGAATTAAAAAGGAAAAGATAATATCTTATGAATATAATATCTTATATTGATAATATCTTATATCAGAAAGACATTTATAAACCAGGAATTTCAAAATTTACTTTGAATTAAAAAGGAAAAGAACACCAAATAACTCAACAGAAAATATGGGAAAATGCAAAGATTTTTCACAGAAAAAGAATGGTGAAAATCCCAGAACTGCAAAAATACCTTGGACTAGTCAAAAGAAGAAATGTGTCTGGTTCTGCCCAAAGTGAAAATTCTTTGTAGTAAGCTGCAGAGCAGCAACATCCATTAATACTTATTTCTAACTACATGTGAACTGCTGAGAAAGACATAATTGCTAAATAGTTAAAGATTTTCTCATATACAGGAGCCTTGCATAATTTCATGTCCATTAATTTAGGCAAATATTTTTCTTCCATTAAACAGGTGAATAGAAGCCTTCTCTTTGGTTTGTATTCTGTACTTATGGTACAGATAAGTTAGTGGATTTTTCACTTGGCTTGGTGAGATTTCACAGCAGCTTATCAGCAAAAAAGGAGTTAAAAAGTCATGGTACATTAATTACTCATAGACTCCAAAAATGGCATTGGTGCTGACATAAGGGAAATGTTGTACACACAACCTATGTCTTATATTTAAAACCGATAAACCTGAATAAACCCACAGGCATACACACATGCACACACACACAAATGCCTGCTGCTGCAAAATCAAAAAACTGCTTCTGTATGCAGTTTCACTTCTCTGTGCAGCTGGAAGGATGAAGGCCAAGGCATCACTGGAGACTGTCATTCACTGAAACCTATCCCCCAAGGATTATAATTACCCAGACCCAACCATTGAGCAAAGGGTACTAAAAGCAAAGGCTTCTGAATAATGCCATCTTCCTAATTACCTAAGGGCTTCTCTCTTCAAGAGACTTCGCTGATCAATTCTTAGAATCTCTAGAGCTAAAGTTCATGTCATGCTAGGGGAACAGCTTGAGGAATCTCATTGTGTTTGCTTTCCTCGAGTCTACGCAGCAGTGTAAGCTGTTCCTCATCCCAGTGATTCTGCAAGAGAAGAGCAAAGACCCAGGTGGATGATGCTACATACACATAAGCATCCAAACATCAGATGTTCTTTCAAAATGTACCTATAAACTACCTCAGCCTCTTATACCTGCAAATTTAGATGAAAATCTCACGAGAGCAAACTTTTCTCTGAAATTTCTGAAAAGTCTGCTTGTTGTCAGTCCAGGGGTTTTCCATGAACGACCTTGACTACTGTGCAAAAATATAGTCCACGTTCAAATCATGTGGTATCCCTGACTTTTGGGAGCTCCTGCTCCAATACCTCCACGTTTCATTAGCCTGTGGCCAGAAATGGGTTCCTTTGTCAGAAAATATGTGGGGTGTTATTTCCAGAATCTGTCCCCTTTTCTTTTTTGCTACAAAAAGAGAGAACAGAAGGCCCTAAAATACTTTCTCTCTACCAGCGGTTTGTAATATTTTTAGTTCCTGTTCCCCTTTCTCCTCATATGCATTCAACCCTTTCTCTGCTTCTGGCATCTGCTGCCTGCTCTGGCCTACCCTGATGCTCTGTATCCCAGCCTCTAGCCACCTCCTCCACATCTGACATGTAACCTGCCTTCTTCCCCTCAAAGAAAACCTGTGATCCCCACTCTACAGCCAAGGCAGCCTTGCTCCCCTCTCCCTTCTCCCCAGCCCAGCCAAACTGCCTGGCAAAATCCCGACTGCAGCCCCGCTCTCTCCAGCTGCAGCCACCAGCCCTGCTGGCTCCTGCCGTCAGGGGTCCAGACGAAATGTCTGCCTTCACTGAAGCGTAGATCCCCATGTCCCATGTCCCCAGCCTTGCTCGTGTGATAGATGCAGCCCCTGCAGGAGAGAGGGGACAGCCATGGCCAGGAGGCAGCACCGCACCCACAGGCACCGATGGTGCCACCGCCACAGCACAGACTCCGGCCCACGGTCCCTCCATCTGCCACCTCACCCACCTCTGTCCATCCACCCTCACTCACTCCCTACACCCTGTCCCTGTGACTCAAGGCAAATCCTGCTGCCTGGGAAACAAGAACACCTGGGGCACAGGGAGATGGGAGGCACAAGGGCTGGTGGGGCTCCAGGGCCCATGTCCCCCTCCCTAGCTCCGAGACCTGCCCTTGGCCTTGATGCTGTGCCTCTCCCCTTCATGCAAAACATTCCTGGTGGCTGCGTGATTCCTAGTCAGAACTGCATCCCTTCCTGCATGCCATTATTTATTTGTTATTCAAAGCATGTTAGCTTTGAATTTTTTATTCAAAGCATTCTTGCCTCTGCAGCTTGCCTGGGCAAGTGAAGCCGTAGGAGCAGGCTCAAACACATCAGTCTCTATGCTAAGAGAGTTGTACTCTTTTAAGGAAGCTTATGCAGTGATAGATCTCTGGAATGAAACCCTGCCTCATAATAAACCTTCACTGGATGTATTTATGTCAGTGTGCAGCTCCAGATATATATAGGTTGTGAATGCTCAGTGAATGCTTATGACTGTGTGTGTACTAAAGAGATGTTCAGTTGCTTCAACTCTCCATGAGTTAAAGTCCACTTTAATGGCAACCACAGGTTGGCCTGGCTCATAAGAGTGAATCACATGCAATTTTTCAGCTGAAGGGATGGGATTTGATTGTGTTTCAGTGGAAAGATAGAAAAGCTCTCATTGTCTTCCTTTGAGCTGGATAAAAAGAAGAAATGAAAAAAAGAATAGAGATTTTCTGTGCCCTGGCTAATCATTTCAGAAAGATTTGTTTCTGATAAGTTTCGTGAGTTCCATAAAACAAAGAGGTGTATGAGTTTGATTCAAACTTTTGTTAAACATTGTCTTTGGCTTAAAGGAAGACACACATAATTTCAACTGAAAAGAAGAATTTTCTGGCTTTTATGGGAATAAAATAAAAAAGAGAGTTTAAAAATGGAACTCCCAGAGCAACCTCAGCTAATGCATTCTGTACCACGGCATGATAGAAAGAGGAAAAGCTTGTGTTCCGCATGCACCAAAAGCACATTTTTAACAAGCTGTTCTTTATTGTACTGAATCACACTGTTTATATGTTTTTCCCTCTACAAACAATTTGTGCTCTTTAGACAGAGAAGGGAGGAACAAAGAAGTGAAAAAAAATGGCAAAACAAAGCAACTTATAAATGAACTCAGATCCATTCAACTGAGATAATCAACACATGCTGTACTTCAAAACTGTTGGAAAGGACTGCAGAACTACTTCATTAGACAGGCTGTTGTATAAAATCCAGACCAACAGAGGCGAAATACCTTGTGAAACCATAGAAAATTTCTATCAGCCATTAGAGCTGGATTTCCTCCACTGTAGCACATCCTGTTGAGAGTGGATGAAATGTAACATTTGGGCTGGAACTGAAGTCCCTCAGCAAGGTAATCCATTTTGTCTTGTGTTATTCTCAATATTCCTTTTTCCTATCATGTCCTCTCTTCCTTCCCATTGCTCTGTTTTACAGGCATTTTTGATGCAGCACTGCAGATTCTGATTGTTTTCTCAAGACAATCACTGGTTTGTGCTTTAGAGAACCCATGAGAAAGACAAAGCACATTAAATCCCACAGGCGTCATCCTGAACCACTGCCACGTATTTCCCTCAGCAAGGAGGAGATTTCCTCCTGGCAAAGAAAAGAAGAACTCTGAACTTGAAAACTCACTTAATCCAATGACCTGCAAAGCGTGGAGGTGACAGAGTCACATGGGTGCTTCTGCCTGGTGTTTCTGTGGATCTCTTGTTCTTCTGTGGTTATTATTCATTTGTCAGACTCTTCTGGAGGCACAATACCTTCAGAAGACATGGAGTCATTGAGTCACTCCTCTGGGATTGTCCACCAGCCACTCTCTACAGAAATGCAGAACCACAGGATGTTTTTAATGCTCCTCTGACCTGCTCTGATTACCTGGCAGAAGTCACTCAGAAGAAGGGGTATTTTTTCCTCTAATCAGCAAGCTGGTTTGCAAGTGTCCACGGAGGCCACACAAAACCCAAAAGAGATAATGAGCAAAAATGCAGTGGAGCATAAGATGGGCTCCATCTTTGCATGGTTCCCTTGCCTATGCTGGCACAAAGACAGAAGGAACACCTGTGTCCCACTGCTTTAATAAACAACAGCTTGCAAGTGGTGTGGCAACAGGATCCATGCATGAATTTGGAAGACACAAAGCAGTAATGAACAAGAGCCATATGTCTTCCTGTGTGACAAATGAGAAGGTGTAGAAAGAGCCATGACCTGCACAAAACTGATTAATACAATGAGTGCTGCAAATTTTTTGGGGAAGCCAGGGATACTGCCGTGCTAGTCAACTAGAAAGGAGAACTGTGCTGCTCAGAGCTGCTATCAGATACCAAATCTGACTAGGAAAACTGCTTGATTTTTATTTGTTACTTTAACTAGACTGGTATCTTTATGGTAGCTCAGTTCTTTAAAAGAAATTGCATTACAGTGAGTATGGGAGGCAAAACCAGCTACATGGCTGTACGGTGCCATTTAGCTGCAGCTTTACAAAACTCTGCATGCTGGTCTGCTGCTCTGCTCTGCTGATGCAGTGTGGAAATCAGTTCTCAGCTGGTTTGATGAAAGAAGGTCGGAGTCTCCTTGTGAGGGCTAGCAATAGAGCAGATCTATGCAGCCGACCATGCACACAGCAGGGAGGGTGGAAACAAAAGCTGGGGTTTCTTGAAAGGCTTTGGCTCACAGGTCTGACAACTTTTGGTCTCTGGGCAGCCTTTTCCAGAGCATGAGGGCTGGGAACATGTTGGCAGCACAAGGTTCCCCTTGGTCAGCACTCTGTGCTGGAAATGTTCCATCCTTGTCACAGTCAGTTATTTCAGACCCTAGTGTTAACCTAGGACTTAGCCACGAAAACCTGCACAGTGCAGCTGCGCATCATGTTCATTGGGTAGGTCTCCACACCAGCACTCAGTGGGGAAAAGCTACAGGTGTGCTTTGTGCCAGCGATCAAGCAGCACGTGTCCAGCAACTTATGTTCCAAGAAGCTTTTTTTGAAATGTGTATGTGTAAATATATATGTTTAATCTTCTCTACATTGCATAATGTGTCACAATCTCCTTTGTCACAAGCTTCTATCACACACCTACTTTACATTGTTTTAATTGGATAAATATCCATACATTCAATACATAAAAATGTCATGATCACTAACAATACCTTTACTCAGTTAGTGTCATATCACTGGATATTATATTTGGATATTGCCTCAACCATTCAGTTTCCTCCACGCTATACTTTCAGTATCTTGTTCAGAACTCAGCTGAAGAAAAATGTAACTTTTCTGCTTGTTGGTCTATTATCAGTTGCTTTCTAATACTGCCCTTATACTACTGCAAGAGTTAAAAGTCTCATTTCTCAGGTCTCAGTAGAAGTGCTTTCACCAGCTGTGGTGACTTCTCCAGATCACTTGCAGCACTTCAAGACACAGTTGCTTGTGCAGTGGTTAAAGACAGCATGAGACCCCTTTATAAACAATCTGAGGATCAGAAATAAATATTCAACATGAACAAATCATCATGTAAATGGTACTGGTAGTTGAAGCAAAAGGAAGGGTCATGAGAAACTGAACTGTCCAAGAAGGTGGTAGCTGAAAACTGATGAAACTCAAAGTTGATGAATACCCCTGTGTATTTCTCTCATTCCATTTGCACCCAAAAAGTACAAAGGAGGAAACTCACTGAACATTCCCAGATGGCAAAGAAGAGAATTTGGAAGTACCCCAACAGTTACTAAACATGATGAAGGGAGACCTGTTTTGGAGGCAGTATTAAGAGTAGAATTACAAGAAAAGATCCAAATGGTGTTGCTATCTTGTCTGTGGAGTATTGATGTTTAGAAGTCTTGACGTCAAACCTCTTACTGACATTTGGGTGCCCTCACATTTCCACATCCACAGAAAATGCTGGTATGTACCTTTCAGTCACTGATAGGAAATGCAAGTGTGCACCAGCCCCTTGTTAGCCTGCCCTCAGGACTGAGTCTGCTGCCTGTGTCAGACAGGCTAAGCATAACAGATGGGACTGGAGGATGGACACTTGCCAGTAATAGAAATCAAACTGGGAACTGTGTTCCCATGTCTGGATGAAAGATCTAAACAGGCAGAACAATTTATAGACCTGCAAACTGACAGACAACCTGTATCTCTCATGCGACAACCTCCTCAAGCCTTGCCCAGGTGGATTAGGCTGTGACTGCAGAATGTGTGTGGGAACATGTGGACTGGATTCAGGCTTGGTGAAAACATAGGATCTGAAGGTTAAAGAGAAAGTCAGTTCTTTACAACATGTATTTTGTCTTTTTGTTCTTTTATTCTTCTCATCTGCTCTTTCTCATCTGTTCTGTATTCACTTTTCCGTTTATCACACCCATGCTTATTTAACCTACACACAGAAAGAAATAAAATAAAGCACCCTGAGATCACTATGCATGAGTGCTGTGTGTGTTAGATGTTTTTCCCAACCTTTTCTCTGGCTACTGAACCATAACTCCCATGATTCAAGTCCTGTCAGATAATCTTGTACAAGGATTCATCCATGGCTGGTCTTTAGACACTGGCACACTAAACATGAATTATGGTAACAACGATACATCCTGCACAGTGTCACACAATTAGCTTCTCTTTGACCCTTAACAAATCAATGAATCAAACCTGTGGCCTGACCACTTACTCTAGAGGGTCCTTGGGCTCACTTATTCTAGAGAGTTCTTAGGCTTGACATATTCATGCGACGGTTGAGTCCCTGAACATCTCTGGGACTCACACACTCCAGAGCCATCTGCAACCAGAGCATTAAAAGCATTATTTCATCCCTAGGAAATAGCAGGGATGAAAAATAAAGCCAGATTTAAATATTCTTTGGCAAGTTTTTTGTTGGTTTTTGTTTTGGTTTGGGGTTTTGTTGTAATTTTTTAGTAGTGTGGTGCAAAGCGTGTTTTAATCATGCAGCTCACACCTTCTCCAGAGAATAAGAAACAAATTTATGCCAAGTTTCTTGTGAGGAGACTTGGGAGGATAGAATACTAAATATTTTGCCAGAAAAAGTGCAAACAGTATCCTATGGAGTAACATGCATGCAGCTCGTGTCAGGGTGGTACTGCAGCTTCTGAGGGTCCTGTTGAACAAGTCATAGCAGGGCACGGTTGGAAACACATGGTGGCTCTGTTTGTCTTTTCTGCCAGTTGTTCCTGCACTGCTCTGGTTCTAGTGACTGTCCCTAAGGAGAAAAAAATCCATTTCCAAAGCAGAACATTTGTAAAAAAGAAAATACTTTCAGATGGGCCAAACCTGCCCTCCATCCCGATGTGCAGAAGAGAAGTGCATGCCCTCAGGTCCTGTGCTCCCAGGCTGTGGTGCAGGGGATGTGGCAAGAGATTCTCGGGTGACCCATGATGTGCAGAGGGATGGCAGTGCTGTGCTACTCCAAACTTGTCCATGCACTGGGTGGGTGTCTCTGCCTGGGTGTTTTGAATACAGCCAAGAGCAGTGGAAATCACTGCAGCTGGGAAAAAGGAATCCAGAGATTGCCATGGCCCCTTCTGACCAAAAGACAGGTCACCCTGGCTCTTTACTGTGCTGCTGTGCATACCATTTGGGACCCAGAATGCATGTGGGAGGCAGGAACACCCTCAGAGACTGGAGGTGAAAAGCAACACTGGATGGAAATCTCAAAGCAATTAAACAGTGGGTTTTGAGGTGGGCTCACCTGTTTCCCTGTAGGGTAAGGCTGATGTTGATAAATGAAAATTAAATGTCTTTTGCTAATCCCCTCAGGATTATCTGACAATACCTGTCAGATGTAGCCATAACTTGCACTAAAATCTCTCTCACGTCCTTCAGTTCCTGAAAGTAATAGTTATCTTCAGCACCTCTGGGCTGGTACACTGTCACTGAGCTGGGAGAGAACTGAAGCTGCCATCAACTCCTGCAAGACAGGACAGAGGAAACAGAAAGAAAAATAAAACAAAATGAGAAAGTGAAATGATGAGGAGGGACCCCATAAAGTTTGCTTGTTGGTAAACTTTCCCTACCTCCTTTGGTTTGTTTGTTCACTTCTGGCTCAGTGGAAGGTTTCCAAATCTTATTTTTCACCCCTCCAGTGTGATTTTACCCCAATTTCCTTACGAGAATCTGCATAAAATACAGCAAAAGCCTTTCTAAGCTGAGATGTCAGTCAGCAATGCCTTGCTTTTATCTGCAAAGCCTGAAACTCTGCTTCAGTAGGAAATTAAATGCATTTAATACAATTTCCCCTGGACAAATCTACACCAGTTACACACCTATTTTTCCCCTTTTTTCTCTCTTTTTTGCTTTGTTTTGTTTTGTTGGTTGGTTATGGTTTGGTTTTGTTTGTTTGTTTGTTTGTTTTTGTTTTCGTTTTAGTTGGTTGGTGGTTTTTGTGGTGGCATTTTTGTTGTGGGGGTGTTGTTGTTGTTCTTTTCTTTTCTTTTCTTTTCTTTTCTTTTCTTTCCTTTTCTTTTCTTTTCTTTTTCCCCCACTTACAAGGGCATAGAGAAATAGTAGCTGACTGGTTGTTTCTGTAGCTGAACTGCCAGCTGTGTTGTTCCTGAAATCATCTTGGCTCTACTCCTTTCAAACAAGTTGCACTGTTTACCTTTTGAACAACCTGTTGGTACTTCTCATATTCTTCAAAAGATCTTAATATCTCAGATTTAACTAGACAGGATTTAAAGGGCTTAGGACACCAAATAAATAATAAGTTAAAGTTCTCGAAAAGGAAGGCTGAGGCCTTAATCTGGCAACGAAAATGGATGTCCAAAAAAGAGACAGAATATCCTATTTTTACTGACATCAGATTCATTCTCAGGTAATTTTTGAGATCTGGCATTGTTTCTGATATAGCTGCTTCGAGGACAAAGTTTCAATGCAGGTTTGGTTACAAAGAATTTTGGGAAAGTTGGAAATAGAGGCTAGGTCAAAGAACTGTCCTTGACTGTTTCCTTGTGCAAAAGATGTGTCTGAAGTACAGACAGTGCAGAGAAAATCTATAAATGAAGACTTTATAAAATAAGGGGTCAGTGGATTTTCTTGATCTAGAGCTAAGAATAATTAGGGCTGCAGCCAAGGTGCCTAGAGATATGGATGACAGTAATTAGTTTCGTGCTGTGTTTAAAAGATAACGTTTTAGATGTAATCATCAACAGCTCACAAGACAACAGAGGATGGGTTGAAATAACATACATAGAGAAAGAAGGTACATCAGGTCAGCACTAAGTTTTCCTTTTGCCTGATACTTATTAATGAAATGTGTAGAAAAACATGTCCAAATTTGATGAAAAAATTGTTTTACTTATTGTGCATGGAACATAAGCTTTCGTGGTGGAAACAGTAAAAAATTCAAGGCAAGGTTTAGGCTTGACATTGCTCACTCTCTGTTTAATAAAGACCCAAACTGCTCCCTTCTCAGCTGACTGACCATCTTTAACCCGGGAGGTGCCCAGCCAGTTGTAAGGTTGTAGGTAGATGGGTATGAATTGATTTGGTTTGTAGATTCACCTCCCTGCTTCACACATGCCTTTAATCTGCTTCCCAGCGTGATGTGCCACAGCACCAGCTCTGGGATGGTGAAGGGCACTGCCAGCATGGGGGGACTGCAGGATGAAAGCAGGATTTGGAAGATGAAGAAAGGAAATAGAGTCTTGTTTCCTCCTATCACCACAGTAACTGAGAAAAGATGGAGAAGGCAGCACAGTACACCCTGTGTTTCAGAATGACCATCTGGAGTAAATGAGGAAGCAATTTCAAGCTGGGATTTCTGTGTCATGGCAAAGTCATGTCTTCCAACCTGCTCCTGGGAAATCTCTGTCCAAGGCACAGCAGAGGAGGAAGGTAGCTCAGTACCAGCCAAGAATGGAAACTATTCTTACAAGGTATTCAGAAACAGGAGGTGAAAGAGGTTAAAAAAAGCAGGCAGTGTCAATTACAGAAGCTGGGATCGTAAGGCTGCTCCTCTTCTGAATGAATATCAAGAACTCTGATTGTGGGCTTTGGTAAGGCAGTAATTTATTCAGGTTCACTTCAGGCTCACGGAATCACAGAATCATTAAGGTTGGAAAAGATCGTTCAGACTGTAACCTAATTACTCAGCAGGATGAAAGAGACAGCTACACCTGTAGAAATTATATGTTCGCTGTACGTACTTAAGAAGGCTTAGTGCATCTATGCAATGTTAATAGTGTGCAACTTTTTTCTTGGCAAATGGAAGAAAAATTTTGTTTCCAAGAGAAATCAGGAAAAAACTTTTCTGCTTGTGGAGAAAAGGTAATTTCCTTTACGCTGTATGCAGATCAGAGTTTCAGAGGCAACAGCTACTCGACAGGAAATTGGTAGCAATTATCAGGCCTGTACCATGTGTAGGACTGCTTTGTGTTCCAAAAGAGGATTCCCAGTATCCAGTAGGCTGGACAGGATATGCCTTCATGAACCACTGAGTTTCAGGCTTAGCTGAGTAACTGCTCTGCACAAATAGGTAGCTGAGATGTCTTTCCTAGAAGTAACCCAATGAGCTTAAGGGGATGCATCTCAATTAATGAATGAAGTTTCAGGAGCATAGGAATGACCCTCATCTTTCTTTGGCATTTTCATTACCTTAGGCAGTACAGTAAAGAGGATGCTGAAGGCCACTGCTAAGACAGGAAGATTCAATCTGAAACAGTTCCTTCTGTCACTCTAAAACTAAGGCATTTTCTCTTTTCTGGAGCATAAATATTCCTGCATTTTCAAATCAAAATCTCCATTACGTTTCATTTATGCTTAGCTTATTTTACACAAAATGTGTGAATGAATGACATTTTGTCTGGTTCCATGGGTCTTTTCAGGATACTTTCCTTTTTCAGCTAGATGTTCTGAAATCCTTTCAATAGCTTCCTAAATTACCCTTTACTACTACTAGCAAAAATACCTCTACAGAAAACAAGCACAATACTGAGAAACGAAATACAAAACATACAGACAAGAAAAAGGGAAAAGAGTCATGACTTTTTTATTTATACCAGGCAAACTCTATGATACATGTTATATGTACTCTATTTTATCAATGTCTCTGGGACAACTGCCAATACACTAACATAGCCAATTAATAGAAAAAGCAAAGTCTACTCCTTGAAAATCATTGTGATAGCAAATTTTCCATTTAGCAAGACATACAAAAAAAAAAAGGTAAATCCTGAACTGTGAGATTTAGCCTGAATAACTGGTAAGTCAAGGGCCTGATTCATCACTGCATTACTCTTGTTTTACAGAATACTTCTGTCAAACTCAACATATTTCTTCAAGCATAAACCCTAGAGAAATATGTTGGTGAGTCAAGAGACTGAGACTGACACAATCAATAATATTTTTTTTAGTGTTTTTTTTCCTAGCCATTTAATGTCTTTCCAGATTGTTTTTCTGCCTCAAGGAAATAGTAATTTAAGATCTGATTCTTTCCAGAATATGTGTTGCTTCCACAAATACTCTATACAATAAAAAGAAGGCAAGGAATCATACAATAAATACAAGAAGAATGTACAAAATAGATGTACAGCAGTCAGGTCACCCTGCCCAGTAATGAACATGAAGACTAAGCAAGAGGTGCAATGTTAGTGCCTGACCCAAACCCCAGTGAAATCAGTGAGTTGGAGAGCACAGAGAGACTCAATTCTTCTGCTGAGTTTAGGGGCTGATGCTTTAAATACACCTTGATCACATAGTGTTTACATGTAGAGTCTCTGTTCTGCCCCCTCTGCTGTGCACCATTCAAAGGTTTGGCAGAGAAATGCTCCAGTCAACTCAGGAAGGTGTCAGGCTGTTTCAGTCAAAGACAATGACCATTTAAAAGTTTTGGCCAGCATCAGTAGAAAAGGAGAGACACTGTACTAGAAAGAAATAAAAGCAGCAAACTTAGCATCTGGAAAAAATGATACAGTGCAAGACTCATTGCATTTTGCTGACGATGGTAGATTGGTGTCTGTTGACACTCCTCTTGGCTTCCTCAGAGAGAACAGTCCAGCTTTCCCCACCATGCTCTGGCAGCCCCAAGCCATCAAGGACTAACTGGAGACTCAGTTCAACAGGGATTCCAGATACTGTACAATGCTTAAGCATCTAAACATTTAGAGAGCGATTCCAGCACTGAACCATGGATTTCTGGACTCCTTCAAAATGTCCTGGGATACCTGAGACACCATTCTTGACCAGACAGACATGACATAGAAGAGAGTCTGGGAGAGCTGCACACTCCGTGGCAGTGTTGGAGGCCTGGCAGGGTGCCTGAGGTGTTCTGCATGTTGCTGGGTACATATGTTTGATGGACACACTCTGTCTGAGGTATGAGGAGGAAACAATCCTCCCATACAGTGCATGGATGACAGTCAGCTTTGCTTGTGGAATAACTGGATTGATTTACATGATGATTTTCATAGAACCATGGAGTTATAGAACACCATGTTGGAAAAGACCTCAAGGACCATCTGGAACAACCTTTCTTTGCAGATGGACATTCTAGACAGGATAGGCCAGCACCCCATCCAGAGAAATCTTAACAGTGTCCACCACTTCCCTGAGGAAGTTATTCCAATAGTTGATTATTCTCATTGTTAAATACTTTCCTCATGCCCAGTCAGAGTTTCCCCAGGAATAACTTGTACCCATTACCCTTTGTGCTTTCCATGTGACTCCTTGCAAAAAGAGAGTATCCAATTTCTTTGTAGCCATCTTTTAAATACAGGAACAGTATTTAAACACTGATAAGGTCTCCACTAAGCCCCAAGGATGAAGAAATGTGGTTTTCTCGTAATTTTCTTCCATGGAAAGCTTCCCAGTCCTTTGATCATCATTGTAGCACTTCTCTGGCCCTACCCCAGTCTGTCCACAATTTTGCTGCATAGCAGGGACTACAACCAAACACAGTATTTCAGGGGTGGCCTGACAGGTACTGAATAGAGTGGGATAAAGGTTTTTATCCCTGTTGATAATGTCTTTGTTGATGCAGCCCAGCATCTCATTGGCTTTCTTTGCCACAGCAGCACACATTCACTCACACTGAGATTGTTGTCCCCTAGGACCCCAGCTTTCCAGCCAGGCAGATCCCAGCCCGTGCTGCACTCCTGGATTTTATTTTCCCATGTGCAGACATTACATTTGTCCTGGCTGAACCTCACAAGGTTCTTGTTAGCCCATTCTTACAGCCTAAGGGTGGCTCTCCCTTCCCAAGTGTCTACTTCCCCACTCAATTTGGTATCCTTGGCAAATTCCAACAGGGTGGATTGATCCCATTACCCAGATCACTTGCAAAGATATTAAATAGCATCAGACCCACTATCAATCCCTGGACACCCCGTTAGTGGCAGCATCCAGTTTAAAAAGGATTTACCACCACCCTCTGGGTGCAGCCAGGCAGTCAGTGCCCAAGCAATGCACAGATCCCTTGTCTCCACCCTAATAGATCCGTTTCTCTGGGAGGAGCCTGTGGGAAACTTTATGGTACACCTTGGAGAACCCTTGGATTTTTGTGGTGGATAATCTAGTACAGACAATCTCAGTAACCTAGGCAGTTTTCCAATCCTGAATTAAGCCACTTAACTCAGATTAATTGAGATGGAAAACAGGTAATGGGGTTTATTTCAATTTTATAGTTCTCTGGAGACAGATGGTTCAGCCAGTATATGAAGTACCAAGTGTACTGTTAACTAAACCTTTAAGTGAATGCTATGGTGGGATTAGAAAATCTCAAAGGAGAAGTGTCATAGGCAAACACAAATATACTGTGAAAGAGAAGGCATCACTAGAAGAAAAGGGAGAGGTTTTGAAGAACAGATGAGAGAAACACCTAGCAGAGAGCACAAAGAAATAATTGATCCCACCATGAACTAGGAAGAAAGATTCAATGGCATTTTACAGACTGACCGTTACTTGATTAATTCCCACAAGAGCCCTCAATATGCCATGACATTCTTCATAACCTTACAATTTCCTCATCCTATGACCTCCACACAAACCATTATGTTCACAATTCTTTCCTGGTTTCAATGGGTTTCTTCTTCTTTTAAAGTACCAGGCAGTAATATCTGTAAATAATATAAAGAAACATCCTAGATCAAGCTATCAAGTAATTAAAGCTGTTTCAGTGGATTTTATTTTTTGTTGTTGCTGGGGTTTTTTTAACTAAGAGTGAAAAATAAATAATATGCTCTGGAAGGCAACTAGTGTTTTTATTTAGTTAGGTGAACAAACACAAGGGGACACACATTCAAAACATCTTACAATTTAAGATACGTAAGATGAAAATCCAAGTTATTTCACTCGACAGTGTGCTTCAACTCTCATTTTGCTTTTGTTGAGAACTGCATGGAATGTGAACTGCCTCTGGCTCCGATTCTAATCTCACTTGTGCTAATATAAATCCAAAATAACCACTCTGAAGCCAGTTGAAAATGCTGTAATTGAGGGAAGGATTAAACCTTTAAGGGCATTTTTAAAAACAGGGATTTAGGTACCTGGCCTCTGAAATATCAATTTAAATCACATTAAAATTTGACAGAGGAATTTATCCTGCTGTCAGTTACATGTTACCATGACCTCAGTAGCATTTAGTGTTTCAAAGATAAAAGCCCAGTTTCACGTCATAAAATTTCTAACTTGCTGATGCAAGTGTTAACAGAATGGGGTTTGGCCCTTGCCTGGCATAAGAAATATACTTTCATTTTTGGTTAAGTCTCTTAAACTACCAAGTTGCAATCAATGCATGTACTTGTATTTTCTCTCTTACTGATATTGGGCATCTTTGAACATTTGTTTCATATTTTCAAGGAAAGCTCTGCACCTTAGCATTTTTTTAGCTGATATTTGAATGAACATGCATTTCCTTTGCTTTTCCCTTTTGTCTGTCCTTGTTGACCATGCAGAGATGTTCAGTCAGTAGAGGCAGTGAGATTATTCACTGCGAATGAATTATCAGGTAAAGTCAGCTCTGTGCTCAATGCTTCAGTACAGAACTTACATCTAAAAATATTTCGTTTTTTCTAAATATTCTTGATAGTTTACATGTCTTTAATTCAGTGAAAAGCATTTTTTGAATGCTTTTATTAGACCACAAATTATAATTTTCAGTGTGCCATGGCCACCTAGTATTATTTCTTCTCCCTAGTTAGATGATTGTATTATTTGAATGAGAAATTAAAAGAAGGCAGATAGGGATTCATAATAATTAACACGTATCTGTAAAATTTTCTTGATGAATTTCAGCTCTGGCACAAGAACATTCTTATTATCATTTTCATATTAAATTATCATTTTGTTTTCACTGCAGGATATTTGAATCCTGTGAAGTCTGAAATGCTTATTTGCACAGAGATGTTGGCACATGGTTAATCTGCTTTGTGTGGTTGAACCACTTTTGGATCTGATGGGGGTAACTGACTGTGGCTGCCAAGGGGCCTGGGGTAACTAACCCAGGGGGTGAAGTGATGGGAGAACAAGGTTACCATCAGGAATCTTGGGGGATGCACAGCCTTCTGGGACAGGCACTAGGTGCTGTGCTGTGTGTGACAGAGCATCTAAAAGGATGACCTATACTGAATCAACTGAATAAATATTTAGATGGCTATTTTAGGATGAACTGAATCATTCCCCAAGCTCTGGTGGTTGTTTTGACTTAAGTACCACTGGTTATAACAAGAGAGCATATGCAGGTCCCTGTGAACATGGTTGTGAAATCCTGCCCTTATTGTCTGTACACGCCTATATGGACAACGAATGGGCAAATTCTGACTACTCACATATCTACTTAAATTGAAAACTAATTGGAGTGTGACCTGCAGGCAGAAATCAGAACAGGGAGCAGAGAAGAGAGAACCTGGGAAATACAGAAACTAAAAGTGGGTATATGTGACTGGGGAACCTTTGTCTAAAGAAATAGGAGATCTGTAAGCCTAAATTGAGCTATAGAACAGCACCGGTGGGCAGAACACCCAGGAACTAAGAGAAAGATATGAAGCTAGAAAGAGTTAAGATAATAGAGATATGTCCCACTTGTCATCCAAATTGTAACAGAGATATTGAAAGATATGCAGTGATGAGGAGCAGCAGAAATGAAGAAAAATGTCAGGCAGGAGTTCTGTAAAAATGTAAGAAATATGACTGAAGGAAATGAAGAGAAAATATGGGGGAAGAGAATCCATTTAAGTCAAACTCAGTTCAGAAAAGGAGACCTGAAAAGGTTTTAGCAGAATGTTGCTATGTGTCTGACAATTTCTTACACTTAGAAATGGACAGAGATTGCATTATTATTAGGAAGAAATACTGTCAGATACTTCAGTGGCATAGTACAGTGTAGCAGGACAACCACATTTTTTACAGTTTGGCCTCAGACAGTGTGTGACTCATAATCCTACCTTGTTCCATGATAACATGAAAATTATTGTTACATTAGCTGGTAATGTTGCTCATAATTTGATTACATTTAATCAGTGTCTGTAAGTGGATAGGCTAAAGAAAAAAAAAAAGCCTCCAAGTAGTTTTCTAAATACGTTACTGGTATTATTTCAAAATGGCAAACTTTGATAAATTAAGGGAAGTAAAGGGTGAAGCAGATTGGATTTACATTGGATTGCTGATGAGCCCAAAGTCATGAGTGCCAGGAAAACATAGAACTTGCTCAATCAACAGAACAAAATTTATTTGGACCTTAAATCTCCAGTGATGGAGGGAAACTTATCTGAAAGAGCTTCTTAAGGAGAATTGCAGGGTGTGAGGAAAAGGAGAAAGATGACAAAACAGCCTCCAAAAATGTTAGAGCTAAGAAGAAAAATTTTTTAATACTTTAATAAAATAGTTTTCTTATAGTACATTCTTCTCAACTTTTAATGTCTTTGTTACCACTCTGTGCACCTTAAGTTAAATAAAAAAGAGTAGAAGAGTGAGAGGAGGTCGTTGCTGAGAACTGTTCTTAAGAGAGCTCTTAAGCCATGTCTTCCATTTGCTGTACCACGTGACAGGGAGTAAACACAAATAAATGGCACCAGCAAGTGTCTGAGGAACCCTGCAAAGTGGAAATGACATTTTCCCAAGGCAATACATAGCTGCCACTGTAAGCCTTTTTGTGTCTCTCTCTGGACCTGTCATGTGGTATGGAAGGCTCAGAGACAGAGCAGATGGAAGTGAGGAGTGTCTGCTCCCAGAACTCCTTCCCACAGCGGAAGGATGTCAAGAGCTGGTGGTGAGAACCGTTTGACATTATGTGTTTTCTCATGGTTCATGGAGACCTTCGCAGAAACAGGTTTGCAAGAACTCCAGATGTGTGAGATGACCTGGGGGACACCAAAATGTCCAAGCCCAGAATATATCTGCCCACTGGCTTGAGAATGCTGTACTGCCCTGTGCCAGGCCAAGCATTACAGTCCATGCTACAGATCCTCCCTGGTCTCCACCTCTTTCTGGATGTTTGCCAGGGCGTTTTAATGAGAGAAGGGGAGGAGAATAAAACCTTTAGAGGTAGAAGATGAAAAATTCTTATTAGCACTCACAGCCTGCTCTGTGTTTTGAGGTATCAGGTTGTCTGGGAAGCCCAGAGGGACAGATGTTCTCTCCTGCCTTGTATTTGCACAACACTTAGCAGTGAGAATGACTATCCGCTATTTGGGACATTTGGGAATAAGACAGTATGAATGAGACTATTAACTCTTCCTCAGACAAGTGCATCATCCCTTTAGTGGTTACTGGAATCTGAAGTGAGCTTCAAAAGAAAAAGCACCACAAAAACCATTCCCAAATTAATCAAAATACTGATTTTGCTTTAAGAAATCTTGAGGGTAATATATTTCCTTTGCCTGAAGGAAATCTCTTGGCTATGATGTAATTTCGGATCATGTTATGTTCTTTCCCCACTAATTATTACTATTCCTTCTGAGTTTGGACTTTAATTATAAAATATCAATTACAATTTCTGCATGTTTATTGGATGGAATGGCTATCTGATCCAACAATTGTCTGGAGTACTACACTGAATTCAAGCTCAAAGCTCTATCTTTTTAAAAGGAAAAAATAATATGAAAATTTGCCAGTCCCTGACTGACCACAGAAGATAATATACCTTCATACTTTCATGCCAGTTTTGATATTAAACTATGAAAATTGACTTTTGAATACCAATTAAGATGTTTTCCAAAGCAATCCTCCAGGCTTGCTATTTTTTTTAAATGGTTATTTTTATTGAAGGTATGAAAAACCATTTAAAAAGGTAATTGCATAGCTTTCAACATAGGAAAAAGATGAGATGGAACATTTTTATTACATGGATTTGAATGTGTTTGATTCAGCTATTCCATGGCTTCATCAAGTGCAGTTGCTGGCCCCTGTTGCTGCCGCTGGGCTACACTGTCCAGGAAATGTCTGGATTCATATTCTAGGGATGAACAGCTGAAAGAGCTCCAGGGCAAGTTTGTGTTTTAAACAGCAGTCCGGCTTCATTATAGAAACACACAGGAGTATAGCACCACTCACTTCAGAGGTGGTGTTTTTTGCATTTGCATTGACAAGGAATATCATCCTTGCTGGCTGTTTCTTGCAGTGCTTGGGATAAAAACATCTCTGGACTGCTGGCTGCAGTAAGACTGTTCTTGTAGTAAACCATGTCACATGAATAAGGGTGGCAACATCTAGTCTTATATCGAATGGAGGGTTGGAGATGTCCGTGCAAAGCTGAGAGCATCACCTTCTCTTTGCTGAGTGTGTTTTCTGCCACAACACTATTAAGTGTGTTCAATTCCAATTAAATTACCTGAGCTAGTTTTGCTGCAGTGTGCTTGATACAGTAAGAAATCTGTTCAGAGTCAGAAAAAACATACCAGCATTGTCAGGGCTGTTCTGGTGATGGTTGGAAGTGGGGATGGGTGGGCAAGTATCCCACCCCTGTTGGATTTTCCTGTGGCAATACCTGGATGTGCCTTCCTCTTCCTTCTGCTTGATCTCACACAATACGTATTTATATGTGTTTTGCATCCAGCCTTTCTTTTCCAGAGTGCTTGTGCCCCATGCCTCCAGTGAGAACTTGCCTTCAAGTTGTTCTTGCTGTTCCTGCCTTTCTAGTCCAAAGGGCACCTCCCTGCCCAGCTCCTCCTTCCTGATTTTTTGAGCTTCTGCTGTCTCATCAGTGAGACTGTAGATCAATACCCAGTCATGCTGGGGAAAGCTGTGACAAAGTGAGCCAGGCTCTTCAACCATGATGCTCTACCTTTGATGCCTTGCCAAGATCCTTTCTGCTCTTTATCTTCATATTCATCTTTCTCCTTCCTCTGCTAGGTTCTTAACTGTCTCAGGACTTCTAACAGATGGCTAGGAATGCTTTTTCTCAGGCTCCCTCTTTACCCCTGCATGGAGGAACACATCCATGTCTCCTGGTCCCTCCTTTTGGGGCTGAGTCTGCTGCTGAGATGCTGACACATCAGGTGTTCCTACACTGTCTTGGGACTTGCCTTTAGCATTTCCTACAGAAATCCTTAAACTCTTCTGGTCTATGAGAAGGAAGGGAAAGAGAAAAGGTAAGAAAGATGGATAATGAGGAAGTACAACACACCAAGGTGGGAGTTTTGGGTAGAAATGAAAACCAAAATGAGTAGCTGGACTGAGAACTGCAGAACAGGCAGTTTGAGAGACCTGGCATGTACACAGTTTAGACACCATGCTGCTCAACATTTCCAACGTATATGAAACTTCCATCTCTTCTCAGAGGCACCAGATAATATGAGTTTGTGAGTCAGTTTTTAGTGGCTGGAAACAAAGAAACCACTTGTAGGGTTTGTTCTGTGAAATATTTGCAGCTGCTAGTTCAGCGAAGTATTAATTTTAACCCACATTCTCATAAGAATGTTTTCATATGAAAACATTCATATACAAAAAACTTGATAACCTAGAGCCACACAGAGCTGGCAGAGAGCAGCGTTTACATGAGAGGAGTTGGCTGAATGCTCTCTTTAGCAGTGCAAGCTCTTGGGCATTGCAAAGCTGATGGTCATGTTGCCTAGCAGACTGGAGAGATGCCAGATGAATTGCTCAGCAAATGGCTGTATATGGATGGTGACATTTTACCAAGCAGTTAGATGAGAAGTATTTGTGGATAGAAGCCACCTTTTTTTGCTCTCTGTTTGTACATCTCATAGCACAGTGAAATCCTGGCCTTTTATGTGGGTGGCAAAGTGTTGCTGTGCTACAAATGAATAACAAAAAGCACAGCAGGAGGAACTGATTGTAGGCTTTCCTATTAACTGTATGAATGCATATGGTTGGCAATACACATCATGATTGTATCACAGCTTCTTGTAGGTCTTTAGCATTGCTGCCAATTAGTGCTTTTCAGTGCTTGCACTCGTCCTTAGGTGTCACATTGTGATGGGGACAGCGAGGACTTGGTGTGCTGCTCATGTATCTGCCGTGCTCAGCTGAATGGGATCACGACAAATGCTTCCATGATTTGAAACTCAAACTGAGCTGTGCGTAGCACCCAGCTGGAAACTGGTACTGTTATTGCCGTGCCCAGCTCAAGTGTCAGGCAGGAGAAATCTCTGTGTCTTGGCAAGTAACTGGCATTCTTATGATTGTTTGCAACACGCTGTTGATGATGAATAAATGAGTGCGGGTACAAACATGCTTCTGAGTTCGTGACTGGACTGCACCCGCTGCAGACGTGTTGCTGCCTGAACAGGGACAGAGCCGTGAGTGACTGCAGCATCCTCCCGTTGCTCCTGTCTGTCATATTCACTGGCTCAGTGTTTGTGGGTCATGGGAATAGTTGGATGAGTTACTGTGCTTGCGTGCTTTAATCTGTATATTGTAGTATGCCACAGCTAGTCACCTCACAGCTTTGTCTAAAGACAACAGGCACACCTAGTAGTCTTCTACCAGTACTCCTGCTCTTGAGATTTCTTTTCCTTTACAACCCTCATGCTGCTTCTCTGTTCCAGTCACACCAAATTCAATCTGTTTGCTCTCATCTGCACAGAAACCTCAGCAGCCACAGATCCCAGAGTCTGAGAGTGATTGTGCTTTTGCCTTCTATTCTTGGGAATAGTATGAATGGTATCCATATTCCTCTGCTCCCCTGCAGTCTAACTTGTCTGACATCAGCTATGCTTTCAAAACCACAGTCACAGAAATCACTGAGTTGTGAAAAATAGAGCTGAGAGGGCACCCAGACTTCCTTGGATTACTCCTTGTTCTTTGACTAACCCTTTCAAAAACAGGCTTACATCTATTGGTCTGTACAAGATACTCATTATCCTCAAAAATGTCCCATACCTTGCCCATAACTGTGCACACCTGTGAATTAGTTCGTGTTTCCCTCTATCTTCATTTCTTGCTTGCCAGTCTGTTTTTGGGACTCCTTATCCTCATTCTGATTATGAACCCCCATCTGAAGTGTGGCAAGTAGTTTGGAAAAGCTGCTGTGTACAGTGCACCCAACCCAGAGAATCTGATGTCAGACTTCCTGATACTGCTCCACAAACATGATTGCAAAACTAATTTTTTTGGATTCAGTTTTATAGATGAGAATAAGAACACGAAATGAATGAAAAAATGCTGAGGAAGATCAGAGTAACAGATCCTCCTGCCCAGCACACTGTTTATGGTGCTGGCACTGTGAGATGCTAAACTCATGGCACATGTGAAGCTGGCCACTTTCTGTAGCCTATTTCCCTCATGCTACATCAGTATTAAATATCTACGATCAGAGTAGAAAAAATACCGTCCGTGAGGGTATTCATTTCCTCTAGAAAGAACACTGGTATGTTCTGTAAGTGGTAACTCTATTTTAGAGAAGATGAGAAGTGCTCATCTGTGACTACTTCCAAATTAGGGATGAGAGTGACTTCCAACTAATCATACCTGCTCCACTGGGAATGCAGCATGTGCTAGAGACAGACACATCACAGGCTCTCCAGAGACAGACCTGATACTGTCTTAAAACTACTTAGGATTTTTCATTCCTATAAAGCTGTTCTATTACTCTACTTGTCATCAACTTCTCTCTTATTTCCTTGCCAAATTTATGACCAGCAGCAGGTGTTGACCTATTTCTTTTTCATATAGCCTTCCCTTACTGGTGTTTCACAGCCCAGCATAGAAAGCAGTCTTCCACTTTCAGCTTCTATTTTGATGGGCTAACCAAGGCAGGCTCTTGAAGTCTTTGTATTTTTCTCTGGATAATATGTATTACACTTCCCTGCCCTTTCTTCCAGTAAAGATTTATTCCTGTCTGGAATGTTTTTCAAATTAGCCTTAATCCAGTTATGCCAGAGTTTAAGGGTTGGGTGAAAATTACAAACTCATTTCACACAGGCTGTATCAAAAAAAAAAAAAAGAAAAAGACTTCAGGGGAACTGGTTTTAATTACTAGCTTTGTAGAGATTTGAATTATCAAGCTGTTTGTCTCTAGTAAACAGCATCAGTCAGATTTTTAGGTCACATAAAAATGGGTGAGTCTGGAATTCACAGTTAAATGTACCAAAACCAGAAAATGCAGACAATCTCATAAGGATTCTCTCACCTTGGGTGGAAGTCTTGTGCAAACCACTGGGGCTTTTCTGATTTGTTTTTCTTAAGCTGCAGCTGCATCCAGCTCAACACAGAAAAACAACATGACCTATTCCCCAAGGCCCATCCCTTTGCAAGCCTCAGCCTCTCCACTACTTCTGAGCTCCACAGAGGACCACATAACCAAACTAAGGAAAAAAAGAGAAAACTTTTCAGTTTCAATGATCAGATTTTGACCAATGTTCATTAATACTGTCAACCTAGAAATCCAAGATCACTGCTTGCAGATAAGTGTGTTTTCAATGTAAGATCTTGGATGGAGAGAGCCTAAGAGACAGTGTAGGTCTTGGGGATTTTTTTGATCACTTTTCTGTGGAAGTTTTCAGTGCTGCAAAGCCTGGAGTTACACTATCAGGAAAACTGGGAACCCCACTTCAGCATGGCTGTGAGGGGGTGGCTACAGAGGGAGGAAGAAACCAACATAAATCAGGAGAGAGATTTTCTGAGAAAAAATACCTCTTCTGAAAAAGTTTATGCACAAAGATCAGAAAGGTCAGTCTTCATAAAGATCCTTTGTTTCCAATAAGTGCATGTTTTCAGAAAGGTTCATAAGTACACAAAAGCATACCACAGCCAGCTTTAGCAGTGTGTGATAGCACAGCATAAAAGCAAGGAAGAAAAGCTAAATTTTTTTAAACATAAAATGTCTGCTATAGGTAGTTATTTGTCAACACTCTGCTAAACTTCTGTTTCCAAAGGAGCAAGAAAGTTCATTGGTCAAAACCACTTAACAATGCCTTCAAAGTCAAAATACCCAAGGTCTGGTTTAATTTTTTTTAAATTTTGCATGGAGATATGGTTATGGAGTGGAAAATGCAGTTGTGCTAATAAATCTCTTTGTCAACATTCACATACAACATTTTTCTTTTCTGCATTGTTTCTCAGCTGTGATACATATCACACAACAGAGTTGTGAATTAATATTTGACTCTTTAGTTGAACAGCAGTTGTTCATTTCATTTTGTGGAAATTCACTGACCTGAGAGTTTTCCAAGACCAATATAATCTGGGCATAATATTTTCAGGCACGTCTACATTTGTTGATTTCATCTGCAGAAAGTTAACTAGTTATTGACACTCTACCCACCTCCATTTCAAGCATATTTATTCCCATCTTCATTTTCTTGTACCACTTATACAAACTTTGGGATATTGGGTTGGCCTTTGATCCTTACATGTAAGAAAAGTTGGTCACTTTTCAAGAGTTACAATGCACATTAAGAATCTTTCAAAAATTATAACCTCAGAGTGTTTTGATACCTGATCTGAAGGAATTAGTTGGGAGGTGAAGTTGTGGATTCTGCAGATCTACCATTTTCTGTCCACTACAAGGACTGGGCAGGGAATGCAACAGAAGTTCTCTGTCCTTAGGAGCCTAGCAGCTTCCCAGAGAGTCCATGTCACACATCTACACATATATATTTATATATGTATGTACAGGTGTGTGTATATATATATATTTATGTTTATTTGCATATCTATGCTAGAGAGAGAAAGGGAGAGAGAGAGAGATATTTTGATGCAGACGGAGCAAGGAAAACGTCACCCTTCCAAAAGAATTACGACCTTCAAAAGCCCTATAAAAGGAACCTCCTATGGTTTGTAGCCCTACTTCTGGACTTTCTGTGCACTGAGGAGGCAAAAAAACCCAAACCCTAAACAAATTGATAAATGATCTCAGTAAATGAAGGTAGTTATCAGATTAATGTCTATGTAAGAGACACAGTATTGCTTCTTGACAGTAATGATGTGGCAATTCTAATTACTTCTGTAGATCTTACAACACTATTTTTGAACAGAACGATTAGTTTAATTACACTTTGTTTTCAAAGTGGCTGACCACTCATCTGACGCTAAATGCCAGCAAGGGTTAAAGGGTCTCAGCTGTTCTCTCTGAATGAAGGAAGGCCATGTGACACTGAGGCCAGTGCAGCCCCAATGAGCTCATCCACTGCTCCACCCAAAAACTGGCTGTGAAGCCCAAAGGCAGCTCCCTGCTCTCCAGATCTCTGGGCAAAAAAATGGATGAGGAGTAAGAGTGAGGGAAAGGAAATGCTGTGTGGGAGTGCAGCTCAGTCCAGGGGCAGAGTGTCTCTCATTTCTGGTGATGATGGCTTTGATTGCTCTTGGAAACGCAGTGGAAAAACAGTGCCTCATAGAGATGGCAGGGAAGCCCATGTACAAAATCACAGGGAGAAAATAAATCAAAAATTAGTCTAAGAGTTTTTCAGGTAAGAGATTTATGACTGTGAACAGGCAGAGGTTTGTTATGCTTTTGTAAAGAAGTAGCAGCCCTACTGAAGCTGAGGAGGGGTAAGAGGCAGGGCAAGGACATATGTCACCCTGAGGTTTGATTTCCTAAAGGCAGAGATGACCGAAAGAGAGCTGCACAAGGGAAGAAGGTAGGCCTTTTGGACTATGCTTCTGAAGGAAATATGGAGAATGGAACCAATATGGAGAATGGAACTCTCTCAGAATGACAGTTCCTCATCTGGGACAGTAAAAGCTGACGAGGAAGGATGTGAAGGTTTGAGGTAGTAGAAAGCCCTGGGACGGAGATATGAGATTTGTAGCTGGATGATGGCTTCGGGAGAAAAGCTAGGATGTTACAAGAGCTTTCCCACAAGCTGTCCCACAAGATTCAGAGATCATCCAAGGAAGAGTGTTTCTCACTCCCTCTCTGCTGTTCACATTCTGCAGTCAATGTCCATAACTTTACCTCTCGCAGGACTTAATTACAGACTTTAATTCTCATCTTCCATGGCAGTGAATGAGGATAGGAGATATTTTGAGGGCACATGGTATATTTTGAAGGTCTGTGTTAGACACTCGACATGTGACAGGGGAATGGAATTGTGTGATTAAGTCCTGAGTTCTGTAATCACCTCAGACTTCAGTTTATAAATCACTTACACCCCATTGCCTCATGCTAGAGGGGAAAGGAGCTTGTGCATTGACCTTCCATGCAGCTTCTGCACTTGCTCAGCCTCACTGATTTCTCTGGAAGCTGGAAGGGACTTGCTGCAAAAATCCAGCCACTGTAGACACAGGCAAAGAGGCCGGAGAGCAAGTATAAAGAACTGCACGTCCTGCATTCAGTGTGAATCAATGCCATTCATGGGTGCCTGCCCTTTCCCACAAACCTTCATTACACTTGCATGAGTGTATCTGAACAGAAGATCTCGGGAAGGAACGGGGTGTGTCTCTCCATTCATACCAGGGCGACCGCAGCAAGGAGGCAATCAAACACGACACGCAGGAGCAGCAGCGCCTGCTTGCAGGTGTGCTTTCAGAGGGGAGCTCACAGAGAGTGCTGCAGCCACCCAGGGCTCTGCTGGGAAGAGATGTCCTTTCATTGCATGTCTCTCAAAGCAAAGCAGCCTGGGGAAATAATCCAGCCTCTCCACACTGCTGTGCTTGCAGGCCCTGGGAATAGGTTTCCACACGAAGACCCTGCCACTGCTTCCATTTCCAATGCTCTGCTTTGCAATAGTGGCATGAAATGAGTCTGCCTGTCCTGTACATTCCCCTTCCCCTGTTCTGAGCTAAGGGTGCCCACATCTCTACCCATGCCCTTGACCTGACACAGGACTCCTACTCCCTTTCTGCCTGCCCTTTCTGAGCCAGCTTTATTTGTCACTGCTTGTTTATTTTTCTCCTGAAACAGCTGGTTATTTCTGAATAATGAGTAATGAGTGGCAGTGTAAGGAGGGATAGCCTTGCTGCAGCTTTTCTTGGTTGGGGAGTCCCTACATGTGGTCCATCTGCTCAGCTAGGAAGGCATCAGCTGCTTCCTAATCAGCACAGGAAAGAGATCCCCACAATTCAAATGGGCAGAAACAAACAAGGGAGGAGACAGGAGGATCTCAACCTGTCAAACTCCTGAGCAGCATTAAAGGATTCAGGAGAGAGGGTGACTGTTTCACAGCTTTGTCATGGATCTGTCATTTCCTAGTCACTGCCAGTTTATTTGCTTTCTTGGTGCATTTGGTACTTTCTTGGTAACCACCTTGGTGCATTCTGCAAAGTCACCATCTTCCTCCTGTGCTCTGCAAAGCATCCCTGAAACCATAATTTCACCATTCTGGGCCTGTGTCAGCCCTCAAAATCTCCTCCAGCATGCCTTGGACTTTTACATGGAGAAAGGATCTGTGTAGGATGCACTCCTATTCTCTTACCTCTGGTGCCAAAGTCCAGGGCTGAATAAGGTGAGAGGGAAAGTATCTCAATGGTGATTCCTTGCAAAAAATCTTTCATGCTGCATCACTGAAGAGGCCAGAATATGATCCCAAAAGAGACCAGTAGGGGAATGGTGATCCAGTCAGCCATGCTTACAGTGAAGCATGAAGGGATCTACTACTGCCCTTCCTGTACCCTGCAATGAAGGAGTCATACTCCAATCCAGATGTTTCACTTGTTGGAACATTTCTGTTATTTGTTAAGCCACTTGCTTGTTTTGTGCATTGCAGTAGCAGAGCAATGATGAGCTCTCCATGTGAACACTGAGAGGAGACACTGAACAAGGCCACTCACAGAACTTCAGGACCTGAAAGTGGATGTAGCACCTGATGCCCATGTGGGTTTTCAGCAATAAAAATTACTGATGTGGACAAGCTTTGCTGCCCTCCTGAAGCACCACACCTTGGAATGGAGTTTTGTACTTGCCTTGTAGTCTGTTCCTTCTGTTAGCAAGTCTGCTAAAAGAGAAGCTTGTCACAAGCCTTTAGTTATAACAAGGCTGCATTCCTACCTTCGGTGTTATTAATACATCACTAAAGATTACTTGTAATATTTTTCACTTCTGTAACATGTTCTATCTGGGGAATCTCAGAACATTTTGCAAACATTAATTAATAAGACTTGCAACACCACTGTTTACTAGCTGAGAGTTGGAGTTTCCGCCTGCTCTAGATGTTCCATCTCCCACATCCAGAAGAACTTTTGTCAGGACATGTGCAGCAGATGGACAGGGCATTAAAATGCCCACTCTGCCCAAATCCCTTGTCTGTACTGTGGCATCAAATTACATGCTTTGGAAAAACTGAGATGCTTGGATAATGAGATGACTATGTGTGTTGTAACAGCTGACTTAAAAAACAAGTGAATGAGTTAGTGGCTAAATTCAGATGAGGGTTGGGCTAGATGGAAAGGGGTTTGGCTTTTTGGAATTTACAAACCTTGTTTTCCATGGACTTGTGTTGCCTAAATTAGAACAATTCTTTTGTGTTTTTTCAATTGATGTGCAACTAACAGGAATTTTAACTGTTTTTAGAAATACAAATTGAAAAGGTTGTACTTATTCCTATCTGTTAGTCATACTTCTTTATTGGCATCTTGTTTTTTCAGACATCTCCATTCCTCTTGTTTGTGTTTGTAGGCCTTCTGTTCACATGTTTATGTAGATGTGATTTCTCTGACACAATTACAGAGATCAGTCTCATTTCTTTTATTTTTCAGCATGTTCCTTTATTACTGTTCACCCTCCAAACTCAGTACCAAAATGTTTTCTCAATAAAGATATCAAGACTGCCAAAATTATCCTGTTTGGTTTTTGACTCTCAAACTTCAAAGTGATACCTTAAAGGCAATTCCTCTTTTGGTCCTGGGTTTATTTTCTTGCCAATTACTTTTGTGCATTTCTGCATTTCTGTGCTGAATCAATGTAATGCCAGACAATCTAAAAAAAGCCAGATAACTATCTGTGGAATGATAAATAAATCTGCCACATATAATCTGAGACTAGGCTTTTAAAAAAAGCATTACCAGCATCTGACACAGAGGGAGAAAAACATATTGCTGCTGTTGTATTTGCTGCTGAAACCATTTCTTGCTGTTCTTAATTAATTTGAGTCTATCTAGGTATTGCTAATGCCCCATACCAGACAATTTCTATGAATGAAAAAAAATTACCATTTCTTATGCCCTCAGTGTTTCCCAGAAAAATATCAGATCTCTTCCCCTTTTCCTTCCCACTCTAGAGCCACTCTTTCTGAACAGCAAGTATTGCTGAAATTGATTTGCTTTAAATGAGAAAGTCCTGCTATAGGAGGAATTGACATGCCACAGAAGGGCCACAAAGTCGAACTGTATCAAAATTCTGATTACTCTACCTCTTTTTACTTTCCTAACAACACTTGGGGAAGTAGCAAGAGAGTCAGTGCTCTTACACAATCTCAGCAATACGACCTCCCACAGCAGCAGTATAGTAATAGAAGTGCTGTGATGAATTGATGGGTTCATTAGTCTACAATCAATGGATAAAATTTCATAATAGAATTGACCCCACAGGAGCCAAATACCAGTGCTTTAATTGTAGCAGGTGCTCAGTGCCAGGTTATGTATTAAAAAGAAAAACAAAATCTTTCAGCAGAATAAAAGATCCCTAGAATCAAGTGGACTACAAGAAAGAAAAGAAAGCAAAGGGAACACGTTAACTACTCTGCACGTTTCCAGCTTTGTAAACTGGAGCTGTATTTCTGAAAGCTGAGTATGTTGCCTGTTTCCTGGCCTCTGTTGCAGTAATATCTGAATACATGCAATCTGAAGTTTACTCACCCCCACAGCACTTTTGTGAGACCAGGGAAGATCTCTTAATGCCTTTCATGGGCAGAGAAGTGACAGCTCAGAGGGACAAGTGTGTCCAGGCTCTTCATCCCTTCTGGGCTGAGTGGGCAGACACTGTGCAAGGGATTGGGTGGGAAGGAGTGGGAAGGGATGGGAAGGGATGGGAAGGAGCCCAGTCCCACTGGCCCTTTCCTGCCCTTTAGCATAAGCACACTGCTCATTTGCAGGCGCTGCTGTTTTGGGAGCAGGACATTAAAATGAGCCGTCAAGCTTCCTCTCCTGAAAGGATTTCAATTGTGTCTGCAGTAGTTCTCCTTCACAAGCTCTTTCTTGGCAGACAGATAATCAGGCTGGAACTTTAGTGAGCTGCACCTTCTGCAGCTGGACTTCTGTCCTCACTTTTAGGAGATGCTTTGCATCACAGCTCTCTTTGCATAGGGTCTACCACAGCAGGACCCTCACCTCAGCAGGCTGCAGCTCTAACACAGACTTCAAGCAACTCTAGCAGGAAAATATACAGCTTTTGCTCACTTGGTGGAGGTAAAGATTGTGTCTCCTGGAGGCCTTCGGCTCCAGATCCCCACTGGTGTGGTGGAATGATATAAAACAAGAGGGATAGAAGGGCATTGTGTGGGTGCTACAGCACCAAGCTACAGATAAAAGAGAAATAAGTACCATCAGATCAGGAATTTGTGGGTTTGTGGTCTACTAGATGTGTTAAAAGCGATTTGAGATGTGATCATTCTAGCATTTGGGACAAATTCTGTTGTCAGTTCTTCAGTTTTGCATCTACTGAGGTTTTGGGGTGCCCAAATGCTGGTGTAGTTGGACAAAAATGGACAACCTAGTCCTGATTTAAATCAGTCCACACACCACTTACTTCAACAGTTGTTATGTAGTTTATATGAGAATTGATTACTTCATATTGAACACGGTCATGTTCCCAAAGAAATATGCAGTAAAAATATGCCCAGAGAAGTTAAAGGGAACAGGCTAATAGCAAGTGTCCTTAGCAATGTCCCTGGCCGACAAAAATGGAGCCGAGTACAGTGCCTTTGTATGAATGCAGGAGAGGATATTTACATAAATAAGAGCAAACTTGTTTAAAAAAAAAACTATATTAAATACGCATATTTGATAGGGTATCTACATACATATGATTTTGGGCTTTTTACATACATGTGGGGAGATTAATGTGCTTATAGAGAGGGAGATACCAGTATATATTTATATATTAACAACACTGCAGTGTGTATGTGTGAATTTCAGTGAATTTGAATACATCCAAATATAAACACACATACACGATGTGATACTTTTGAAGATATCTATCCCTGTGGTCATGATAATCTTTGTAGTGGAGCTGCAAAGTGAGAATATTTTGTAAGATTTAAGACATAAGTTTTCTGTATTTCAGATTTCAGAAATCCATTCAATTTACCATAAGCTGGCAATTTACCGTAATAAAAGTAGAAATGAGCTCCTTATGATGGATCTCTTCCTCCTCATGTGGTGTGTCTACGTGTCACACTCCTGTACCTCTCAGCTCTGCCATCTGCTCTTCTGTGCACACCGACACTGCCCACGGACGTGCCTCTCAGCTCTCCTAGCAGTGGGAGCACGTGTGCTGCCTCCATGGGTAAAACAGGCATCCTGGGCATGGTTGAGATTATAAGCTTCCCAATAAAGCACCTTAAGAGTCTGACACACCTGGTTTTGTAGTCTTTACTAGTGGTACTAAATCTTTTTTCATCTTTGGCTTCACATGACTAAAGAACTGGAGAGCTGATTTTTTTTACTGCTGTGGGAAGAAGAAAGGAGAACAAAGGTGATGATGATCCAGGCAGAGAGGACTTGTGCTTTTCTTTGCTATAGGCTCTGCTTTTCATCTTCAGAGAGTCGCTTATGCCAGTGTTTTCAACATGTGGCTACTGGTACTGAATATAGGACAATTCATTTCAGTACTCGGGCTTCAACACCTGTCTTTCTCAGCCTGGTCTGAATAGTTTGTCCTTAACACTCAGTGCTGCTTGTAATGTTAAGAAGGCTTTGCATACACCATCAAAGATGAGACAGTTTCAGTAAGAGATGCTCTAGCAGGTACAGAGGAACTGCTATCAGCAGCTAGTGCATTGCTTTATATGCACTGTGCATGTGCTGAATATTATCCACTGCAAATTCCGTTCTAGCGAGACCGCTGTGGGCGATTGTTCCTTTGTGCAAAGTGTCCTGGGAGAGCACAGCTATAGCTCACTATTGTCTCTTTCTTCCATTGTAGCTGGAGTTCATTTTGTACTTTCTTGAGCTGATAGCTCTGCACCACTATTGCTCCAATACAGACAGGGCAGAGAGGAAAAAAGGCTTGGGATCAGCTCTACTTTCTGTAGCATCCTACTGCATTTTATCAGTTCGTTGTTAACAATAGCTGAAGGCAAGACCTGATGATAGGTTAGGAAGAATGAATCTGAATGTGTGTGACAGAATATCGTGAAACAGAAACAAAAATAGGGGCAATAATATGAATGTTTTATCTGCTATGAATCTGTTGAAAGATAATGGGTTGCTATTGAACAACTTAATGAGAATGAATAAAATATGTATGTCATAAATAAAGGAAATAATTGCAAAGAGCTGGGGGTTTGAAACAGAGCAGGAAGTAGCTTCTGTTTGACTTTACAAGAAAATGCTGATACATGAGTTGCTTTCTGCATGGCTGACAGAAATTCTTTTCAGGAGCCCAGCAAAGCCTCTGCTGGCAGCTGGACATGGGTCAAAGGTAACAAGGATTTGCAGGTCTGTGGCTTGGAGGCTTGTGAGCTATTTAACATTCAGGAATAGGAATGAACAGAAGGGAAGCCCTGGATACCAACAGCTAGAATAAGAAAATCTTGATCTTTCTTCTTCTTCTTTTTTTTTTTTTTTTTTGGACATAAGTGGTAACATTTTCATTAGAACACTAGAAAACAAATTATATTTTACCAGCAGGACAGTGCTTTAGTACTCTCAAGGTGGATGGTAATAAGAGAGTGAGCCCTAGAGACAAAAGAAAAGCTTCCTACAGGAAATTAAACCCAAGCTTTGCAAATAAGAACAATAGCCTACAATCCAGGTAAAACTACAGACACAAATGAATGAATACAAAATGAACATTAGCAGAGCCTGAAGCAGTGACACCTCAAAATACAAAGGAGAGGAGAGTGGCTTCACAGCACCTACTGAAATGAATTTATAACAATATGCATACTAATGAACCTGAAACGCCACTTAGTTTTTGCATCCATTATTCATTGTTCAGCTTTATAGGAAAGGCAGCTGTACAATGGAACGATTACAGGGAGCATCACTGGGAGTGGGATGATAACAGGGAGGAAATAGGAGCAGCATCTGTTCCTTCACCCCGATCCCCTTGCATGAAAATTACCATGGCATTGGAAAAGGAAAAGATTGCAAGGAGAGAAACCAGATGAAAGGCTCAAGATGTTTCAGAGCATTTTTTTATTTCCCCCCTGCAATCTATGGGATCGCTGTCCCTGAAGGAGCAGGAGATTAAAAGAAACACTGTACAAGAGCCTGTGCTCTCCCTCATTGTCTGAACATGTTTTTTGGGGTTGATATATTCTTCTGACAGTAGAAACTGTTGATGATTAAAGGGCCTTATACAAGAAAAACAATACAGATAACAAGTGGAGCCAGTTCAGACAGCCAGAGCTGTGAAAGCTCCTGGGCACAGGGAAGCTGAAGGAAAGTTTTTAGAGAAAAACAGACAGAGGTAGCAGTGGTAGCCCAGGTATCCCAAGGTCTTCTTTGGTCCCTGTCCATTCATGTCTGCACAGACAAAGGCTTTCCTGAGTCAGATCTCTCAGCCACCTGCAGCACTGTGTGGCATGCTGCATCTGACCTGCCAGTGAGATCACGCCATCAGCCAGACAGACCTAGGATGAATTCTTTCCAGTGGAGTGGGTCATTTCCAGTCCTAGGCAAATTTGAAGAAGCACTATTTATACATCCATAAATAATATATATATCTATACTTCAAAGTTCCTAATCATTCCCCTAAACATTTTATTCCTTCACATTTTATTTTTTGAGTATCCAGGGCCACAATAAAAGCACAGAGGCTGATGCAGACCTGCTGGGATAACAGATACCTTTTCTGCACTCCACTGGCTTTATTTGCTCCCCTTTTAACAGACTGCAGCTGGCATGGGACTAAGTTTTATACACTGAGAGCTTGTTTTGCATAAATACACTGGAAACAGAATGGCTGAGGTTGGAAGCGTTCTCTGGAGGTCATTTGCTCCACCCTTCCACAAAAGATGGAGCACAGGCTGCTTCAACCATGAGCACTACGAGGTTTCAGGAACCGTGTTCACAGTTCCATATAAATATGCAAAATATTCTGCACATTTGTGACTTTTCGATGCAGAATCTGTGGCTAAATTACAAAATTTAGCAGGGAATGCATGACTTTTACCTATCAAATTACAGTGAAGGGATATAGGATAAACAGATTCATTGAAATCATCGGAGCTTTTGCTGATTTTGCATTTAGTGGATCTTAAAACCTGAGAAAGCATGTTTTTGAGTGCTACACCTTCTGCACCACACATGGAAATTTTAGCATCTACTGGTATAGACATCACAGTTAATCACCTACCAGAGGTGAAAGTCTTAGGCAATCAGGTGTTACATTCATGAGAGTTCAAAGTTGTGCTGAAATCTCTGTAAAGTTTTAAATTTTCATGAGATGGGAAAAAATTCTCACACACCTGGGTTGTACTAGAACAGCTTGTATACATTTCTCTGGGAGTATTGCTTCTACACCTGGGAAGCAATATGATATAGTAAGTAATACTGAAAAGAAATGAAAGTCACTGGTTTTTACAATTTCACATTTTAGGAAGCAAATACATTTGGAGGAAGGATTTTTTTTTCTTTGTTGGTTGGGGTTTCTTTCCACTTTTCAGGTTTTGCTTGATGAAAAATCCCCCCTTTTTTTTTTTTTTTTTTCCCTACTACAAAAGGATTTAAAAGAAAAATACTACTGAACATTGTTGTGAAAATTATCATGTCCAACAGCTATATATCATCACTCCCTTCTGTGAGAAGGTTTTGAGCTGTTGTACTGCTGGGTTTTTTTCCACTGTGCTAAGTCATTGTCATGCAGAGACATTTGCAAAACTACAGCTTCAGTCACTTTTAATGAGTGAATTCCTGTTTTGTCTGATTTTCCCAGTAACAGGAAAAAACAAAGCAGGTGCATAATTAATGTTAAAAATGTGTTTTCTTAAATTGAAGATATAGTCTGCCTGTCTCTCTGTGTGGTAATATGCTTGTTCTCATGATGTCTGTGTATTTATTTTAAATAAAAGAATAACTTTAAAGACTCCTGCCATCCTTAATACAGTACACTAGAAAGAGACCAGAAGGTTCATCCTCAGGGATTTTGTCTCTATTTTGTAAATAACAAGCCTCAATGAAACCTGGATTCATAGCATGCAGATGTGTTGTTCATTATCTCTTTATGTATATAATGAATAAATTATAAAGTCCAAATAAAAGTGTATATTCATGTATACATGCAAAGAGAGTTGCAGTAAATCATTATTATCTGCTCTGCCTTGTGGTATCTCTTTATTATTGTTAAATATGTAGGAGCTGAGGAACTATATACTTTCCTTCCCATCCCATCCCAGCATTATTTTAAAATTTCCTGACACCTGCAACTTACAGAATTTGCATTCATGTTGGGAAAAAAAAATAAAAGAGAAAACTTAGCTTCATTGATGAAATCAAATCAGACTTAGATAGATGGGGTGGTAAAACATTTTTCAAAAATCCCATCAGTTTGAATTATAGCTGTGCTCAGAAAATGCCTGGAGATGCACTGCCCCAGTGAGCTCTGCTGTCTCTGCGGTGCTGTGGACCACAGCTTCCCTCCAGGGACAGAGGCAGCCTGCAGCCAGGCTCTGTGGTGTGAGCTCCAGCTCTGCTATGGGCTCACCTCTGCTCTCCCTCCCCTGCTACCACAGTGCTGGAATTAACTCATCTACCTTGAATTTCCAGCATGCTTATGTGATCAGTTCCTGCAATATGAGGCTGGTGTTTTCAGGGGATCCCCTAAGTCTTGGGGCAATAACAAACAGTAGCACCGACTGGGTGCAAACTTTCTGGTGGATGTAATCTATTGCCAGCCCTGAGATGCAGAGTATGGGGGTTCTGCATCAGGTGAGGGGTCAGAGAAGGCTGAGTTTGAGACTTTGATACAAACTGTCTGCTTTGCCAAACTTCTACATTTCCAGAAAGCTTTGGGGAGATTCTGCTTCTAATGAAGTCAGTGATAAAACTCCCTGGGCCTCTGGGTTACATATCCCTATTTCAGTTTGCTGGACTAGCAGTGATAAATGAAATTGTTTGTTAGTTTGTCATTGGGTTTCATCTGAAAATCAGGGAGAGTGAGTACACCAGTATGGAATGCCAGAGAATCATTTTTCTATAGCCAGTTTTATTCTCTCTCTGCCTTTTGATGTAACTAATGTCACACACAGCAAGTCACACTGAGTGTGTCTTATCCCCCCAACAGTGCCATCTCAAGACCTCACCTGGTCAGTCTGTGATCTCTCTGTACATTGTCTTTGTGGGACATTGTCACTTGTCTAGCCATGTATGAAGCTGGAAATAAAAACTTCCCACTTGCTTTGCTGTACGTGCTTGTAAATCATGTTGATTGGAAATAAAAGTAGGCTGCTACCTATAACAGTTAATTCTTGCAGGAGATAATTGATTACTTTGTGTCATGCTTATAAAATGACCAGTATTCCTTTCAGGAAGTAACTCCATCACACTCAGCGATGGATAGCAAAACGGATTGCTACTAAAATGAAATTCACATTATGCAGCAGGCATAGGGTGACTGAAAACAACATTAAGAAGGTCGTTCTGATCTGATTTTTTAAGTTCATGTTGTTATTCTGGCTTTCTTGAAGCAGAAATCCAAATAGGCTGATTAATAGTGGTTTAGGAACCACTTTGAGCACAAATTTGTACGAAAATGTTCTGCACAAGTTGTAGTTTTGGGTTAAAATATCACACATTGCCCATGATTTAATTCCTCCTCCATATTCATGTGCAGAACTCAAATGATGATGTCTATTCATCTGCTTCAATAACTACATCTTCAGCTCTTGCTTGTTTCCAGCGCTGTGAATACACAGATGAAAAAAGACACGCTGTTCCATTTATAACCAGCAATTCCTTTGCTTCTGTCTAAAATAGTTTGCAGGAAACATTTTTGTGTTTCATGACTAGAGCCTGGAGCAAGAGTGCAGAGCAAGTGGTGGTGAAGAATGGCAGGCTCTTTTTGAGTTTCTGGTCTCCTCTCAGTGCATCCTCCATCACACAGGATGTTTCTTACCTACAGTAGAGACTCCATTTCAGTCTCCAAGACATTTGGGCAATGCTGCTATGAGATTACAGGTTAGTGATGCGAAGGAGACAGTTTTAAATACAATCTCACATAAATTTCACAATAAATGCAAAACTTCCCTTTCTCCACCTTACCTTCTTTACAGGTAAATCATTTTGACTAAATTGCCTATTTCAAATCACCTTTTCAAAATATTCAACCTTTACCTTATCTCTTGAACACTGCATCCCACTTCCTTACCACCTTATCTCCCTACCCAAACTGCCTACTGTCCTTAAGCACTCCCAAGCCCCACTCCAGCTGCTGTGACACACTCTTTTGCACACCTGTTTATCTCCCCAGCCAACACCCGGACCCCCTGCAGCTGTCTTTCTCCCCAGGCTCCTTTTCTCTTCCATCTCAGCACCCAGTGCTGCCTATTTGATTGCAGTTTATCCTGTGCTGGTTATACCACACTAAGCAGTGTAATGCTGCGGAGTGGTTCATTAAGCAACACAACCAACAGCTGTCGTGTGCTTGCTCTCTCATCCTCTCCATGTGGGAAGATGTGTGCACAGCACAGTGTTTGCTTTTGGGATTCTTTAACTCTGTGTATGCACTGATGTACATATATTTGTGTATACACATGTATGTGTGTGCATACTTCTACATGTAAATTTAATTTTATATATAGATATATAAACACACACACACACTTTGCCTTGCATTGATATGAAAGAAGGAAAGTGCTTTGCCTGTAGCCACAGCAAGGAATGAGAGCTGATAGTGTCCTGATTTATCAGGGAAGGTTCTTACCACCATTTTGGGCTAAATCCTGAGAAGTCCATGTCCCACAAGAGTGGGTTTTCTCTTGGTTGCAGCAAATTCCACTGGGCTGGAGGAATAGATCATAGATCACTGCTTTGTCCCAGAGCCTCAGAGATAACCTAAGTCTTTCAGAGACTTACATCCTTTCCCTGAAATCTGAAAAATGAAAGACATCTGAGAACCTGAGTCCATATTAGATGGGGTGCAGAGCTGCTCAGGATATGGAGAAGGGCTCAATCCAAAAAGGCCATAGATGCACTGTTCTGTGCATTGGTCCTTAAATTCAGGACTGTGTAAGGGATGAAAGGGCACAAACTTGCTGATTTGGAAGCCTCTGGAGAACAGCTGCTTTGCAAAAGAAATGGTGGTATTTCTTCTATGCAGTTCACCAACTGCACACTTATTAGAGTGGAATAATTTCATACATCCCAGCTTTTACTCTTTCCTCTTCCTCTTTGACAATTTATTGTGCTCCATTCAAAGCCATCTTTTTACCATATGGATCTGTACAATCCAACACCTCAGATGGTGTCTTGTGTACTCTAAGGCACCAAGAACAACCAAATCAGGCTGAGTCCAGGCATTTGCTGCTAGCTGTGCGCAGGTGGGAGTGGGTTGCTCTGCCTTGGTACATGGCCTTCCTCTGATCTAAGGATTGGCATTTGCAATCAGCCCACAGGTGTTTTTGCAAAGGTCAAGCCCGAGGATCAGGGAATGAGCCCACCCACCTTTTCTCTGAAGGCTCTCTGTGTGCCAAAACAGCAAGAGGAGGGGGCTGCAGGACCAGGGTCTTTGTTTTTTTTCAAACATGTTGGGAGGTTGCATGGGTTCTTTGGCACCCCAAAATCCCTAACAGCTGGTGCCCAGAGTGGTGTGTGTCCATAGAAAACTAGAAGTGGTGGAAGTTGCAGGATGAGAACTGGGGAAAAAGTTTGGTGTGTGATTAGAAGCTGGATGGGAAAAAGACTTTTACACAGTTACAGCCCCAGGTATAAGCTTCTGTTTCCTATTAACTATACTTCTGATGGTCATATACAAAATGCTTCATTGTATAGGATATTAAACACATTGTTATAATGAAGAATAAAAGTGATTCATTTTAGTGATATTGAGTTAAAGTTATTGACTGTTCTCCCTTCCATACCCTTTACTGCAGACTAGATAAAATTATGTGCTTATCTCTTAAAAATACCACAAGCTTGGACAGGACATATGAATTTTCCCAAAGTAGAAATAGGACAGAGAGTAAAAAAAGGATTATGTCAAAAGTACATTTTTGCACACAGGTCTCCAGTTATACAGTATAGAACAAAGCTGATCCTTCCCTTCCGTTCACTTGGCTTTATTTCTTAGGGGTATATTCTTCCATCAGATCTACAGGTGCATCTTAGATAAGTTAGACAAATGAAGGATGTTCTCAGGATGCAAAGTTCATTGCTGCACACTCCTAGACTCCAAGTAATACTTTCCTCTGGGTGCTTTACCGTTGCTGCTTTGGGGTAAATGGATGCCAGAGAGGGTCTACAGTTGCACACAACCAGGATATTTTTAGTTCAACACCAGCTGAAATTTTGGCTGTTTCAAGGGCAAAATGCCTGAGGTGAAATAATTGCTGTGCAGCAGTCTCCTCAGATGTGGTGCCAAGAGCCACATCAATGGCTAAGCTGGACTGAGCTGCATTGCTGCATCCTCCTTGAAGTCGCAGCCCAGCTGTGCCACCCACCATGGGTGGCCCCTCACAGAGGGCATCCTTCCACACATGGCAGCCCTGAGCCCTGGCAGCTGCTGCCCTGGGCTCCCCAGGAAGGCACTGGCTGGGTCAGCTGCGTTTCCTCATGCTTCCTCCAGCAATGCCTTCTCAAAGCCACAGTCCAGTGCTCCCCCATGACACCTGCATGAGGAGCAGGTGGGTTTGGACTCCAATAGCATTAGTGGAGGCCCATGGGATCCCTCTGGCCCTTTTTGCACTTTCAGGCAGACACAATTTCATCAGAAAAACTATTTTGGAAGGGTGCTTTTCCTTTTAAACTCAATTCAGTTTGGAGACTCTAAACCAAATCAGCCCAGGCTGCCCTAGAGCCCTGCCCATCTGGGGTGGAGGAGGAACCAGTCTACCCTCACAAGGATTACAGCCAAAATCATGGGCACATAAATTGGCTGTGGCTGGGGCCAGATGTTTTAAGCATGATTGGATTTGGGGTTGCCTGTAGATTTCATAGAGAGAAAAGGCTAGTTTTGAAGACAGTGGAGTTCAGCATTTTTAAAGCTGCAGTCATTTAAACCAAGCATACTGCACAAATCTCAGCATCTCTGTGCCTTTGTATATGAATTTTAAGAAATACATTTTTAAAAAAAGTTCTATAGGTGAATGAAACCCTTTTCATTGATAAAATCTGGTGGCTCCACATCTTGAATAACTTTGGATCAAGACATATGCATGCCTTTGATAGCAACTTGGTATAAAAGGCATGCAAAGCTAGTAAAACATGACGTGACTTTGGAATTTTTGCTACAACTGGGAGCACTTACTGGGGAAAATTGCAAGTTTTGTTCCAGAGAAACAGCAGACTGTGGCTGCCTCCAGGCACCAGGTGGAGACGAGCCCTCCTTATTGCAAGATGTGTGGGATAGGAGACTTCCAAAACTCATGACAGGCTGTGCCTCCACACCTGGCTGGATGCAGTGTGCAGGAACCTCCAGAGGATCCCTGCCTTCCTGAGCCCCTTCCACAGGCTCCCAAGTGGCAGGAGGTGGAATGACACAGGGGTCACACACAGCATTACTACATGGGTTCAGTCAGCAGCAGGCAGCCACCCCCATCCTGCCTGTGCAGCTGTTTGATGGGAGTCCCAGCCCAACTCTGGCAGATTCAGAGCTGTAGCAACAAACAGCATTCTTTTCCTCTGCAAGGAGGGGACTCTCATGGAATCAAAACATCGTGTTTGGTCAAGTTAAACTCACCCAGAGCCAGACTACAAAAAAAGAAATTATAGCCAGGATTGCTTTGGGCAGGCCAGCACAGCACCTCCATGCTCCTGCCTTAGATCTTGGGTCTCCCATACGCTCATCACCTCTGTGCTCGTTCACACAGCAGGAGAACCTCCAAGTACATGGGCTGGGGTCCTTTGGGATGAAACAAAACCAGAAGACACATACCAATTGCTAAGGAAAGCTCAGTCTGCTCCAGAGTCACCCATCGCTGCAGAGAGGACATTCACTTCTGGACATTTTCTCTGCTGCCCTGGGGTCCTCCTACTGCGCCATGCTGAGCTCTGGAGGCACCACCCCATGGCCAGCCCTGAGGTTCAGCTGAACTCCTTCTCATTCACTGTTTCTGAGGAAAATGATGCACTGGAAAATATGTGCCAGAAGAACAGCATGGAAGAACTGGGAACAGAGCCCAGACCATCCTCACCTAGGACAGGATATCATTCAGTAGCTTTCCCCTATATTTGTTATGTAGACAGGTAAGACATAAACCTCCATGGACACTGTGTTTACCAGGGACAACCCCATCAGGTGGACCACAAAGGCAGTGCTCCATGTGTGCCTGTCCCAGCCTGCTCTTGTCATTCTGCTCCACCCAGCAAAACACTGGGACACTGACTGGGTACCTTTCTGACAGGGAAAATGAAAGGAAAGAGAAAGAAAAAAAGAGTTCTTTGACTCTATCATGAATTCTTCAACCTGTTCTCCTAAAGGCACGAATTCTTCTGCCTGATGACCTAAAGACAAGTTTTGGACGGATCAGTAAGGGCTTAAAAACATCGCTAGAGTGATGGCCTTTGTCTTCTTGCTTTTAAAAAAGAAGTTTGTGAAAAAAAAATAAATCTATACTTTTCTTGTCCCCAAAGGCATTATCTTTCATTATGTCAATGTGGCAGGTTTGCAAATTTCAGCAGTGGAACAGCTAGCCTGCAGTTAATTATCTGTGTTTCTACTAATAGGCATAAAAGTCAAACAAAAGGAACAACAAGCAAGCTTTTGCACACTTTTCAAGAATGGTCCATGACTCCTAAACTTGTGTTTGTTGACAGATGACCTTTAAAAATGTGCACATATGTATGTTTGGTTCTTAGCCATGCAGCACTTACTGCTGCATCTGTCTCTGTAAGTAGTGTAAGACACAAAAAATATTGTATGAAATACCCATTTTTGAACCCTTCACAATAAGCAGCAGCTTTGAGGTGCTGCCTTTCTTTACAAGGTCATTACTCCAGCAAGTGCCCTCTGCTTTGATTTTTGGGTTGTACAACAATACAGATTAACCATTACAAATAATCTGCCTGCTCAGAATGAACAAACAGTGCACTGATAACTGGCTTTAGATGATATCTGTGTTCAGCGTTGCTCAGAGTCAGAGGATATAAGGAACACAGTATATGCACCTCAGCTGCTTCTTGCCCACCTCTTCCATCCCAGACTTTCAAAGGAGGCTCTCTAGTATAACATGCTCGTGATTCCTGGTAGAGGTCCATGGGAACAGAGGAGCCATTATACTGACAGCTCTCTACTCACCATCATACATCACTGTCCTGAGCTATTCTTAGGGATGCTTGGAAAGCAGTCAGAGCAATCTGTGAAACCAGGCAGGGATGCTGACAGCATCTTACCACAATTATGATGATGCATACAGTGCTAGTTAATAAGGCTTAGGAAAGAAAAATACCAAAACCAAATGAACGTACTTTGTTTTCCAGGTTGTTTTCAGAGGCATTGGCATGAAGGATTTCAGGTAAGGGAGGGAGGGAGGGAGTTAGGACTGAGGAAGGACACTAAAAGGACATAAAAAAAAAAAATCCAAAATGGAAAACCTTTCTTCAAGCTTGTTTCTTGTTCATTATAGACAAATTTGATTGTCAATAATTCTGACTCAAAGGAATGAGAATTACTGGAGTGGATTTAAGGAAGCTTAAAATTCAGCATGGTTCCTGAAACAAGAAGTGGGAAAATTTTAACCTTGTTATACAAGGGACTGAAATTCTTAGAGAGGTACTCTTGCTGATGTAAATGAGTGCAAACTTTATGCTTGGCAATGAAACCATGCTGATTTATGGCAATTGAGGCTTTGGCCTGGGTGGAGGAAACTGCTATTGCATTCCATCCACTGCAAAGGTTTTCAGAGCTTCACATCTCTCACGATGACCATTATAAACAGTTATTGTCAAATGATTGTACTAAAACCTAGGCATAGAAAAACAAGTAAGCTCCTGGTATGCAAAGAATGCAGGGGAGACATCAATGAAAATATAGTGATGGTGAGATCTATTAAATTTTTGAATGCTTGCTCAGGGAGCTGCCGAAGTAACATTACTAGAATCTTTGGTCTTTGAGGGGCCAAAATGCATATATTCCAGAGAGGAATAATCCTGACCCTGTATTATGGAGAAGAGGACATCTAATTATTTGCACTGCTGATTTCTGCTGTGTGTGGAACAAAGTGGTTGGGAGAAGGGTCAGTCAGAGTGAGGGCTTAGTGAGCCTGAGGCCCTTGCACTGTCAGAGGTGGTAACAGCATGAGCAAAGCACAAGGCTAATTCCTGTCCATGGCAGTAAGATCTGAGTCCTGATTAAAATGTAGGATTTTTTTTCTGGTGGTTTGTTTGTAGCTGCCTTGAGACCCAAGGGGATGCCCACCAGAAGCCAGCTCTTCCTCACAGAGATTCCATTGTGTTAAGAGCACAATCCTCCTATGAAACCTGTCATTGCATCAGACTCACCACAGAAGGCCCCTCTCCTACTACTACCCATGGATACAGCAAGCATATTCTACACTCCACAGGAGCTGATCTGATCCTACTAGCAAGCATTTCCACAGTACAAATCATTTTTGTTTGCTGGAAAAAATGGTAGAAACTTCAAGAGAAATGTTTAAAAAAAATAGATTGGTAAAATGTTAAAGCTGAATGCTTCTAATGCTCCAGATGACAACAGTACAGCTCTGAGCAATGGCCTTGCCAGCTCTCATTGTGCTGGTTCATCCACCTTGAATAAGGCTGGTGTGACAGACCAACTTCCCTGGACATGAGCAAGAGAAGCAGAGGAATAGCACAACCTGGTAACTCGGTGTGAGTTCTTCTGTCCTGGGCAAAAGTGGTGCAACCTTCCTGAAGATGTGACAGCTGCACAGGAGTGCCCAGTTATTCAGCAAGTAGCACATGCCTCAATACGAAAAATGTGAAGATTCATTCCATTTTATGGGAGAGGTGGATCCAAACCAGCTGCTTTGTTGGAAGGCAAATGGGGATGCATCTTCCTATTTGCACGATGCCAGTATTTAAAAATGTGGTGCCAGGACCTCATTGTGCCAGCGACTGCACAAATGGAACAAAAGGCAGCCCCAACAGGCAAACAAACTGCCAGGCAAGAAGCTAGAGCTGTGCCAATCCCATGAGGACAGATTGTTGTTGCCCGCTGGCTGGGATGCCAGGCTCACCTCCAGCCCTGCCACTCTTGAGCCCAAGGAGGGGTGTGAGGGCAGACTGGAAAGGGAACAAATGAAGTGGTTTTGCAGGTATTTACAGGGAGCTTCTCCAGGGTGATGAGAAGCATGGGAGAAAACCTGAACCCTTGAGCTACTCACCAAGCAGGACCTGAAGATCCTGTTAGCAGTGCTGGTTCCCTCCCACAGGCATGCTGCAGCTCTCTGGTGTGCTGCACAGCACAGCCCCAAGGCAGGGTGATGTGGGCTAAGCAGAGGGTGCTGTGCCTTAACTTGCAGCTTCTCAGCCTTTGTGGTGACTTTAAACCTTTGCTGCTGGCTTTTGTGTTGAGTATCCTAGAGGAGGTTTTTTTGTTCTAATATATTTGTTCCTTGCCTAGCTCTACAGACACACATGTATACTGCAGCTCATCCTCCAACCAGAAAACCTATCCAAACCTTTCTCAGAAGGACTGGGAGTGGAAGCAGTACATAAAACACTCCAAGCAGAAAGCAAGTGATCCACTACTGTGGCACTGGAAAGAGTACAGCCTCGAGCAGTTAAACCAGCTCATGCTACTGAATAGATGACCAATCCTGCTAGGATGCCCTCTCTGTATTCTACATTCTTCTTCTCTTGGTGGTTACTACTACAGGTGCGGCCAAAAAAAAGTATTTCCCAGAAACATAGAGGGGCTGTTGTGATCAGTGAGCAATGCTGGGAAAAGGAGAATTTGAATTCTAGAGAAATTCCTGCAAATCACCACTGGTAGGGGACATGGAAACAAAGGAACTATCAGGCACCACTCTGTGGAGATAAGCCAGTGATGGTCCTCATTAATGCTCTGTCATGTTTTAAAGTTCAAGAGATACTGCAGCTTAGCTTGTTTCCCTTGACTGGCATTCATCACTGCTAATAGATCAGAGCCATGGGGTAAGCTGTTAGACATGCACTGGCAAGAGCAAACTGTTACTGCATGAAAAATCACATTAATGTCCTTGAAGAACCAAAGTCTGGGTGGAGGAGGCACTTGCCTGCCATACCCAGGGCAAGTTCTATTTACTAACTGGCTGGGGGGCCAACAGTTCCTTTTTCTTGACTTTCCAGTGTTAGAGTCTGTCTTTATTTCCCTCAGTTCAGCTGCACCCACAGAAAAAATATGTAAAGGAGAAATCAAAACACTGAAGTTTCGAAATCCCCAGGCAGGGCATTTTGTATGTGTTTGCATGCGCATTCTTAGAAGGACTGTAACACATTTGAAGGAATAATTTTTTTCTCCTCAAAACCCAGAACAGTTGTGAAATGATTTTTGCAAGCTTTACTTTCCTGACACATCTAATTAGATGCAGCGTTACGCCTCCAATCAGACATGTACCAGGTGAGAAGCCTTTCCTGTGATTCAGAGATGAGTTGTAACTTCAAACTGTGATGCCTTTTGTTCCTTGTGTACTTGCATTGCTGGGATAATGACTGTGCCACACAACAGATCCTGCTTTGTCCTCAGAGCTGCTGAAGCCTTCATGTGGTGGAGATGTGCTGTGCTCCCTCACATTGAGACCTAAGTTTTGTTCTTTCCACTTCTTTCCTCTCTTCTCAGTTAACACAAATCAGCATATAAGGCTGCTTCTTTGAAGATAGAAACCTTCCCTCCATAAATCACTGTGTATGCATGAAGTCGACCATCAGGCAGTGGGGCTGAGCATTCCAGTGCCACTGGAGCCCAGGAACTGAGCACTGGTGCTTGTTTGTGTACAGTAACTTCCATTCTTTCCCTGCACAAAGTCCTCTGTGCCATTCAAGGAGAGGTAGAGTGTTCTGCCAGGATTCCCGTCTCCAGGAGCTGAAACAGCCTCTGAATATCTGATAATTTGGGGTTTTTATTCCAATTGCACATCTCTTTATAGATTAAAAAAACCCTCTGGAAAATATCAACACAAACACTAAGCACTCAAGCACTCCATGAAAACCAACCTCAATTTGTAAACTCATTTCCCAGAGTTTGGTGTTGCAATAGACTCTTTGAACACAAGTAACTTGAAAGGGAATGGAAGTAAGCTGAGAAACCAAAGGATACATGGATAGAAACCTGATTTGCACATTCGTGATAAACTGTAAACTCTAATATGTTTTGAAGGCATAATAAAATGTTTACCTTCAAAGAGCACTAAAACAGTGCATCTAAAACAGATTATGTGCTGTGATTGATGATAAGGCTTTTCCTCTTGCAAACAGAGCATGTGTAATTTTTTTCTTTAATTTTAAAGAAATTACATAATTATTTTATCTAATATGATTTATTCTTTTCAAGCCTTGCTGTTGGACTTCAGGCTGAATCTGGAGCTGCCAACACTATCGCTGATGGTGTGTTTGTCCAGCAGGCAGCTTCAAGGAAGAAAAAGCAGCATACAACCATAGTGGGAAAAATCATGATTCCCTCCAGAATGTGCCATAGCAGAGACTTCACAGGATGTCATTAAGCCAAAGGCTCAAAGATCTTAACCCCTACTTCATCAAACCAGGAGACATCTCTGGGTGCATTTCCAACTCTTGCTACTAAGACAGAAAGGTGAAACAGTGTTTTAAAGCTCTGCTCCATGAGTGTTCCAGGGCTCATAGGACCATGCATGAGTGACCAAGAATTTTCTCAACTAGCTAGGGAAGAAGTACAAATCAGTGACATTTTCTTGGACCCATGTGCTCCAGCCTCTTAGACAATATCACAAATCAGCAGTCCCTCTTTCCTTCTGTATTAAACTCAACCTTCAGATCAGAGGAGGATGAGTCCGAAGGGCAAAGCAGAATATTCTAAGTAAGAGAAAAGACCTGAAGACAGAAAGCAAAAGCAGGGCAGGATTGGTGTCTCTAAGGAACTCAACCTCCAGTTGTTCTTTCCACCAAGAGAAATGATATTGTTTTCTTTCTCTCATGCAACGATATGTAAATCAATCTAATTAGCTGCAAAACATGCTTCTATTGGATGCAGAAGATTTCCTTTTATAAAATTAAAAAGGAATATTTAGAGAAAGACTCACAGACAGAAGATTTTTTTTTCCATCTCATTTAAGCAGTGATTTGCCATTCATTTACAGATACAATGGCTTTTTTAATGTAATTTTTTGTAAGAAATAATTAATGATATTCTCTCAAACAAGAAAAAAGGTCAAAATGCACCTTACTTTAACATACCCAGGAAATTTAGAACATTTTTTGCAGTGGCAAGCCTAACTGGTTTTTCTAATGATTTATTTGCTTGCTAATCTCTTTAAGTTCTGCATTCATTAACTATCATGCAGCACTGATTACAAGGGGAGTTTTGCTACTTTGTTCAATCCATTTAAAAACCTTTTTTTAAAAAAACCCAAAACCCTCACTGTATTGTTGTCCATGAAGGAGTGCAAATTTTTTCCAGATATCGAGTGGAAATTTGTGAAGTAACCCCCAAGCTGGGGCATGACTCTGAATGTGTCACAGAGACAACACAGAGTTTTTGCAGTGTCACATATACAGTGGTTTCTAGACAGATACAGCAGCAATCTAGAGAAGCTAGTCATGTTTGCACCAAACTGAGAAAGCAGAATTGTGACCTAATGTTACTTTTCAGCCACACAGATCATCAGCAACACCACTGGAATTATCAGACAATGCCTTCAAATGAAGTATGGAAAACTGAGATCAGAGTTCACACTTATAATTAAGCTTGGCAAAGAAATCTTAATGATGCCAAGTGCAAAACGCCCAGTTCTGTGATCTTCATGGTGCACACATCACCTGTTCAGATTCTCCAGATGTACTTTGAGATTTGTATTCTCTGTCTCCATATTCCCATCAATTACAGCACACTTCACTCTTCAGTGAGATTTATTATCTTATTGTATCACTGGGGCTTGGAGACTGAAGAATTATGATCTTACAAGTCATTATGAAATGATTTCCACTCGTTGGGACAAGTTCTTTTCAGGAAGAGCAATTATTTCTTGTGGGTTTTCAGTGGCATTCAAACCTTAGCCAGAGGCTGGCATTATGCTTATGTGGGTACAGATCAGACCTAGAATCACAGGGAGGTGTGCAGGATGGGTGTTTGAATGCAAAGTTAAGATCATCTCATCTATGCTGAGAACTGTTTGAAGAACAGCTGCTCTCTAGCCTCTCTACATTTTCAGAAGACCAGATGAGGAAAAGGGCTCAAATATTCAAAGAGATTATGAAGCTTTTGGAGGTAAACCTGCAAGCTTTGTGGTTTGCTAATATCTTTTTGGACAAATGTGTCTTATGTATTACCAGAATAGGGTTGCTCAAGAACGAGAAAAAAAATTGACTGTTTTTATTGTTGGAAATGCCAGCTAACAAGATCAAATGTTTCATAATTTGCTAGTTTTAGAAACAGTTCTGGCAGAGCTTGGATTTGACTGAACCCTGCCCCATTTTCCACCATCTCCTCTGCCCACAGGGACGCTGCTCCCTCCCAGGATGAACAGCAGCCTCAGGGGTTTCACTCCAAATCCAGACAAAACCTGCTCTGGAAATATTGAAATCTCCTGACAATGGGATTAACCTGTCAGCTTGGCTTCCACTGTTTGATCTATGCTAGCAAAGAGTATTTAGATAAAGGCTTTAAATTACAATTCACATCGAATCTCCACATAGCCCAGTCCCTGGGCACAGGGGAGTGCTCTGCTCTCCCCCTGTCAATGTATTGAGGAAACAAGCGCTGCCTTGGCTCAGGTGTCCAGGCTGGACATGGTAAAGGTGCCTGGGGATGTCCCTGAGCCTTGTGTCCTTGCCAAGTTGCTTTAGGGAGGGCCATGATGATGCCTTGAGAGGCTAGACAGAGAGGCCTTATAATAAATATCTACTTTATTCCTTGAGTGTTAAAGGAATAAAGTAGGTATTTATTAAAAGGCCTTTAAGGGATACACCTTGGGCAGTACAAGAGCCTGGCCGTGGCTACACCCAAGATGGACAACCAGTCACGAGTTTTCACACTTTTATGTTTTGGTCCATTTACATATTGGGGTTAATTGTTTAATTACAGCTTCAGGTTATGAAGTCCCATCCTCTCAAATTACTCTCCTCAATTCACTGCCATTTATACATTTTGGGCCTGAAGCTCCTTGGTTCTCAGGCTGGAAAAGGATTGTTTTTTCTAACTAAACTATGAAGAGAACTTACTAATGCTTTACATGAAGTTCAGAGTTATTTACTAATGCAGTACAGAATATGGAAAATATGAAAGCTAAAACTTAAGGCATCAATGCCAGGACACAAAGGGGTTTTTTCTCCTATCAGCCAGTTACCCTGAGAGGCTCCCAACAGAGATAAGAGTAAATAAATTAGATATTTCCGTGTCTATAATGGTTGTTTCTATGCAGGCACTCTGCACCTCAAGGTCCCACAACACCTTAGAGGAAGGAAGCTGGAGGCCATTATCCCAGGAGATGGTAATGGTAGCTCTTATGACACCTTTTCATCCATAATGCTCATAGAAGACTTTGGCATCATTGACCTCATTTTACAGTGGAGGGAAAACAAGGTTTGGGCCTGAAGTGAGTTTTCCCCCAAGGTCACTTATGAGCCAGTGGCAGAGGGAGAAATGTTCCCAGTTCCCTGAAACTCAGGGTGGTGCTCTGTGCATAAGAGAACCTCTTCCCCCAAAACCAATTCAGTGCAGACATCCAAGCCTGGCTCATTCTGTCTAGGCTGCAAAGGGAAGAAGGCAAACAGAGCATATGCAAATTCCTGCTTTCCATCATATCCCTCTGAGGTGTGACTTTCGTCTGCGTAATCTTTCATGAAGGGATCATATTCTAATAGAAAAGAGCAAAAAAGCTGATCTGGCTGCTGCTGAAAGATGACAATCCAGAAACAATTAGGTATCTATCCACCCTTCTTTGTTAAAATCATGAATAGCACACGTGGGGAACATACCTACTCAGATGGCTAGAAAAATAAATTGTCTGGTTTTGCAGATCTTTTATTTAAATCTTGCAAGTAGTAAGAAGAGCAATTTTGATTAAAAAAAATGCAATGCACAGAAGAATTGCTGCTTTTCGTCTGAGAAGGGAAGAATTTTCTTTATCTTTTACTAATTTTGAATTTGATGCAGATACGATTCCAATGCTAATTATACCCCCCACTGTCTCTGTGCTCCAGTGAAATGTGACTCCCTGATGTTTCTCATTGTCTTTTGTTTACAATTATGAGAAGTTGATGGAAATCATCTGGTTTTTGCTTCTGTACTGCTGTGGGATTTGTACAGCAGCAACCTGTCAAATTAATGACCTCTAGCACGAGAAGCTGTGGCCAATTCAGGCTGCAGCCACAGCTGAAATCTTACCATTGCACTGTTTCTCTCTCATCCCCCACATATCTGTGAGGAAAGCAGTTCCTGCATCATGGAAGGGTGATCTCAGAAGTAAGGGTAAACAGTAGGATCTTCACCAGTAAATATCCATACCCAATTTTGCTAAATGCTGTCTTCCTCAAGTCTTCTTTTTCTTGTGCTTCAGTTTTCTCCTGAAAAGAAAAGGAAGAAAAAAAAGATGATAATGCAGATATGTTCTGAGTGAGCATGATCTCATTAATATTGCCAGTGCTTTGGGAAAAACTGGAGACCAGAGGGTTCTCTCAGCTCCTACACACTGTTTCTAGCCCCAGGATTCCTTGAATGAAAATGCCTGTTGTATAATTTGCTGGTGGCCTGCTCATGACAATTCCCAGTCTGGACTACCTGTGAATGTGTTTGCATTTTCTGAAACTGTATGGCTCTATCAGGAATCTATGCATCAATCTTGTATCTTAGGAACAGGCAAAGTTTATGTGTTAGGAAGATAAATAATTTAATTCACCGTTGATTATATATAATGTAGCTGAGCATCTTGTGCATAGAAATGCAATTACAATCTTCATACTGGCAATGAAAGCATTACCAGGAAAAGCATTCTGGATTTTAGAAACCATGAGACAAATACAGTTCACTATCTAAAGGGCTGGTTTAATTAATCCTAGCACTTTGAAGTGAAATATCAGATTTCTTTCTGCACAGAGGAACAAAAGAAGGCTCTTTTCCCTAGTTCCTTGGGATTTTTGTCCTACTTTTCCTTAAATCCCACCCTCCTTTTTTACAGTTCCCAGTTCTCGCACCGTTCCCAGTGTTGCCCTCCTCCCAGCTAGTGCTCCTGGCTGGGTGGTGGCCAGCACACATTGGTGGCACTGGTGTTGTTGATGCCATTGTTGCAGGGTCAGCAGGTATTTAGTGGGCCAGGGGATGGCTGCCCCTCTGGAGGGAATGGGAGCCCCAGTTACAACTGCTTGATGCCAATGGGCCTTTATTCACTTTGCTTTTGCATTCTCCCACTGATTTTCACAAAATTTATCCTATTTTAGTGTCTCAAAGCTACCTGTAAAATTTCATCAAAGGTAGCTGAAAAAAGACTAACAGTTTTGGAGAGTAAATAATAGTTACAGAGATATATATCCTGACATTCAGCCTGCTAGTTCTGCACTTTATGGTATACACCTATTTATATGAAGTCCAGCAAGGGCAAAAACTGGAGGGTTGGACACTGGAATTGCTTTGTGGCAATTTGTCTCAGTTCAGCATCTTTGGCGACCCCAATGGGTCACAGTTACTTCACATACAATGTGAACATTAATAAGATTAATAATAGGAATAATGATGCCAGCATCTGCATTTCATAGGTTCAGTTGGGAGCACAGATAGGCAGCTTGGGTTACAAAGTCAAAACTGGATAAAGCTTGCAACTTACTGGAAAATTGTGGCAGTTGGTGTTCTAAAGTAGACAGATGTTCACATGACCCTCTGTTTTGGCATGTTCTTCCTTTAGAAGAAACCAGGGACTGAGCCAACATGATGAATGAATCACTTTAAAATGCTAGAGGGTAAATCTGAAAATATTTCAATGTTATATTGCAACTTGCAATCATCCACACTTCTCCAGTGCTAACCCCCCTGAGACTGGAGGCACAGACCTTAAACTCACACAATTTCAAACTGTTGGTATGAACTTAACTTCAATGTATATTTGAGACTTAAGCTACCATAAATAAGAGAAGATCAGACACATAGCATCTTAAGCATACTAATGTATAAATATTTATGCTATTTTTTCCAAGAACCAATCCACATGACAGGAATTTCTTCATAACCTGAAGTTTATGTCTGTGCATTTCTGACAAATCTATGCTTCTATGCTGTTCTACTGCCATTTCAACCACTTAATAGCAACGAATGCCCAGTTTTCTGCAGCCTCTATCCACAAAGCCTCTTCCTTCCAAGCACCAAGGATGCCAATATTCCTTATTCCCCAGCTGGTTCTTCTGCTCACTTTAGGGCTGCCAGGGATGGCAGTGTGTGTGTCTTTGCACATAATGCACCCTGGTCAGCAATTTGACCTTCAGAAACCCTGTCCCACCTCTCTCTACAGCTGCTTCACCTGGAGCCATGCTCAGTGAAACTTACTGTTTCGTGCCCCACAAACATGGATTTGAAGCATCTTCTGTCTCAAAGAGAGCATAGCACTGGGGCTCCCTGCAGTACCCAAGCATTGCAAGATGTATCATCTGCAGGAAGGAGGTGAAATAAAAAGGCAACTGCAAAAATCTGTTCTGTTGAACCAGGCTCCCTACTGGTGGTAACAATACAAAATATGTAATATTTGAGGGGAAAATGAGTTCCAGTGCTCAAGTTTTATCAATCCCTGCCGTTGTATCCACCTGCTGCTGCCCTCCTTCAGGCCTTTTCACCTGCTGGCACCTTGATGCTTTGTCCTGCAGTCCCCAGCACCTGCTGGCAGCCTGATGTGAACCTCTTCTGCCCTGTTTGCCTTTTCTCTTAAAAAAACATGACCTGTTTCTGTTGGGAAACAACCACCTAGGAGCTGCTAACATCAGGGAGGTGGCTCCAATTTCAGTTCTGAAGTCCTAACACCTTTAGGTCAAACCTCTTCAGTTTTTGGGGGCTTTCATGTTGTGCAACACAAGCATCCAGACACCCCCTAGTGCAGTCTGGGCCACAAAGGGTCACAAAGTAAATTCAGTTGCAAAGCAGAGACAAAGCTCAATCCAATCTCTTCTGCAAATGTGTGAAGAGGGCAGTGGCTGGTGAAGGGGCATTTGAACCAAGGCCATGGTTCCAGGTGGGCCCCTGAGCTCCAATAGTGCTCTGGGTGTCTGCACAGGGTGTGCAGCCTGCTCCAAATCAGCAAAAAGCAAGAAAGACAGTGCAGAATGAATGTTCTTTAAATTCACTCAGAATTAATTTTTAGTGAAGTTATGAGCATCCAGGAATCTGCATTCCAGAAATTGACAATGTCTTATCTTGTGAATCTTGGGCAGGACTTCTCCGTGTCTCTGTTAGCAAACACACAATGCTCAAACAGGGTATTTGTAATCCATATAAAGCAGAGTGTTTCACAAAGGACATGGAACATGATGATTCTCACTTGACAGGAGGGTAAAAGAGGCCCAGAGACTTTAAACCAATCGCCCAAGGTCAAACAGGAGCCCGGTGGCACATCTGGTACAGCAGATCTCCAGTCATTTAATAATCCTGTATTCACTAGATAGAATTGTCTCCCTAAAGCCAATATAATGATATTTGCTAATGAGGTTGTTAGGTTTAATTAAAGCTGGTAGAGCACATTACATAGAAGGAATGAAATTATTGTTTCATTATTGTATATTATAATAATTACAGAATAACTAGACTTATACATTAACCACAGAAAAAGACTAACCAAATACTATATCATATAAATCTTTTGAGATGTGACATAGGAATGCAATGGACAAAAACCCCTCATGTTTGCAATGCCATCCTTAAGTGATTGCATTCTTCTGGCTTATCAATCACTGGGTTTTTTTAAATAAATATAAATTTAAAATTTAAAAAATAAATTTAGTTCAAAATTAAATACTACTCACTTAAAAGACTGATTCCCTGAATTTCCAGCTTGTTACTGAGGGTCTGTTGTGCTCTGTCTATTTCCACATGATAAAACATTTGGGGGTGGGAAGACTGCAAACTACTGGAATATGAGGTATAGGATTCTTTTGTTTTTGAATAAGATATTCTGTTTTGTTTCCCATTCATACTGAGACCTAGCTGGAAAATGTAAACATGATTTAAGGAAAAGCTGAAGAGAAAATGGCTAAAATTTAAATAGAAGTTTTCTAAATCACTCTATTTGGGTCTGTTTAGACCTCCATTATAACTTTACAGTTGCATTACCACAGAGTGATGTGTGTTCTTTTATCAGATGGATTTCCCCTAGGACCAGAGTTTGATCCTATATGTGTACTTTCAAAGAAGATAAATATAATTTGCACAGGAAAATCTGCAGTCTTCGGCTCCTTGGCTCTGAGAATCACCTTTTTCCACAGAAATTCTCCCTGAGACTTTTTGTGCTCCTTTGTGTAGCAAAGGGTGTCAGAAACGAATCTGTAACTTACTGTCTTAACAATTTGCTCATCTTTTATCCCTGAAACTCTATACATCAGACAGTAACAGCAATACCCTTATTCACGTATTTTGTCCCTCTCCAAGGCAGTCAATGTGATGACCATGAGCTGGGGGATCAGAAACCATCACAATGGTCATGTTTACATGTAGCCACAGTGTTGAAACACAGTAAAGCTGCTTGAACCATCTTCAAATTCAGTGCAAATGGCATGAAAGGGAACAGACAAACTAGTTTAGAGCCAGCAGCCTGGGGATAATACAAATAGCACCTGTTTTTTCTTTTCCTGTCCCTTCCATACACAAGAAAACCAGGAGCAGGCACAACAGGTGTAGGAATCATGCAGAATAGTATTGCTCAAGTCTCATTTTCCTTATGGCAGCTAACAGCACAGGCAGTCAGAAACTGCTGAGGTGACATTTGCCCTGTGCAGAGTCAGTCAGTGCTCACATACTTCAACCCTCCAAAACAAGCAACATCCTTAAAGCCTAATCATACTTCCCATATTCACTACCCTTATTGGTCACCTCTTTTACTCCCATCTGTATCGACAATACTTCCCATTTTGGCATAACTGCTCAGACTCTTCTTGGTTCACAGCTGAGTCACAGATATTTGTGGTTTATCTCAGGACTCCTTTTTAGCAGATCCCTTAATTCTCCAAGCACATTAGACAGTTTGGTCAAAAACATGCAGACAGAAGCATTCACAGGCATGTGAGTAAAGAAATTCATATTCCTGGGTTCACAGAGTAGCTGTCTGCTCGTGACAGATAAGGAAGTGTGCACATGTGTCTACTGCTGGATTTGCCAATGCAGGCAGGAATTTGGGTGTGCAATTTCCCACCAGCTCTCTTGATATACCAGATTGAAACCTGAAGAACCACAGCAGAAAACTTTTACTTTCCTGCTTAGGAGTATGCTGTGGTCTCCATTTTCTTCAGAGAGGTTTGAGTTCAATGTAAATCAACACATGGAACAGAAATGCTCCATAAATAACAAGCATCTTAGAGCACTTCACAGAAACTGTGGAAAGTCTGAGAATGTCCCTGAAAGCCAACAGAAAGCAAATAAGGAGCTCTGTGTCCAACAGAATGGTTATGTGAGGATGCAACATTCAGGTGTGCTTCTGCAAGTTCAAGCCTAGGCTCCAAAGGACGATGATTCAGGTGTCACACTGATGTCTCCATCATCTGCACCCCAAAGCCAGAGCCTCAAAACCTGCCCAATGTCCCAGTCCTGTTTTTTTCCAAACTAATATACCCTCTCAAATTTTTTTGGCACAGACAGGACTGGCAAACACACCCTTGGGAGGTCAAAGTTCTCCTGGAATGATGAAAAATACCTTGTACATAATTGTTTTCCTTGGGCACAAGGGATCAGGGTTTTGGATAAATGCATCCTCCCTTCCTGAGCAATGCATGGTCACAGCTTTGAATGGCTCCTTGAGCTACATGAAGATCCAATGGAAGCACTGCCACTTTCCCCCATGCACCTGATCAGGAAATCCACAGGGACACAGGAGAGTCAATACCTGGTCCCATGGGTGGATGGAACCCAGAGCAGAGCACTAAATCTTGAAGGAGAGAAAGATCCTGAAAAGATCCATCCTTTGTGAGTGGTGAAGTCAGACAAGAATTACCTGGGAAAAGTGAGACATGGTGCTTTAGAAGCAGATATTTGTTCCTGGAAATAGGGGAACAAATCCTTCACAGGGGGAAAAAAGCCACAGCTTTCTGCACGAAAGGGCTGATCTAGCTCAAGGGCTGAGTTCACAAATAAACTTCATGACAGATCCACCCCCTTTCCTCAGCATTTTGTTTCCTACCATCTCTTTTAGGTAGGTCTGATCAGCGTGCTGGCATTCACAAATCCCATTCACAGCTCTTTCCATGAGTTCAGACCTCTCATGGAGCTTCTTTTCCAGGGCAAGAGGCCGTGCCTTTAGCACAGGGCAGGAGCCAGGCCACAGCCCTGTGCTGCAGATGGGGTAAGAGTTAACCCCAGAGAGAGCTGCAGGGGTGGATGAAGCTCAGAGCCCAACTCTTGCCAGCTCTCTACATCCCAGCACTGAATTCCAGAAGGGCACCTGAGGTTAGAGCACGGAGCCCAACCACCTGCTCAAACTAAACCTTTCTTTCTGCAGAGATCAGTATCAGCCAACACACAGCCCATATGAGTGATCCCTGCATTTAATCCTATTACCTAAACACAAGGAGTTGAGCAGTGTGTCACACTGAGCCAGGAAATGGGGAAGCTTTAACTGTTTGTGTTTGTGCAGGAAATGTTTCTGTGCCGATGGCAAATCCACATCAACCCACAACCCAAGACAAGCTTCCAAGAATGATGGAGATAACATCTTGTTAGCAGCAAATACAAAGACTTAATTAAATTATAATATAGCAGCTTTTCAAAATGTCTGGGAAACCTTACTGAAAATTAAATACAATACAAAAGATAGAAAGAGTAAATCTGTAGGTATAAAGCAGAAGAAATTCTAGGTATCCACACTTTTCTTATTCTAATTTTGTTCATGCTTCCCCTTACTTGCTCTTTTCACCTTCATCTCTCTCTAAACTGGTTGCACCATTATAAGGATGAAAGGGAGAAGGCAAAATGGTGAGGAAGAGATAGATTCCTCATAACCTGGGTTTAGCTTTATAGTAAAGTTGTTCATAATGAAAGCGTTAACCTGTGGCCTGGAGAAAAGCCTGGAAGGAAAACAGGCAAAGCAGGCAAAGAACCAGTAAGGCAGTTTAATTAAAGGTGAAAGAGAAATATCTTGAACATCATTACAGCCCTAAATAAACATCCATACTGGTTTTTATGCTATTCAAGGGGTTGTTTCTAGTTCCATCCTAAGATGGAGAAGAAAACTCTTCTGTCAGATTTATACCTCAAATATTCAATATCTTGTTCTTCAGTGCTTCATATTTATAAAAGAAGCAAAATATTGCAATGGAGATACACTGTGTGGTAAGGATCCAAGAGGGAATTTAAATTCATGACAGCTGTGATACAAGAAATGTATTTTGCTTTTATAGCTGGATTTATTTTTCTCTTGAAAGCAAAAAAAAAAAAAAAAAAAAAGGCAAAGTAAATTGCAGACAAAAATGTTTTTCTACAACTGGGCCACCAGTAGTTATTTCTTCCAAGCTAACCCCTCACTTACAGACACTATTCAAAAGAAGCACAGAAAAAGCACCTTTTCTTACATTACACAATGTAATAATTTTTTGCAAATGTGTAACTTTCCACATAAGGCAAAATTCTTACAGTATAAATTCTGAAAAGGATATTCTGCCCTTCTGTACTGTGCAGCTCAATGATGGCAATAATGAAACAGAACACAAAAATGTTATGACCTTTGGTGGGGACTTGTTTTTGCAACATGAACCACCTGTGCTGTTTACCGGCCAACCTTGGATAGGCAGGTGCTTGTGAAATGTCACCAGATTAATGGTATCAGTAGCAATTGGCAAAACAATGAAGGAGTCTGCTCTTCAGCATACCTGGAGGGCAGCTTCTCCAAAGCAGAGTGAAGACACATTTCCAGGGCACCAGCTGCCCCAGAAAAGCCTGCTAGGCTGTGCAGACTCAGTATCTAAAAGCCAGGGTCTTCAGACAAACAATCCGGGCAATTCAGCACAGTCTCTTGCAGAACATCTACATTTATCTAAATAAATTTCTTAGAGGGATGTCTCGCAGAATTGCCACCTCTAGGTGTAAATCAGCAAGGTTTAGAATCAGATCCAAGCTTCTCTCCCTCCTTATTATTTCACATTTTCACACAAGACTTCGTGATTATTGGTTTGGAACATTAAAATGCAAATGATAGAGGAAGCAATACATATTTAAATGTACAGTGTCAGCTTGGTATAAAAGCTCTTCTGGAACAGAATGACACTGTTTTCTTCAGTTACTTCTAAAAGTGGCAAAATAAAAATGAAAGGAGGAGAAAAAAAACTTCAGGCCTATTTGCATTCATGCTTTATTGGTCATGCTGAAAGAAAAAGCTTAGTAAGCTTGGAGGGGGAGGCAGAGGGAGAAAAACAGTCATTAGTGTAAATGCAACCAGCCGCTCTCTGAGACTTCCCAGGCAGCACAAGGAGGAGGAGAGCATACCAGGAGCATTAGATTTGGAACGAGGCTGACCTCCTCCCTACAGAAAAACAAAGAGGAGCTTTGACTTACCTTGCCTCTGTCACTTCTGGAATCAATATCCTCTTCACGTAAACAGAGGAAAAAGAGTGAAGAAAGGGCAAAACCAGGGCAGAATACAGAAAGCCTCTCTGCCTCCTATCCCATCCTTGTGGGATGCCCTGTTATTTTCTGAATTTAACTTCTGGCTAAGGAGTGACAGGAGGTCACTTATTCTCATGATGGTTTTTACAAAGCTTGTATGGTTACCAGGGCAATGAAGAATGTTTCTCATTTTACTTTTTTAATAACACCTACCCACTGCCGTATTTAGTGTTTCCTGAAAAGGCAAACCAAGACTTAAAAAGTGTGGAAGATATTTTTCATAGTCTGAAGTGTCAGCTCACAGCTGTGTGCCTTTTCATTCCACATTTTCATTCCAGATTCAGCATTAGGACTTCAGTGTTAAATGCTGTATTTTTTTAGTAAAGGACTCAGGTGGCTGAGCTATCACTACAAGCAACTTCTGCCCCTCTCTACTCATGCTACCATAAAATATCCATGCACTTTCCATCATGGATATACTTCTGCTTGCCATGGAGGGACTGCAGAACTGAGTTCTGCTTTAGCAAGAGCAAGTGTGAATACAGATTGCAGACAGTCCCAAAAGGTACCTCTGTATTTGGTCTGTAAACTCTGTGAAGCTGAAGAGTATCTGGACACAGGCCTGGACTGGCTCTCTCTCTTATGGAACAGCATGTCTTGATGAACTGACAAACTCAGCAGAAAACCTAATTCAGGCCCCTCTTCTGCATGCACCCACACACTCAGGTACAAACAGTCCCTCTCAGGTACAGCCTGAGTTCAGTTCCCAGAATTTAGTCTTAACATGTCAAAAGTGTTTTTGCTGGAGGACTTGTGTCTGCATTAGCTTTTGGCAGCATAGTGAGGAGAGACGGGAGAGCAACACCCTTGGTTGAGGGAGCTAATGAGTTGGCAAAACTCCTGTCATGTGTACCAGCCTCTAGTGAGAGCAGAATTAGGAGCTTTGAAACTCATAGCCTTTGCAAGTATTTACATTTCAATTATCACAGGATTGGAATCCAGAAGATTACAGTAAAACAGAATTGAAAGAAAAATAGAAACAAGTGCGGCTAAGACATCAGGAACAAGTAGATCCCTGAGACAAAGTTTTCCTAAGTTGAGGATAATCAAGTTTCAGAGAGAATTAGCTTGTTAGAACCCACTGCTAGCATTTCCCTTTATTACCACTTAGGCTGCCTTGTGCTCCTTCCAAGGATGTGGTCACTCCAGCTGGGCTGCAGCCAGCAGCTGTGGGTGGGTGCCTTGCTCTTTTCTCTGCAGATCTTTCCCTTTGGTACATGGAAAGCTGAGACCCTTTATGTCTCTTACCCTTCAAAAAGTCATCTTCCTTTATGTGGATTTATTCTTTTAAATGGAAATAAATTCCAAACAGTACCATCCACTCCTCTGCCTCCTCTCTGCTCTGGCATTATGCAAGTGAAAGGCCAGCTGTTCCCTGCTGTCTGAGCTCCAGTCCTTTCTGCCCCCAGCTTGAGACAGGCAAAACTTGCTGCTCTGTGCCAGTACATGAATCACACTGGAAATTATGATGAGTGCAAATTAAAATAGCCGATGAAAATGCAATAAAAAGCTCCTCTTCATTAGCTGAATGCCAGGACAGGGTAACAGTCACCAAAGGGAATCCAATGTTATATCCCAAAGGATCCAGCCAGTTACCTAATGTCTTTCTGGAGGAGACACTGTCCCAAAAACAAGTCAGTCGCTCATTTGTATTCTCCTCAGTAAGGGTCAAACTGGGTAATCAACATAACTGTTTCCTTTTAAACTAATAACCCCTTCCAAAATTTGCTTTGGTTTGACCTGTTCTGGATATCTTTACAGCTAATTTCTGGTAATAAACTTCTTTCTGAGACTTAATTACAACCAGTACTGCCTAGACTGAAGTTTATGACCAACAGAAGAGGTTTCTCCTGCTTTCTTCATCCTAGAGCCTTCTCATCAACCAGGAAGCATGGTGGCATTGCCCTTTATTTGTACTTATACATTTTTTCTTTATAAGCTGAGCTTCTTATACATATATATATGCATATATGTCCATATGTCCATTATCATTTTGATGTACGTTCGTAAGTCTGACTTTTTTCCTGGATGTTCCATAGATTGCTGAGCTGTAATGCATCTCCTCTATTGGGTGCTTCGGCAGCATTTCTCCCTCCCAGAACTCAAATCCTAGTCCTTGGATTCACAGCTCTTGACCTCTGCAACCGTTTTATTTGACTTCTCCATTATATTCTTTACATCTTTTTGAAGATCTATTTTGCATTGTATTTCCTGCCTACTGTTGTTCTCTTCAATAAATAACTAGCTTCCAGTCTAAAGAGTGGTGGAAATTGAAAAAATCTACCTTGTATTTGGCTAAGAAGTCTCCAGAGGTGCAGTTACCAGCTGCATTAGTAAAATGGAGCAAGCTGCTGTTAACTTGGAACACTGAAATCCCGCGAAGGAAGAAGACAGCGAGGTTCACTGACAACAGAAATGTGAAATTGGGGTGTAGGTTCCTACACAGAGGAGCACAGAGAATCAATACCAATGCTGTTACATGTCCTTGTTCCAGAAAAGTACCTGTTTTCACAGATATCTAATTGCAGTTACTCAAAAAGAGAGACTGGTAAATCTCATCATCAGGGTACAGATTTTGTAGGAATATAATTTAGCTAATAATTAAGGATAACCAGAATGAAAACAAGGTGTTTCTCTTCAGCTTTACAGGATATGAGATGCATAAGACATCTGAAGCTGCTGAACAAAGCATTAATTATGCAATATGCACAATAACCTGATAGACATCTAGTCACAGGATACCTTAATTTTAAAAGAAAATATTCTAGATGCATATATGTACAATGAAACCACTCAAAGTTACTAAAATTTTGATTTGGTTTTATTTTTGTTTTTTTTTAAGCAAGGATGCACAAGTTTATGTTTCTGTGGAGAAGTTCCATTATGAGTAGCTACAGTTCAACCACAGAGCACAAGACCTGCCCCCATTGTGCCTGTATCCCAGAGGGTAAAGGTGATGCTAACCTTTGTGACTGAGGACCTCCAGGCTTGGATGGTGTGGGGACTGCTTGTCTGTATTAATCAGCAGTGTTGTATTTCTCTGTCTCCAGCCTCATGTGGCTACTTTCAGGTGGTTTATGCTTCCCCTGGGAAATACACTCAAGCCTATTTTACCTTTTCTTTCAGGATCCAGCTCTGTTCCCCAGACATGCAGGGAATTGGCCCAGTGTGTCACAGGGGAGACACATCAGCCTAGTCATTAGCTGAACAAATGGGTTGGCTCAGCTCCCTCTGCTTCTGCTTTAGTCAGAGGAGACACCCAGGCTCAAGGATCCCAGGAAGGTGTTCCCATGAGCCTGGCCCCTCAGCCAGCACACAAAGGGCTTCAGCTCACCCAAATTTACCTGGCCAGAAGTGAAGTCTCTCAGCTGAACTGGTGTCTGTACTGCCTCTGTAGCCAGAGGCAATGGAGGGAGGCAGCTCGGGTTGATTAATCCCTTTTTATTCCAGGTATATGGGTAGGTGGGATGAATCATTGTCTGGCACCACCTCTGTTGACTGCAGAAAGAATAAGGCAACCAATTTAGGTAAAATGCTTAATTTCTAAATGAGTAAAGCCAGGTTAAAGTAATCCCTCCCTATGTTGCACTGTAATGGGGAAGGCTAATGACTGCACATTATTTGAAGAGGGAGGCTGTTCCTCACCTCAGTAAAATAAAATCACTGTTACTTGTTTTCAAGCTGCGCTGTTTGTTCTGATGGGTGGATCACTGCTCTCTAATACAGCAGGTAAAATGAGCGGAGATATCTAAATCATTGATACAATATTGCCAAATGCTTGTATCTGATGCTGGCATCTCGCACCCTGTTCTGTTTCTTGAAGCCTTAGGCACTGAAAACAAGTAAGTATATCACCTTCTCTTTTTTTAATATAAACCAGAATTTTATGCTTCTAGTCATACAGAAAACAAGAGCAAAAAAGCATGATCTGAGTATGCTATACAAAGAAAAAAGTTAAAAACAAATAAAAAAGTACCCAAGATATACTAAAAAAATAACATCTCTCCCTCATTTTAACCTGTTTTTCAAGATCGACCTAAGATTTTCTTCTTTCTGCTTTCAGTGGTTTTGCTCTATAACATAACAGATGAACCCTAAACTTCCTTGCAAACTTAGAATTTAAAAAAAAACCCCAAGTCTCCAGCTGGAGTATCCACTACAACCAGTGAAAAACACGAAAGGCATTAGCTTTGTCACCTGTTCCTTCACCTGACCATCCCAGAGTTTTCTTCTATTTTCTTTCACACACAGAGGCCACGTGCAAAGCTCAGAGACTGTCTCTGGCTGTTGCTTGTTAACTGGGCTGTTGTGTGAAAGTAGAAAAGGGTTCAAAAAGGTTGGGCTGCAACAGATGCAAGGAAGGTTTCACAGGACCCCAGTCACGTGGAAGACTCACACAGCAGTGGGCCAGACAAAATGTTTTTACTTTGACTTGTTATCTCATTAGCTGTCCATTCCTTCAGGCCACAGGCCTCCTATGGTCAGCTACAGGTCAAAACATTTGTCCCACCCAGAATAAGAAAATCTATTGTATTTCAGCATGTAACAGAGTTCTTTCCAAATCTTGAGGAAGACAGTAGAAGTAAGGCTTTAATAATGAGAATTAATGAAAGAATGCATTCTAGATATTGAAGGGTGATTCACGAAAGCACAACCAGCCCCACAACGAGCAGCTTCTTCATTAGGGAATTTGGCAGAGGAAAAACACATACAAGTGCAGTTCTCATTTTGGAAGCAATGCTGCATAAGCATGCGGATGATGGAGTAGGAGTCAAAAAGGTTTCTGTTACTATTTTTCTGACTTCTAAGTAGGGTTGCTGGTACATGTATCTTAAAATGAAATTAGGAAGGGACTCAATGCAAAAGGAGTGTTCATATCACCGAGCAGCAGGAGATTCAGGACTCAAGCCTTGGCAGCCGCCTTCTGTCTTACTTGGGCAAATCACTACTCTCTTCATTAAGAAGCTACATTTGAAATGAACCTATTCCACTTCATCTTTCATGGATTGTGGATATTTTAAATCATCTTTGAAACACTCTTTGAAATTCTGCAAGGCAAGGAATTATAAGCAGCGCAAAGTATGACTAATGTTTGTGTGAGTCATCAATCGTGTTACCAAAGATAGTTTTAGAGAAATGAATATGCACAAAATAAGGCTGATCCTGCAAATTTCGAAGATCTCCTGCCATGGGTAGGGTGGATGTGAGTACATCAAACAAAATGCTGGGATTTTCCCAAGGCCCCATGACAGCCTGCTCCAGCCTGCTGCCCCGAGAGGGAAAACACTGACTTGCCAAGCCAAAGCTGAGTGCTTCGGGTGTCCTGCCATGACCTGTGGAAAACAAGGAAGCCCGTAAGAGTAAAAGCGCATCTTCTCCATAAGCAGATGACATTTTGGTAATACTGACCTAAAATGCCCTGCCTGGCCGCTGTAGAAGCAGTGGTGGAGAGCTGACCCTGACGAGCCAGCCATCTGGTACACACAGCGTGCTGCAGTGGGAAGAAAGGGGTGCTGTGTTCCAGCAGTACTCTGGCCAAAAAACCAGCAGCAGTAGCAGCCAGGGAAGTGGCCTTATTCTTTTGGCAAAAGCCTCTCCATGTATACATGCGTCTGTTCTCTCACCCATCCCCTGTCTGAATGAGAAATCAGGGCCTTCTTGACATGGGGCAGCACATGCCAGATGCCGAGCAGTCAACAAGACAGATGCTGCCAGGGGGACAAAAGAGGTAATCATATAAATACTTAAAAGCTCCTTTTAATCAAAATGTTCATTGTCCTTTTTAAAAGGAAGGTACTTTTTAATAGCTATTTGATTCCTTTCAAAGGCAAGGAAGGGGTGGAGGAAATATTTCTTTACAAGGATCAGGCATGCCTTGTTTCTCCCATAAATATAAAAGATAATAACTTATTTGAAACTTTCTTCCTTTTCTTTTCACAGTGTTTTTTCCCCATGGGAAATTATAAGGGAAGCAAACTTGGGACCACTTCTTTGCTCATACATATTTTAGTTTTGTGTACAGTATGAACAGTGTGTATTCTGAGGAAGAGAGTTCTCTGGACAGGATGAGAGAGCCTTGGTAGGAACTGATCCACCACAATGCCCCCAGCCTTCTGCAACACCTAGAAATCTGCCAGTTGCATTAGGCCCGTGGAAATCTGCCTAAAAGTCTTCCCTGTCTACTTCTGCTGTTTGTTTCTGTATTTATTTCTAATCCATCTATTGACTCTCAGTCCTGCTTGTAAATAAATAAAAGGGGCAAATAAAAGATAAACCTTTCCCCCGTACTGTGTAAGTGTGGAAGGGAAATGCCTGCCTCACCAAGCAGTGCCCAGACCATCAGCTGGCAGCGTGGCCACTGCTGCTCTAGATCTTACAGGCCAGTACTCACTGGAGTGGGATTCTTTGCTCTCCCATAGCCAGGTGCTGTTGCAGGTGCTGCCTGGGCTGTCAGAGAGGACAAAGGTTTTAGGAAATGAGAAGTGAATACAACATCTAGGCTTGCTGCTCCTTCACCAGAGCACTTCCTTGCTCTGAGGAAGGCAGGACAACAGCTGTCTAAAAGCTCACTTTAATTTTAAAGGCCAGCTGCCCTCACAGTTTCGGGAATGGCATCATTGCCTTTGCCCTTTCCAGATGTATGGAGAAAAGGCAAAAAGGTACAGTGGCAGCAGGACATGGAGTCCCCAGTCTCCCAGAGGCTGCTTTCTCCCAGCCTCTCTGCTTCCCTCCCCTCTCCCTGTGAGGATGCTGGCATGGATCATGAGCCGGCTGAGGTCCCAGGGGATGGCACCATCTGCAATGAGGCTGATGAATTAGATTCTGCTCACCAGTGGCAGGCGGCACAGACAGCACCCTGCCTACTCAGCTGAGGCAGAGGTAATGATGGGGGAAGAAACCTTGTTTTGTCATTGTGTCTCTTCCTGAACACATTCCAGACAAATGTTTCCCTACCTTTTCTCATTTGTGAAGGCAGTCTCTGCAACAACTCCCACAGCAAATTCACTGCTAGCTTCCATCTTTAGGATCCTGCAGATCCTAACCATGCTCTGTCATACTTTGGGTACATAAATAGCCATGTCTTTTTTTCTCATAGTCTGTCTCACTTATGTGTTAAGCACTTCTTTCATGTGACACAAAGAATTCAGAAGTAGTTTTGTTGATAATCACAGTCATGTCCAACACAGGTGCTCTTACTCAGGTTTTACTTGGCTTTTCACTTACAAAGAGATGCCAGACTTTTATCTGATGATGGATATTGTCAAACCTGTGGAAAGCTTTGCAATGCGACCCCAGATGATTAGTCAAGAGCGTGTTCCAGATGCGTTGCATCTCCATGACTGATGGCTGCCAGATGGCTGCCTGGGAGAGGGCAGAAAAAGGTACCATTTTAACATGTTTTTGTCCAACATAACCCCTTGATCCTCAGGAGAAAGCAGACACATGGTATACCAGAGGCAGTGCTCCTGGAGAGGCCAGATTAAACACAGAACCTCAGGAACACCTCGGTTTGACTCGTACCATTGTCGCTCTCTGTGCTCTGTCCCAGATCACAAGGCCTGGTTTCCTGCATACCCCAAAGCAGAAAAACAGGGAGAAGAGGGAAGCCAGGTTGTTCCCATCCTGACAGGAGCTGAGTCTTTGCAGCACACAAATACCAACAGAAACCACAGTGAGAATGGCTGCTGGGGCAGATGCAGCCCTCAGAGGCCACCGTCTCTCCTCGGTGGTCAAGGGACATTCAAGTGATGGGACAAGGGTGCTGCCAGCTTGTCAGGGTCCTGCCATGCATGGGGGCATGGCCCAGCTACAGGTTCAGGCTGGCCTGAAGGGCCTCAGTCACTGCATTTCAGGTTTTCTCATAACATCCCTCTGTCTCTAGGAAATGTCATTCATACCATTTTCGCAGAGCAGGAAAATATTAGGAAAATGCCAGCCGATATGAGTAATTATCATATTTAACAATTGCTTTTCAATTTCACATGACATCCTCTATTCTGATGGACTGCCCCTCCTAAACTTCTTAAATTCTACATGATTAAAAATTGCAGAAAATTTGGAAAAAAACTATTTGATTTCTATTCAGACCGAGATCTAGTGGTGATATTGCCAGCTAACAATGCCGATATTGAAAAGCAGTTTGTCTTTTTGCACAGACCTCACTCCCAGCAACTCAGGTGAAGAGAACAAACCAATTTGTTAACAAGGGATAAACCTTCCTGTGACAAAGATTCTTGTGCTAAGCTTTCTTTCTGTGCTGGCTAAGTACACAAAGAAATGTTTAATGTTCAATGAACAGCCTGGTTTGATAGAATAGCAAAGAGCTGAAAGGTGCCTGTTGATAGCACAGAACCCTACTGTATGGAGGTAAGTGCAGAGCTGTTCCCACCAAACCTTCCAGGAGAGTGGCCCACCCTAACCTACCTCTTTGTGCTGGAGGAGGAGAGGGCTCTCACTTCCCTTTTGCCTCCAGACCCAGGCTGCTGGTTAAAATTCTGGGGTAGGTTCCTGTGGGGTCAGAATTCATTCCCTCTAACATGGACTCTCAGGACTAGAGCACCTTGAATTATTTGTTGTTACTAATCTATACAATGAATGCAACTTTTTGTTCCCATCCACGAAGTTTCCACAAAGAGGAAGTGACTTTTCAAGCATGTGCTTCTTACAAGAGTTTCCATTAGTTTAGGGTTTGTTTTAGAGTTAATGGCTCTGAGCATTAGAAGACTTTCGCTGTTCAAGTTGTGACCAAAGCTGCCATCCAAGTTCTTCTTTGGTTGGGATGATCGAGGAATTGCAACTAGGACTTGCATTCTCTCCCACTTGAAATTGTTGAGTACCTCTACCATGACTTTTAGAGGTTTTTTAAAAATAGACCCAGGAGCGTTACGCAGGCACAGCTTTTTTTGACTGCTGGTATTTATGATGCTTGGTTTCTACAGTAATTCTGCAAGTCAGAACCCATTCATGCCTGTAAAAGGTAATAAAAGGGACTAGAGGCACCAGCCATGTGAGTCAGCAGCTTTTATTTTTACAGGCATTTTTGAATACTTGTTGCTTGTATTAAGCAAAGGGTCTCTCTTGCCAACTAAACAAAATGTGGCATGTTGTATGGTAGAGGAAATTCTGTCGAAGAGGCTGTGTGCAAAACCAGTCCAAGCAGAGGGCCAAGTTGGGTGTGTACTCAAAATCTTTTGTAGTAGCTTTAGTGCAAAGTGAGTGTCCCTCCAGCCTTTCTGCCCACTACCTGAGGAATGAATGGGTCAGCAGAGGGGATCCAAAATCACTGCTTCACCTCGTAGAGCTCTTGAGGGCTGGCCACACTCCCTAATAGCCGCACACACATGTGGAGGAGGCAGCTGGATTCAATGCAGACAATCCACACCTCTTACTTCTCCAAACAGCACAAGTGAGATCAGTGACTCTTACAGTGTCCTGACCTGGACACTGTAAAATCTCCAACGAAGAATCTCAACTCTCATTGAGTTCTGTGGAAGCTGGAACATTTCAGACTTCTCCCTGCTATCAACAGCCTTTCACAGTTCTGAAATGCATCTCTGAAGGCTTGATTTCAGGTGCTGATGTTCAAGCCAGTGTAAAAACAAAGACACTGCAGACTGAGCGTGCCTGCAGTAGCACGTAAGATATTCAGCTCTTCCCTGCAGTAGGAGGCAGCTGATTCATGCTTCATTAGCCTGAACAAAATTTGTAATCTCCCCTCTATCCCTAAGCAATAATTAACAGCTGAGTGCTGTAATGACTTCATGTTTTACTAAGACTTCATTTTTACTAAATATAAACCAGAACATTTACCGCCACATTGAGGAGTATTACCATTAATAATTAAAAACTGAACTACAACTGTCCAAATAAATGAAAATAGTATGTTTTATAATGCATGATTTTTGCTCTTATATTGCATTTAGTCACTTCCTAATTTGCAGCATCTACTGGTTAGCTGCAAATTAATGCTATTCTGATGCACATATGTTTTACCAATTAATTTTTAACATCTGTAGTTACCCTCTCTCTATGAAAAGTACCTGTGAGTGCAACTGGGAGAAAAACCAATTGGCCAGAAGAAAAGAATGAAGGGTAAAGAGAACTGAAGAAACCCACAAAACACCCAGGAAATATCCTACTTCGCATCCTGTCTTTTAATCACCAGGACTCACCAGAAGATAATTTGCTTTGCAGGATTTCTGAGATCCTCCACCTTGTGGAAAATTGCAGCAGTTTCCTTAGGTCGAGACTTGATTTTGTCCAATTATTTGGAGAGCAACACATAGATTAACATGTGGACTTGAGAGAAAAAAAAAAAAAGAGATAGAAAAGAAGATTGATAATCATAATTAAAAGTCTGAGACACTCATGTTTGATGCTTTGTTACCGGGGTAGGTTCTATTGTCTCAGTGCCAGTGGAATTTAACAGCAAGTCACTAGCCATCAAATCACTAATACTGATTTTAAATCAAATAATGTCTCTGAGATTTATCTATAAGAGCTTGGGTGTCTGAAAAATAATGTGGTACTTAATCATTTGACCAATTAAGGGCTGCAGGTTGAATGTGCTACGTAAAAGACAGCCAGTGTTTTCTGCAAGACAGAAAACTCTGGTTCTGATTTCATTTAGCAAGAGAACACCTGCTAAGTCAAATATTTGAAGTCAGATCTATGAGATCAGTATTAGACCCAGCCTTTCAGATTTTTGTCTTTTTTTCATCAGGAGATTAAAACCAAGACTTCATTACATGTTATCAATTGCTGTGGCATATTATTTTAAATGTAAATATTACAAAGTATGAGAAAGAGAGAAAAACAAAGTGATTAAACAAAAGCATGTGCCTTTATTTTTTTAGCTTCTAGTATAATTTACATACACTCACATTCCTGTTTACACTGCAAAAATAGTAAAAATCAATGAAAATGAAATCACTTCTTAGCTAGCACTTTAAAGGAAATCTTAAGCCTGGAGGAAATTTCACAGATGAGCTGTGGGCTCATGGGGGAAAGAAGGCTTTATAACACCAGTGCTGCTGACACAACCTTCAGTGCAGAGATGCTAGCAATTCTTACCGTGTGTGCAAGGTCTTTTACTTTAAGAAGTGATAACAAAAATTAGAGACAGTTTGCTTCCAAAGGCATCACTTCAGGTCTTACTATGGGCAGGTTGCAGTTGGAGGGAAACATAATTGCAATTCATGATCTCTCCCTGACCAAACCCTCTTTAACACTTTTTTCCAGACAGAATTTCTTTCGAAGTGAATGAGAAGTTCTGAGCAGAGTATTATGATGCACAGTTATACAGCAAAGCCCAAATTGCTCAGTATAATGGGGAGGACCACAACAGCTGCAGACACCTGCATTCAAGAGGAGAGAGAAGTCACAGATAAAACTGCTTCTCTGCTTCCAGCACAGTACAGGTGTTCCTGTTTGCTGGACTCAGAGCCCTGTGGCAATGCAGCCAGCTGTGCTCCTGTTCACTTGGGCCATACATCCTGTTGTATGAAAGGTTTTTCTAGGAGACACTGGGGTTCTTTTCCTTTGGTCAGTGGAAAAAAAAACCTCACATAAGAATTTTATCCCAAAGGTCAAGCCCAGGGAGAAACAGAAGAGTGAATGATGACATGGATTTACAGATTTTCCTACTGTGGCTGTGTGTGCTTTCTCACAGGACAGTTCAGGTTAGCATGAATAAGGCTCCTTTTGGTGCCTTCACAGAAACGGAAATAGCAATGATTGGCACTTCTCATGCTCTTTTCTTGGGGGTAGCTCTAAGCTGTTTAATGTCACCTCACTGCAAATCCACAGCAGTTCTCTCTCTGACATGCATTTAGCTAACCTTTTACAGCCCTCCAGGCAGGGAGAGGGGCAGGAAATCGAGGTGGGTGGCAGGGGCACAGAAGCAATCTTGCATGATTTTACAGTGAGAACTTTGGAGAATGCAGCTGAGTCTCCATGACAAAGAGTTGCACTGCTGTAATGTGTGCCAGAGTACCAGTAATGATGCTTCCCACACCACTGCCCTGCAGCACCACTGACAAAATGCAACACCAGCCACACAGGGATTCCTGTTGCCTCTGGGCTTATTGGTTTAGTACTTTGACATGAAATAATCATCATGATTATTTCCCACTGGCACCTGCCTGTCTGTGGCATGCCCTCATGAGGAGCATAATGAAGGAAATGCACCCAAGCTGCAGCAGTGTGCAGCACATGGTATTAAACACATTCCCTTTAATGCCACCCAAGGGACTGTCATCAGAATACCTTGCAATACATCAGCCCAGGACATTATTCCAGGCCTTATTCTTGTTGGAAGTCTTTGAGTTTGAATAGAGAGCTGAGCTTTCTGAAATTATAACTACCCACTGACAAACCCACACTACTTTTCATGATGTGAGCTGTGGGCCACATTTCTAGATTACATGTTTCTCATCTAGAAAGTAGAAATCAAACATCCTCCTTACCTGTCATTTAGCCTTCAGTTTCTAAAACACTGGCTTTTGTTCTCTACACTGTTAACTGCTTCCTCACTGTTTATCTGTTACAGGATTTTTGTTGTGGAGAAACATTCATCTTTTCCACCAGAATTTCACAGAAACCAAATCAGAGCCTTGAGGGTGTGTCTGGGACACAGGGGACGTCTGCTGTGTCACTCTGGTTTCACATCTCTGGGAGTCACGGAGCGGTGAAAGCCCAAAATGGAAATGCCCTTTCCCATGCCTGGGGGTTATGACCCCCTCTGCTGCCTAGGCCACTGAGCTTCAGCTCCACACCACGAGTGCCCAGCTCTGCTGGAGCTCCTGCCTCAAGGACTTGACTGCAGATGGTCCATAGGAGCCATCCTGCATCTTTCCCCTCTTGACTTCATCCCTTCAGGGAGGAAATGCAGACCTTGAGCTGCAAGAAGAGTCAAGGACATGGTTCATCCTTACCTTAATTGGAAAATGCTGGACTGACACAGCCAGCCATCTGGCTTCTCCATCAGGTTGTTTCACAGAGAGTCTTTAAAGTCAGGAAGTGCCCCTGGATCACTGAAGAGGAAAGGAAGGGGCTACTGGCCAAGCATTTCTGATTTCAGCTTCTTGTGATCCCAAGAATACCACAGATCTTTGCTGAGGGTTACAGATCAGCCCACCAGAGAGAAAAATGTTACTCAGAGATGAAAGTTACTTTAAAGATCTAGATTTTGGAAAGGAATAAAGTGAAAGATTAATTCCTGTTCAGCATTTCTGTCCATCCACAAGAAGCCCAGGAGTTAATAAATCTGTCAGAGTTGTTTTAATAACTCTCAGCTAAAGCCTAACTCACTAAATCTGTCAATACAGAAAAGCTTTATTGCTGTGGAAAAGTAGATCCACTCAGTGCAAGCATGTATTTTGCTAAATGTGGAAGGATTATGGACACGGATAACCTCCTACTTTTGCTGCTTGTTTATTATCTGTCCTGTATTCCAGAAGTGTCTCTTCCCATTTGCCAGGATTTTGTAGTGTATGTATAATTACAGGGAGAGATCTATACACACAGAGTTGCACATAAAAGTGTACCTACATGTACAGTTTTCTACATTGCTGAAACTCCTGCCCAGGCATCTCCATGAAAAAAAAAATATATATATATATATTACTTGCTGAAATCTTCCTCAGTTATTAAACTTTCTGGCTGAATTGTGGCAGATCTGAGGAAGTTATTGTATCTATCTTAGTTCTGTGGCTGTAAAATGGGGAAAACAGACCTACATATACAGCTCTTTAAGGTACCTCAAGTGCTGGAAGGAGGATGGAAACTCCCAGGATAAAAATAGAGGACATGACCTGGGACACGTTCAAGGTTACACAGAAGTTCCTGATGACTGATGCAGGCCTTTCATCAGGCTCTGCATGAGACACCAGGCTATGCATCTTCTGATAAGGCTAGAAAGAAAACCAGGACAGGTACAGTGTTCATTGCACAGCTGCACAGTGTCTGTCTTTCCAAAGGAAGAGGTAAAAGTTCTGACAAAACAATTATGTGAGAGTGAAGTAGAAATCTGTGTTGGTATTGGGTTCATGCACACACACACACATGCACAGGGTTACTGGTGTAAAAATTCCAAGGGCAGCTTTGTCACAGTCATTTCCCTGCAGCTGGCTTTGCAGCTTTGAAAACCTAAATGTTCTTCTAATATTGGACTTTTGATAAGGTGTTTTATGACTTCATTTGTCATATAGTTCTTTCTTAGGTACTGCCTTTATTTTTGCTTTAAACCGGAGGATATGTGGAGAAAAGGTGATAACTTGCCTATAATAGGGGGCAGAAAGAACAATTTCTCTGCCTATTTTTGCACAAAACAGAGGCAAAATATTCAGTGTAAGAGAGTTTTGATGACACCGTATCTTTCAAGTCTTTCTCATATTTTCCAGTAATGGTGCTATTATGTATCTTTGATTCTTTTTATGATTACAGCCTGTGACATCCTAGTGCAGTGCATGAATTTATCCGTTTGCAATGATATGGAAGCTTTCATTTCCACTTCACTGCTTCCCTTATCTACCAGCTGCCCATCATTCTCTGTCTCTTTGGCGCCTTCTCTTTTTCCTCACTCTTTACTCTCCTTCCCCCAAAAAGAAGAAATCAATTTTCAGTTGAAAAATAATCTTGGTGTGATAACTTTCTGACCCTGGGTAGAAATACTTGGTATAAATGAGACCTGCTCACCTCACATCTGTGAAAGGGGAGATGAGCTAGACAGCACCTAAAATGGAGAGTGGGTAGAGACCAACAGATATGCAGCAGGACGACTCCATGCAGGACTGGGAAGGCTGGGAAAAGTCCCTTTGCTCACGTGGGTGCTTTAATCACAGTGGCCAAAACAGTGACAATTTTCTTTACAGCCTGGTAAAGGTGCAGGTGGCCTGGAAAAACAATTATTTTGGTGATACACAGGAATAACAATGACTGATAGATCAGAGAGCTCCAGCGTGTCCTACCTAATCCCAGATCCCTAAACCCCCAAAGAGTGCTCTGAGTGCTGAGGGAAGGGAAGGGAAGGGAAGGGAAGATGCCATCTATGTGGCTCATGGACATGGTACTGACCCGCTTCAGGATGATCACACACTCTAGCTGCAGGTAGCTAGCAGGAGGGATTTGGATCTCTTTTTTGAGGAAATCCTCTCACCTCTCTGACCATAGACAGAGTCTAGAAACAGGTCTCTAGCCTTGGTAAATAAATTAAAGTACTGTGAGCATTTACTCTTCCAAACCTCATTCTTCTCTCCCACATGCCTGAACTTCTTTTTAGAGAAACGGTTTATTTTCATTATATAGGATTTTTTTGGTTTGCTTGAAGGGGGGAGAGGGAGGTGTTTGGTTGGTTTCATTTTTTGTTTGGCTTTTTTTGTTTCTTTTTAAAACAGCATGGATAAAAAAGACTGAGGCAAGAGTTAGGCACTTCTGACTTTATGCAGTTAAAGCCACTGAGAAATTTAATTCCCTGTAGAGATGTCTGCAGGCCTGAACCTCAATCCTGTAATCTGCCTGCCCTGAGCTGCAGAAAACTGCCAGTGGTGGCTGGGCTTGTTCCTCTGGGGCTGATGGCACTGCTCCCCATTGTCACCTTGGCCAAGTCCCTGGAACACTCCCAGTGCCCCTCCTTACTGCTGTTTTACTGGACCCCATCTGCTCCCAGGAAAAGGGAAGATGGTGCAAGCCACAGGGGACAGAGTGACCACCACATTTCTCACCCAGGGAGGTGCTGAAGCAAAAGCAACCATGATACCCTGGCAGTGGAGCTCCTCTGCTTCTCCTCTCTCAAATAGCTGTATGATTCACTCAGCAGCCTGCTGACCACAGCCTCTCCTGCTGTAAAAGGCTGTTTCATTGATTCCAGTGAGCACTTCAATCCTCTCCACAGATAATTTAACCACAGGTGTGTTTTATCTCCACATACTCTCCTGGAGTTACACATGGCCTTCCCAGAAGCAAATGTGGTTCATTGGGTTTTATCCTTTGATATATCCCCTTATGCAAAATGTAGCTTAGTAAATATGTATTTATCATGTTCTCAGTAAAAGTAGAGAGAAAAAGCCACAATTTCTTCAGGGAAAAAAAAAAAAAGGAAAAAAAAAAAAAAAAGCTGCTCAGCCTTCAAAATATCCTGGATGAAAATTAAATAATCAGCTTAAGTTCTATTTCCTACTCCCTTCCCTGGAATAATATTAGTTTCTGCTTTCACAAAGCACACAGATCATCCTCAGCAGGAAGCCAGGTAGAGTACATTAAAGAAGAAATTATATACTGGAATGGGGTTTATGAAGAGAAGAGCAGTGCCTGGTGGTCTAACCATGAAACATTGTCTGACTGAGGTAGGTTTAATCTTCTGCTACACAGACACCTTCTAAGGAACTTATCTTCTTATGGGATATTTTTAATAGCTTTTTGGAAGCAATGAATAAGGTCTTTCTCAGTGTCATGCAGGGATCCAGTACACTGCAAATCATTCTAGCTACTAAAGGTGCACAGGCAGTGGGAATTTCAATTTAAAAAAAAAAAATTTTGATCACTAAGTCTTGTTTAGAGCTAGCCATAAAGCAAGGTACTACCCCAAACCAGAACTTTGTTATTGCAAGTCCAATTTACATAGATTAAAAAAAAAAAAATTAGATTCCTGTCCAGATCAAAAGCAGACTAAACTTAAGCATCATTTGATTTGAAGGCCTTTTTAAAAACACACAGTAATCATATCTTATAGCTTAAATACAGTTTCAAATATATGGTGGTCAACAAGAAATGCTTATGTCTTATTCAGGCATAACATTGAGACTGGCCATGTTTCTGATGAAAGATATATCCATGTTCTAGTAAGAACTGGGAGTCTCGGGGAAGAAGAAAACAACAACTCTTAGAGCACAAGCAAACCAAAAAGGTTGTTAGTTAGGAAATGTGACCCTGGGCTGTGGCTCTGCTTTTCCATCATTTACCTCCTCCTACATAGATCTGAGGACTTTTCTCCAAGAAGAAACCTGGGTTACCAGCTCCTTTAATATCATGTCTCAGAAGGTGAGGAAGGTGTTGGGTGGGTCTTGCACATCCACCTTCAGCTCATGTGACCCACAGAGACCTCGTGCTGGTGCTGACAATACACGGGCCAGAGGTGCAACACAGCTGGAGAGCTACGAGCACCAAGGTGGACACAGACACACCTGGGCCCACAGCCCCCACCTGGCTGGTAGCTGGTGTCCCCCAGATCTATTTGATTACAGGCACCAAGCACCCATGGTCACTTCATGCATAGCAGTTCGCACCAGTCAGGCCTGAAAATGCATTTTTCTAATCCAAATTGAAAGGGGCATTTATGAAATAAGCCTTTTCTCATCTTGCTGCTGTTTTGGGCCATGATACAAAATCAACCAAAAAATTGCTGCAGTTGGGTACATCTGAGTCAGTTGCCCTTAACTCGCTTTGTAGCCCAGGGAGAGAAGGATCCACCTTACATTAGCCAAGCTTACACTGCTTCTGTGTGCTGATACCTTTTAAACAAACCACTGGTGACAGGCTACTGCTTTTATTGCCACCTTCAAAATGGGAAAATACTGTTGCCTGTTTCCATCTCTCCCAAAGGTTTTGCAAGACTTAATTCATCTACTTCTCTTCTCATTCCTCTTGTAAATGGCTTTGAGATTCCTGAAGAGTGGGAAATTAGCAGGTATATGTAAGGTCATTTTAGCTCACCCACCCTTTGTTGTGATGTGGCTCTGTGTGATCAACTTTTAGAGAAAATATTGTGCTCAAACCAGTGCTAAACTCAGCAGGAGTGAAAATCACGCATTGCTTATAAAGTAATGTTTCTCTTTTGGCATTCTCTAATATACTCATTCCTCATAAGTGTTCACGTTATCACTTCTGCTTGCTTTGAGATTTCAGTTGTACATAAAATCATTGCTAGAAAAAAAACCAAAAGAGATTTCTGGAGTGATTTATCATTCGCATTTTTAGTTTTGCAGTCTGTGTGTGTTGAGGTGGAGATGTTTTCCCTGAAGCTGATGTGGTCTGAGGAGTGTCCTTTTTCCTGCTCTGTCTTCATCTTTACAACTTCTTGTGCTCTCCCACTGCCAGCCCAGGGACCACCTGAGTGTTGGCAACATCTCAGCAATGCTTTAGTTCTGACAGCCTCAAGGGCCCAGCGCTGTCAGCAGGGTGGCACTGGTGGGACACCTCCAGCAATGCCCCAGAGAAAGTGTTATTGTCAGGAAGCATTTGCACGTGTTTCTTTTTTGGTTGTGGTTGGTGGTAGGGACACAGGCACACTGGCAACCAGTGAAGCCAGGCAAAGCACCTGCTTCACTCATTCCAGCTCATGTACCTTTCCCTGCCTTCCAGTCCATGTGTTTTCCAATATGGGAAATGGGGTTTGAGTGGCCACACAGGAAGATGAGGGATGCAGTGGTTGCCTGTGTTCCAGGAACCCTGCAGTGCCAGCTGTGACGTGCCAAATCCAAACCTGAACCCGAGTTCTCCCAAGAGGGGTGGGCATGAGGACAACATGTGCCTTATGCAAACTGTCCAGGTGCCTTGCTCCCCAAGGGCAGGTGACTGATGCTCTGCTCCAGCACAAACCCTTCACAGAGTTTCCTTGGGCTTTGGTGAATGGTGGAGCTCCTGCCTCCTTCCCAGCATTTAAAAAGAAGGAAAAAAATCAGCAACATATTTTTAACTGGCGCAATTCTGTGTTGGTATCAAGTTTTACTGTCATCCCTGTTGGCTTCTTATGATAGACCCACTGAGCTGGATCCTTCACTTCATGCACACACAACACTGGCTTCACTGGAGCTCTGGCTGGTGCCCTGGCTACAGGTGCTACCAGAAATCCAGCAAGGATGCAGTCACAAACCTTCACTCTTTTGTACCTCCAAGAAAAGAAAAGTTTATAAGAACTATTTGAAAAGGAAATATTAACATTATTCTACTTTTGAGGGCTTTGTTAGTCTTTTTTTGCAGCAGGTTCCACATAATATAGTTAAACCAACATCAGGGAAACAAGAAAGCACATACAGGGTCACAAAAAATGGCCAGGATAGGGCTCACATAGACTGTGTTTCTCTTGGCTTCCCCTGTATATGTGTGACAGTGCTGGTCTGAGAGCATTCCCTTCTCCATGAGAGCATGCACTGCTTGGGCACAACTTGCCTTTTGTAGGAGTGGGCTCTGGTTCTTGGCAAAGCTCCTAGAGTTTAGCTTGCTTCTGCACAGCAAGTTTGGGGATGACTTCTCAGTGCACTGAGTTCTTTCCAGGGAAAAAAAATCTTCTCAGCTGAAATTGCCATTAGGAAACTTCTGCTGGAGGCTGTGTAGGTTTATACATACACGTATTTAAGGTACCAGCGAAAGCAAACATTCTGCCATGAGGAAAACGTCCAAGGAGATTACAATGCCCACTAACAGTGATCCAATTTATTAATGGGGAGTGACACGGGAAGGAAGGCTGGATGCGGGACCATCTGCTCGGAGCTGCGGCAGTGCTGCGGCGTGGGGCGAGCCCGAGCACGGGAGCCGTGAGTAAGCAAGGGCTCCCTGCTGCACTTTGACGCAGGTGGCTCTGGAGCTGTGAAAGGAGATTTCTGAAGGACATTGGTGTTTGCTAATTAAAAAGATAAATCTCCTGAATTGCACTCCTGTAATTACATTGTCATTACAGCAAACGCAGCTAAATTAACTCACGGGAGTGTGGCTTTTGCCTTGCCCCGTTATGTTTATGTACAAGTCCCTTTGTGTAGCAGCCCCTTGACTGCTTTGCTGGCTTGTTTAGTACCATATGTTTCAGCCTGTACACTCCAATGGGCAAATACAGCCATCTTAATAATCCCAATAACTATATCACAAAATCCAGAACATTGATTTTGGTCATATGGTGCTGAGCCTCTACAATGACAGGAGAGTCTGACTCACTGCCTGAGTTCAGATCACCTGTCAGAACTCATCTTATCTCCTTAAATCATTGCATTTGCTATTCTTCTACCACAGCAATACACTCAGATCTTTACTTCCTGCAGAGGTCAGCCATGATTCCCCACAACCCACCAATATGCCTTGGGATGGTTGTGCACAGTGGCTGTGATTTAAATGAGGCTGATTTGTATCATGGGAGGAAACACAAGTTTATGTTGAAGCTGGGGAGGGAGGGAAATGTTCATACCAGGGTGGAGAAAAGGGATAGTAATACTAAAGTCTCAGGCATTGAAATGAGAAACACAGCCATGGTTAACAGTCCATTTCTTCCTCTTGTGGCATTTGGGTGATGTTGTTGGGTGATTGCTGTCAGACTGTGAGCTGGCAGGAGGGCATAAGGGATGTGCTGCAAGGATGTGTGCATGTCCCACCGTGTGGGATAGAGAAAAGCAACACCTTCATAATCAAATATCAATATTTGATTAATATCAATTTTTTAAATATTTGATTAATATCAAATGCCTTTAATCAATGTGTTTAATATCAAATGCTAGGAAATAAATGCATCCGACTTCCACTGAAAGATATCTATGAGACAAATAACAGTACATTTCTAGTCCTCTTCTCTCTAAAGATAACTTTGAAAAGGTTGATAGACTTAAACAATTAGTTAGCATCACAAAATGATGCTAAACTAATATTGGGCCAGGATGGTCCTGTAAAGCAAGGTTCCATTGGAGGATGCCAACCCCATGTAACCTCTCTAAGACCTGGGTTAGGTGTGGGCTGCAAGCTCACTTAGCAGCTCACACATGCTGAGTAGGGCAGCACTGCCTGCCGAGGTCACCAGGGAGCCCACAGTGGATGAAGCCTCTACTGATGCCCAGCAAGGTCCAGCTGCATCCCCTGAGCCCCAAGAAGAGAGCTCCCAGCAGTTGTGGAGCCACTGTGAGGGCAGAAGGAAGCTCCCCAGAGGCTTCTCCACTGGCAAGCACAGTTTCAAGGGCACTGATGGATGTGCTGGCCAGAGCTGAGCTGGGAGACAGGCAAGAGCTGGGCAGAGCTGAGCACAGAGGATGAGCACTCCATCCCTGGCAGCCTGAGGACAGTGGCCACAGCTGCCTGCCACTGCTGGTGGCAGCAAATATGAGGCCTGGGACTGAATCCTTCCTCCTCACATCCCTTGAGCAGCCTTCTGATGGAGGGGAGAGGGGAGCCACTATTTAAAAGCCTTATTAAACTGTCTGAGGTCACAGATTTTAACAACATGAGGGGCTAGGAGGTCACATAAATTTCTAATCCCAAAGTTTTTAAAAACCTGGCAGCAGGGAGGAGCCCTTCATTTTGTGTTGCTTCGTGGAATAAAATGTCAGTGCAACAACAGCTCCAAGTTCTCTGTATGTCTTTGGAAATCTTTCTTCTCTAAAATGAAGCAAAAAACCAGGACAGTAAAACTCATTGTTTGTCTGGCTCGACATCTACCTACACATCAGAAATATCGATAGGTCAGCCAAGTCATGTTCATACAGGGGAGGCACACTCACTGTTTGTGCTCTTTTACAGGCATAGGAGTTTGGTTCTAGGAGGTAGGGGTTTATGGCTTGCATAACATGCTGTTAATAATCAACGAGATCAAATGTTCCACTAGGACAAGGCTATGGAATAGTCATGGCCTTTGGTAGCCAGGTTTCAAAAGGACTGACACTGCCCTCCAGCCCTTCTGCTGCACTGCAGGAAGTGTGGATGGATGGAGAGGAGAGAACAGCAGGAAGGAGGATGAGGAAGGCACCAAGGGGTCATAGCTCATAAAGGATCTGATCCTGCCACACCTTTTCCAGCATTTATCTTGCTCTGAAATAGGTAAGTTTGATAGTGTCATCCAATGGTTCAGACTTCAGAGGATCTGAAGCTGAGAACCAGCCTGGGAACTTCCTTCAGATGGTTTTATCCTTGACTTCAAGATGAGAAACAAGCTGTGTGTTCAGCTCTGCCACTGGTAGCTGCAATGGCATTTTGTTTTCAGCAAATTTTGTCTGTTCCACTGTCTTTGAGAGCTTCCCTTTGTGTTCGTGTTGGCAACTGCAAATAATTTCTTCTTCTATGCAGTTTTTTCCTATGGGGCTCAAAGAACAGGATCATCATAAAGAAGAACAGGGAGGTCACCCCCTTTGCTTTTAACTTGTGGAAAAGTGTATACATTGCACACTTCATTGCCCTTCTCTGTCCATGATGAAAGTAAATATGTGAAGCTTTGCAGTACTGGAGGTGCACAGGTACCATAGACTGGACACTCAAAAGCACAAATTTCAGTTCTCCTGATTCCAGGAGCCACACACAGAAATCAGACAAACGATAGCTGTGTCAGCCTCTGGCTTCATATTTCTCCTCCATAAGTGAATCTAAACAGGTTAACAACACAGCCCAGCACAAGATTTTCAGCACTACCTGTAAATAACCTGGAATTACCAAATTGTCCTGCTGTACTCATTCCTCACCTGGCAAAGCAGAGACCTTTGCAGTTCCTCATGCTGCCACTATGATATATTTGTATGCAGTTATTGTATCTCTGCGTTGCCCATCAGCTCTCCCCATGAATCCCACATTGCTAGCACCATATGGATATAAAATAAAAAATTATCTGGCATATAGATGGAAATAAAAGAGACAATCAAAGCTGAAAACTCTGCTGCATGGATAAAATAGAAACAGGGTTTGGGGATGAAAGCAATCACTGATGGCACTGTTCTTGCCCATTCCTCCTTCCTGCTCTAAGGCACAGGCATCACTTCTGATTCTTCTGGGCTGTGGGGCAAATAAGATGCTATTGTGAATGAGGAAGTGCCTCAGGGCACAGTCTACTCCCTGGTTGTCTCTAATCCCTGGAGGACCTATTCTGCAGCTGTCCTTGGCCAGGTGGTGAGGGCTTTCTCCTCTGCTCAGCAATGCTGACTGCTGTAGGCAGCATCAACACATTATCCCAGACTGCTCCACCCCATCCCCACTGCTCCCCTGGCCACCTGTGTGGCAGGCTCAGGAGCCAGCAATCAGAAAGGCAGGCACATCCAGCACAGGCACCCTCCAGGACTTTTTCCTGCATGGCAGCGTGGTAAAGGCTCATGCCCTGTCCCATCATCACAGGATGGAGCTGCAGAAGTGATCCTGGTGCTGGAAGTTCGTATGGTGGCTGAAACCAGATTCACCCCCATTGCAGACTAGAGCAAGGGAACTATTTCCTAAGGGAAGTGTCCATGTACTGAGGTATGTGTATGCCTCTATAAATCCTCAGAAAATGTAGCTTTGTGTCAGCCACAAAGAGAGAAAAGGAAAAAAAAAAAAAAAAAGGAAACAAAAAAAAGGCAGGGAGAAGAAAAGCCAAGCCTTTCCATGCCCATCACCATCCAGTGAAACAAGTCATGCATTCAAATATGGCTTCAGCCCTGGGTATTCTCAAAACAGTTTCTTACTTACAACACTGCTCCATTTTTATTCTGTATTTTTGTACAGTAAGCCTGGCAATGGAAGGAGGGACAAGTCCATGTTCCTATCATGCTACCTTGAGCTGTTTCAGAGATGTCCTGGAGAAAACACTTTGCTTTAAATCTTTGCTTTATAGCATATTTTACTTCTGGTTTCTTTTTCCCTCCCTCCCCGAAATATATTTATGGGTTACTCCTGAAGAGTGCATCTGCATTGCTGTCATGCAACAGATGTCCTTGTGGTCTGATCTGACCAGCACCAAGCACTGTGCTGCTGTATCTACACAATTACCACTGCCATAAGCTGCTTAAACCAGTCCTGGCTCAGGAATTCCACACTAAACTGTGCTGCCTGCCACAGCCAGGTATTGCAGGAGTGCACTGGGAGCATCTCAACACCAGACTCCTGATATCAAAGGTGAAAGCAGGGTTATCTCCAGTAGATGTGGCCATGGTGACCAGGTGTGGTCACCTTTCTCATCCCTGAGGGAAGGAAGAGCTTATGGTGCACCGATGAGACAAGTGGAAGAGGCACACCATAATGCAGATTTCCATCCCTCCATCCCTCAGCACATCCATGAGCTGCCCCTTGTGTGGAGACCCAACACCACTGCCAGAGCTCTTCAGCACGTTGTGGGGGTCTTTGAAAAGCCCCAGGAAAGGGTTTCAAGCATGCACACAGCCCTGCCAGGAGTATTGTCTGTAGTTTCTGTTTGCCAAAGCACACAGAGTCTGGCTTTTCTCAGACCTATTCGCGTCCAGTTTTCAGCCTGTATGGTCACAGCTCATGAGCATCTTGATAAGTTGCGGCGCCCCTCCTCATAAAGATTTTTTAAAGACAAAATACAAAAGTCTGGAATATGCTGGAGACCTGTGCACTTGGAAAGTAAAAGGCTAGTGACAGAACTGGTAAAGTTTCAATGTCTTGAGCTTTTAAAGGTAAAACCACACTGTCATGCTTTCATTTCACTTAGTGAGCAGCAGCAGGCTGGAAAACCTTTTTCTAATGTATTTGCAGCCAATGTGCAGAGCTCAATAATTAAGAACAACACCAATATTCAAGACACATCCAGCAAACCTTGATTACTATAGATGCTTCTCAATTTAAATTCAGTTGAATCTATATTTAACAGGTTTTGTGCTACTGCTATTGTCATAAAAAATTCTTGGCAGCTGTAGGGACCATGGAGAGCTGGCTGACTGAAAAGCAAGAAGGATTTGAGCTTTTCTTTCACATCCTCTCTTGCTAACTCTTGCTTCCTCTGCTGCCAGAAGCCCACACGCTCCTCTGAGAGGTAAAGTACATCAGTACTATTAATGCTTTAGTAGTAATTAGTACTAAATTATTAGTACATTATTCTAGCAGAGTATATGAGGCCCTAAAAATATATTTTAGATGTGTTTTAAGCTGAACTGGTAGAATTATTTATTGTTGAGACCACTCATGATTCATGGTATAAGCCCTTTCTGTCTGCTGCTTAAAACTTTGATAAATTCTTTAGGTCATGAAATTTTCCATGCTCCAGTATTCTTGCCACAGTGAAGGAGAGATTCAGCAAAAAAGTCTTCTTTGTTTTTTTTAAAAAACCCTCCAAAACCAAAAAGAGCACAGTCAAGCAAATACCTTCCTCTAAAAAATTACCTGTTTGGGGTTTGGTTTAAAGAACCCACAGCATCCTAGTTCAAAGTCAAAGCTGGAAACCTGCAGCAGGAGTTGCCTTTTGTGAGGGACAATTTTCATTCTATCATTCCCATCCAAAGCTGCCTCAATTTGACCATAATGTCAGCTTGATGAAGCTCATTAAAGACTGCTGTGTCTTGGTTAGCAATGGGAGAGCCTGGCCCAGGGAGAGCGTGACATTCCCACAGCGGCTGTTCCGTGCTCACAGGCACAGGAGCCCTGCCCTCTCCCAGAACATCTGGCTGCCTTACACCAGCCTTGTGCCCCATGTCCTGCCCCCCTCCATGTGGCCTCAGAGGGGCTGATGGGGCAGAGCTCCTGCACAGCAGCTTTTGGTGCACAACCTCTGCACCTCTGAGACTCTGGGAGAGCTTGCAAGACCCTGTGGTGCCTCACAGACTTCAGCACATCCTTGTTGCTGTGACGGAAAGCAGATGGCTGGGCTGTGGCAGACAACCCTTTCAAACCTTCCTGGTGGCAGCAGGAAAGCCTTGGGTGTGCAATGCAAGCTGTGCTGCACCTCCCAGCCTCAGGCACACGGAAAGGGCCCCAGGCTGCACAGCTGGAACTTCAATGGTGCCACTGCTGAATGCAGGCAATGTGAGAGTGCTGCCCAGCTCCAGGCAAAATGGGCAAGGAGAGCTACTCTGGAGATGAAAGAAAGGCAGGAAAAAGAGAAAGGCTGAACAATTCACCACACCTGTCCCCCACCATACACCCACATACACCCCTCAGTGCAGAAAAGGGGCACAAATTCAGAGGCACTAGAAGACGCCTGTATGAACCCAGTTTTTCAGTTTTGTGTGCTCATTAATAGCATACAATCTTTAGAGCCATTGAGTCGGCCCCTGTAGCACACAGCATATGGACACCTTGTGGAAGCCTCACAGCCAGATAGAGAGGGGATAACCCCCTTTGGTGAAGAAGCTGTGTAGGCACTGTAAGAGGAGAAGGAGCAATTTCATGGTGGTTAAACTGCTCTGAATGTTGCCTAGGAGCACCAGACATTAACACTGCCTTTGCCACAAGATTCCCACACAAAGCAAAGGTCATCATACTTTCTTGTTTTCAGTGTGCCTAACTTAAAATTTGGGCCTGGTTTGCAGCAAAGATGTGCCTTCAGAGCCACAAAGATTTCCTTTTGTTTCCTGTTCCTCAGTCTCATAGAGCTGTTCTGGAAAGAATTTAATTGGTGTCTGAAGTCCTCCCATGTCATACTTATGAGTCCCATAGAAAAGCCTGGAGGAAGCAAATAGCTCCCATTTGACAACAGTGCTTACACAGCAAACTGCAAATAAGGCACTGGGCCATGTACTGCACAAAATAGCAGTCTTCCTTCTGAGACCACTCCTGTCTTCTCTGTGCACTCAAGCAGGCAGGGGTGTGTAAAAGCAATTTAAAATTTCTCTTGCTTGCAATGCCCGCAGGAAATTGGACAACGATAAGGAGACTGGTTCTCTAGGATCCTGGCTTGCTTGCCAAGCTTTCCTCTTCTTCCTCTCCCTCTCATATTCAGATCCATCATTTCCTTCATCTATTAATGGGGGCCCCAGCTAAAAACAAGTTTCAAAGAATATTTCTGGTGTGATTCATGGGTCTGTCCTGTGTAGGGCCAGAAATCAGACTTTCATGGTCCTTGTATGTTCTTTCCAACTCAGAATAGTCTATGATTCTATGATTTGATTCCGTGCAAATCTCAAATTACTGGGATAGTTTAAGCACGTACATCTCACATCAGCCTTTTTCCTCGTGTAGTTTCCTCTTTGCCTCCCATTTTCTCCCTTTGTTTCAGTGAACCTGTAGTCCTGCAATGTTATAACTTGGATCATCTTAGCACTCTGGCTTCCAGCCAGACAGGGAAAGAGTTGTGATGGAGAGATGGCAGGGCATGAGGCTGCAGCAGGGCAGGGTGGGCATGGGAAGGGGGCAGCTCCATGTGCTGCTTACAAGCAGCATGCAGGAAACCCCTGGAGTCAGATTTGAGTCTGAGATCTTGAGAAAGATTAAATGAAAGCCTCAGATCTTGGCCTAGTAAAACTTAACATCACTTTTTATCTTCAAAGCACTTCATAAACATCAACCACTACACCATCATAATACCACCCTGAGCAGGGTGAGGAAGTTAAAGGCTCAGTAAGGACAGAGATGAAGGAGCTGGGTGCTCATAATTGATTACTAGGGTTTCTAAATAATTTAGTTCCTCTGAAGTGTTTCACCAAGAGTCAGACTTTGAGATGGGCACTGAATGCAGCTGCACACCTGCAGCAGGGCTTCAGCAGTGCCTCCTTCCCTCTGCTGGAAGATACTTTTGGGACTATTTGTCCCCAGATCAGATTAGCACAGGGAGGCAGCACTGCCACCTCTCACAGAGACAGCTTGTCCCTTCTCAGGGACAACTCCCAAGGCTTTGGTTTTTTTCAGTCTTCCCCAGTTCTCAAACTGGGAACCCTCCTGGCTCCCCCCACACTGAGGGGCACTGACCCCCCTGCCAAGCATTGTCCTGTGCTCAGCTTTATTATTTGGGAGCAGTGCTGACACCACAAAGGCCTCACAGCATGAGAAGCATGCCCTCTGGCCTCTGGCTCACCCTGCCCTTGTCATGGAGGCATTTCCTCTCCACCACTCTCCTCAAGCTGTTGCAGCAGCAAAGCAGAACCTCACTGTTCCCCCGGGTTTCCTGCAGCCTGTCTGCCCTCTTGCAGAACTCGGGCTGTGAAGGGCAGCTCCCTCCCTCCCTCCCCTTGCTCAGCACATAGAACACCCAAAATAGGAGCACATTCATGCCAGAAAGATCCAAGCCAGGCCAACAAGTGCTTTGCAACCCCTCTGCAGCTTGTGGAGAGGTGAGGAGAGGGCGAGTCCAGGATTTTGGCATTGGGAAGGATAATAATATCTAAATAATCTTCTCTTTTGTGGAGTACATCCTGAGTGTGCAGCCCAGCTCAAGGCTCCTCATGTAACACCTGAGCCAATTTTGTTCCATTCTAATCCCAGGAGCCTCTCCAAAGTCCCAGAGAAACAGCCAGGGAGGCTTTCCAAGAGCCTGAGCATGCTTTTAAGTGGAAACTACATTTCGTCTGCAGTTCCCAGAGATTCAGCGTGTGAGAGCTACTGCACTGAAGAGGAGAAAATATTCTGAAGAGGAGAGTAAGTTGGGACACACAAAGAGCTGCTGGTCCTTCCCACAGCAAACAGAAAGGAAAGACACCACCAGGAGCTGCACCTTAGTGGGACAGAGTAGGAGGGATGGGTTTTGGGAATACTGCAACACAGGCAAGGGTATTAAGCAGAAGGGGAAAGAGCCTGCCAAGCATCACACCTTCAGCAGCAATTCATGGACCCAGCAATGAGAGAGGCTCCCATATTTTTAGGGTTGCACACAGTGACCAGTTGGAAATTTGGTAGGAATGAGACTGTCAGAGAGACCTGCCTTCCCTCCACAGAGAGACCAGGAAAACAGCAGTGGGAGGCAGGGTTCTCCCTCCCCTTGCAGGGATCTCAGTCCTCTCGAGCAGCCACCTACAGACAGCTGTGCTTGCTCTGCTAAGGCACCAGCTTAATTGGTGACATGGCTGTTTATCTTTAAAAATACACATTTGCCCTTCCCAGGCAGCCTGATGTCAAGGAACACAACAGCTCTGACCTGACCCAGAGATTATCAACAAAAAGCCCTTCCCTTGCAGTTCCTCACTCTCTGCCTGCCTTGGTGCAGTGTTTTGTCCTGGCAAGCCAAAGCACAGTCAGCTGTGCCACTCGGCAGGGAAAAAAATTTGCTGGAATTCATCCCAGTGCGGCACCCAGGCATCACCCAGAACTCTGACAATGCCTTACATAAATTGTGCTGCTTTCACCCAGCTCATGACTGAAGGATGGATTTTCAGAAATACATAAACATTGCAATTTGCAGATAAGCAGTACAGGTTTTATTGAAAACCCACTAGGCACCTACCCGCTCTAAACCCTGGGGTTGCTAAATGCTTTTGGAAATATTGGCCCAGAGATGTTTAAACAACATCCTCAACCCCCTCCCCACCCCTGCTACCCTAACTAGCTTCCACACATTTCTCCAACTGACCCTTGGCAGCTCCCAAATGGACTGAAATGCATTGCCTGGACTGAGATTTTTAAGGAAACGAAACAGCAGCTGAGAACATCAGTCACAACAAAGCCTGTTTTGGCAACATAGAGAAACCCTGGGTTAGGTCATGTGCAAATGCCACATGTGTGATCGCTCTTTTAGTCACAGACTGAAATTTATGCGTCTCATACAAAAATGACATCCCTTCCCCCCTTTGCCCAACTCAGTATTATAGGGGCTTTGAAGCTAAAACAGCAGAAGGGGAGCTGATGTGAGGGGGGCAGTTTTCACCATGTAGTTAAGTGGTCATCCTCTCATGTGTCACATGTCTCATGTGAGAGGGTGGTGACAAGGACTACATGGCCAAAAAAGCGTCAAGAGGAGACCATATCCCCAAACACAGACAGGCAAATGTGTGTGTGTATATTTGCCTGTGCATAAAGCACTGGCAGGATCCAGCTGTGCTTGCTGATCCTCCAAGAGGTACCATCAGAGCAAGGTTTTTATCCAGGAAAACTACATGCCTTTAAGCCAACAGAGAGACAGGCAGACATGGAAGTTAGGCAGGGCAAGTGAGATCCTTTAACACCAGAGTGAAGGCAGCCACTGCATGGAAAATGCATCTCTTCCAGTCTTGGCATGTAAAGGACAAAGGAATTGAACTATTACACAGAAAAGTGTAAGAGAAAAAATTACAAGTAAAATCATTGCTGTCAGGACACCTCCTTAGGATGAGATTTTTGTTTCATTTTCCCTATTTATTTTCCACTATGCAGGCTTTGTTTTTATTTTACAGCTGCTGTGTGGCTCCAGCAGTGCCTTTCTGCTTCAGGGATAAGGCTTTGAGCACCCACAACCAGCCTCTGTGGCCCCACACTTGAACAGGGCTCCTGGGATACACAGCTGGCCACTGAGCATCCCATGGCACCACCAAGCTTCTTGATGGGGGTATGGGAACTGAGTCAAGTTGTGGCCCAGGACGAGTCCAAGGCCAAGTGTTTAATAAGCAAAATAGTGGCTCAGCAAGTATCTGATGTGCATAATTCAATAAATAAGCTGTAAAGCCGCTGTTTGGATAATGATGCTCTTCCTTGTGTCTCAGACAAGACACCACTGAAGCTTTACAGAATCGAATTACTGTCTAGTTTTTCTAGTGCCCAGCTACAAAAAGATCCAAGATTGCTGGAAGGCTGGAAGGACACAGTAGTGCAGCCTATAACTCCTTAATTAAGAGTTATTTAGGATTTCTGCCATACAACTCCTGACAGGAAAGCAGGCCCCTTGTGCCCCCTCCAAGCATCCAGCTTCTAAGCTACAGCTCCCCTGAGGCTACAAATTCAGTAGTACAGCAAAGGAAGGAGTGGTAGGGTCACCCAATGGGGACAAAACTGTTAGAGGAGAGAAAACACCAGAACTCCACCAGCTCTGCCTGGTTCTGTATTTCCCCCAATACCTTGGTGGCAGCACAGCCATCTCTCCTTGGGCCAGGAGTAACATTCAGGTTTCAGGACTTGAGGTTGGAATTAACCTCTACCCTTTAGGGGTTTAAGGTCCAGTCTGCATGGGTGCCCTTAACAGTTGTGGGGGAACAACAGACAATGACTTGTAAAAGTCAATATATGTCACCTATTTTGACAACCTATCTTATGAAGATGACCCTGGGTGGGCTGGTGAGAGAATAGGCTTCAGAAAATATATCCAAGAAGCTAAATTACCTCTGTAGATAAAAGAAGATCAAACATGAGCTATATCTTTCAGACCTTCAGTTTGTCACTGGCTACCAACATCATGGGAATGTGAGTATACAGTAACAAAATGAGCTCTCTACATTGGACTGTCTTCTTCACCTCCTCTAAATCAAAGAAAAGCAATTAAATGACTGAAAAAAAAATTTGCTCCGCTCACTAGAAACCTCAGGAATGCCTGTTGCATTACTGACAGACCAAAATGTTCTCTATTTGCTTTGGGAAAATGGCAGCACACAGCAGACAAATTTATAAGGACAACATGTGGCAGCTTAACATTGCCCCTGCAGTAACACTGGCATGCACAGGAGAAGAAAGTCATCAGTAATTCTACTTAAGGGGAGAAAGGCAAAATGCAGGCCAATTAGCTTCTGAGGTAGCTCAGAAAACCTGGCAGCTGCACAAGGAAAGCAAAGAAATCAAGAGAAACACCAGACTGTGAGGGATCAGCCATGAGAAACACAAGCCAGGTTCTCAATCCTTCTCTAAATAATAACTTTGGAGCAGAGTTAATCTCTATGATAGTGATCTAATGTAATGCTATTGCTGTTCCTGAGCCCATAGCCAGAGATGGCTCTGCATGCCCCTGACTGTGCACCCTTGATCCCGTGCTGCCGAGACAAAAGCAGTACCCTGGCAGAAGTCAGCACTACCTGAAGGCTGCTATAACTTAGTGTGAGCTGCCACTGTTTCCATAAAGCAGCTCCAGCAGGTATTACTGAAAAAAAAGGAAACTGTGAGTGATGTCCTCATTGTCAGGCAGGAAGAGCAGGGAGAGACCTGTCCTTGCTCTGTGGCATCATGGAAGCCACTGTGACATTTCTCCATCACTGCAATGCTAATCATAGAACAGTTTGGTTTGAAAGGGACATTTAGAGGTCATCTGGTCCAATCCCACTGCAACAAGCAGGGACATCTTCAACTAGATTATGTTGCTCAGAGACTCTTCTGGCCTTACCTTGAATGTTTCCAGGGATGGCATCTACAACTTCTCTGAGCAACCTGTTCCAGGGTTTTACCACCCTCATTGTAAAAACTTTCCTCTTTAAATCGAATTTCAATCAACCTCTCTTCAGTTTAAAACCATTACCCCTTTCCTATCACAACAGGCTCTGCCAAAAAGTTTGTCTCCATCTTTCTTTGTGAAAGGCTGCAGTAAATTCTCCCCAGAGCCTTCTCTTCTCTAATGACGAGCTGTTGTCTGCATCTCAGTCTTAAAAATACTGGATGTCTTCAGCTCCTGAGCTGTTATATCATTTTTATGGGTCTCACACTCGTGGGATGCTGGGCTGCAGCACCCAGCCAGAGACAGGTACTACACACCACTTACCTCCACATGTCAGAACAGGTGGTGCAAGGAGATATGACTCAGACTGAAATGGAGGTGTTTACCTTGGGGAAAACTGCAAGGAAAAAAACCCACCCAGATTTAGAAAGCTTTTAACACCATAAATGAAAGGTGGGCTCACCACAACAGAGCTTGAGGTAAGTGCTGGCTGTGGGAATGTCCCTGGAGGGGAGGATGGCAGGGCAGGGGCTGCATTCCAGAGGACAGGTGCAGTGTTTCCCCACTCGCCCCACGCAGGAAGGTGCAGGCAGGCTGCAGCTGGGAGCAGACAGCCTCTGAATCCCAGCAGGACTTCCTTGTCCCTGGGATGAGTAGGAAAATGGAGTAAACAGCTTCTTGGGTGGAGCAGTCTGTTAAAGATTATTTCAAAGAAAGTAACAGGGAAAGCTTTACCCTTTTTTTTGCTGCTTCCAGGACATGCACGATCACAGAGCCGGAGCCTGACTCGCCATGGTGGTGTTAGTTCTGCCCAAGGAGCGTCAGCTCTGCCTATACCTCCAGCTCTGGATGATGGCAGCTCCCTCAAATGTTTCAAGGATCCCCTGAAGAGCCCCAGCCCTGCTCACCCACTCCTTGCCCTTGGTGCGGGGGTTAAAGCAGAGATCCTGCCATGTCCCCAGCACTCCGCTTCATCCCTTTCCCGAGGACAATCTTTGCTGCATTTAGAACTGCTGTTTCCTTATGAGCACAAACAGCTGCTGTGCTTTCCAGGGGAGAGCAACAAGCTGTGCCTGAAAGCTCTCAGGGGACAAGAGTCTTGTTTCACAGAGGAGAGGCAGACAAGAAAGCAAAGCTGTGAGTGACAGCCCAGCCATCAGGCCTGAGGAGAGAGGTCCCTCTGGGTCTGGCTTCAAAGAAATAACTGAGAAAAGACCAAGTGGAGAGCAGAAGCACTGACCCAGAAGGTGCCTGGCACCTCTGCAGGGGCTGGATTGGTGGGAAGGAGAGAGGAGAATAGCCTGAGAAGAGCTTGGGAAAAACAGGCATTTTCTCACACGGTGTTTAAATGGTGTTTGGTGCCTCTGTAGCACTGCATATGAAATATTCAGGTCTCTATTAATGCTAATATCTTTGTCCTCTGTTAATGAGCTGTTAATTGCAGCCTTCTCCTACAGCTGAACAAGCACCTTTAGGAGTGGGCCGTGTCACTGCTGAGGACAGTGGTGAGTGAAGCTGTGTTGGCTGCCTGTGGTGGGTTGGGCCAGAGGAAATGGCAACAACACCCGTGTGGTGTCACCATGACAGAGCAGGAGGGCAAATTTCGGGTTTGCCATCCCTGACCCTCCAGCACTGATACCTCCGCTTTTTTAGGAGAGGCTCAAAGCTTGCTCAGGAGAGGCCTGGGACACACTTAAGGCTGCTCTGTCACAGCTTTCTTCTCCCAGAACCCAGCAGTTTTGTGCCTCAGTTGAAGGTCAAGGCTTGCCAGCAGCTGGAGCAGCCAGAGGATAATATTCCCCTCCTTGTGCATGCTTTTACATGTATATTTATGTGTATCCTCATCCCATAGTGGATATCATTGAGATGCATTTGGCAACCAAGAGAGGGTGAGGGTTTATGCAGATGCTGAGAGAGAAGAAAACACTGTTAGACTGAAGACGGACAGGCAATAGCAATTTTGAAGAAAAACAATAACAATTTTAACAGTAGCTGACATTCTGTTTGGAAAGACAGCAGGAATATTTGTTATCTTTTCTGCCAGAGTGGCCCAGTCCTGATTTATTGATATTATCTTGAATATGACAGAAAACCATATTAATCTACTTGAAATGAAAACTTGGGCTTTGAGAACAGCCGTTGACACTTTCTGAGGGGCAAAGTGATTGAAATCAATCATATTTTATAACTCACAGCAGTTTCTGTAAACAACTCGGAGATCCAGCTGCCCCACTAGTACCAGGTTTCCATCAATGGCTGCACTCCAGCTGTCAGAAACAGCTTCTTAATTCAAGTTATCCTTGCAGTAATAGTGGCAAATGGGTAGAATCATATGACCTCCACACACATATGGCCAGATGTACAGTATTGTGAAGATGCAGACCTGACAGAAGACTAAATAGAATTTTTTATCCCAAGGCCAAGGCATACAAGAAGGTACTCCTGGCACATGAAGGGTGAGCTAGAGGAAGGAGAAAAGACTGAGTTGCACAGGCTTCAATGGGAAGTGACAGTCCAAAAACACAGCCATGGAGTAACTTTTGTGGAAGGAGCCTCTGGAATTCACTCACCTTTCAAAGAGGCCCAAGTTCAAAGTAAGAGCAGGTTGCTTAGAGCCATGACAAGCTGACTTCTGAACATCTCAGTTCAGTGTGGCAGTTGGCACAACAGAAGGAAGGGATGGCATCCAGGGGGACCTGGACAAGCTTGAGAAGTGGGCCCACATGAACCTGATGAGACTCCACCAGTCCAAGTGCAAGGTACCATACCTGGGTAGACACAGCCCCAGACACGAGTACAGAGGGGGAGAAGAGCCCACTGAGAGCAGCCCTATGGAGAAGGACTTGGGGGCTCTTGCAGATGAAAAGCTGGACACAAGCCAAGAGCATGCACTCACAGTCCACCCTGGGCTGAAACAAAAGCAGCATGGACAGCAAGTTGAGGGAGGGAATTCTGATCCTCTGCTCTGGTGAAAATCCACCTAAAATGTTGCATCCACCTCTGGGGTCTGCAGCACAAAAAAGAACATAGACCTGTTGGAAGGGGTTCAGAGGAGGGCCATGAAGATGATGGCAGAGGTCTCTCCCAATCCAAGCCATTCTATGAATCCCACCAGAGAAGGAGGTCCAGCCATCTCAAGGGGCAACACATTGCAGTGATGAAACACTGTCACTGCAATTTTTTTTCATGACACTTAACCCAAATGTCTCTTGTAGCATCTTGTGATGGTTGGATCTTGTTCTTTCTGTACCTTGTAGAAGAGTCTGACTCTTCCTTCTTTATAATCCCCCATCAGCCCATGGGACCCTGTAGTTATTTCTCCATCTTAACTGCTTTTATCCAGGCTGCACAAGCCTAATGCCCATCTCTTCTAGCCTCTCCTCATTTGTTGTGTTCTCCAGCCCCCTAATTGTCTTCTTGATTTGTCCCACTCCATCCAAAACTAGATACTTCTTCTCATGTGGCCTCAAAAGTGCCAAACAGAAAGGCAGGATGTTCTCCTGAGCTGCTGCAATGCTCTTTCCAGCAGTGTGGTTGCCCTCCATCCCTGCTGGGAGGTTCTGCTGGCTGCTGGGCAGCCTGTGCTCACAGGGTCCCCAATCCTCTTCCACAGAGAGGCTCTTAAGGCAGCTGGTCCCAAGCCTGTTATATGAGCTTGTTCTGTTCTATGTGCAGGTCTATGTTTGTCTTCATAAGTGTTTTCCAGTCCATTTTCTTTGATAGTTGAAGTCCCTCTGAATGACAGTCCTAAAGTGCAAGAAGGTGATCTTGTCCCACCACCATAATTTACTGTCATTCATGTCTCTTCCAATTTCTTTTTTCCTCCATGTGTAGTCTTTTACTTGGTTAGTATTGCATGTGAAGCTGGACAAAATGACTGACAGAATGTGCAAATGTAACCCAGCATCACACATTTTTCTTGCAAAGTAGCATCTCCATTTGTATGTCTGGCAGCACTGCCTGTGCAATTCCCTTCTGATTTATTAACACTATCAGCAGGAAACATCAAAAATTCCTAAGAAATACAAAAACCAAGACAGTTGTCTCAGCAGGTACCAACATCACATGCAATGCACATACTCTCCTCTATTGCTATAGCCACAAAAGTGGCTGATCATTAGTTCTTATCAACTTGTTTGCATATAGATACCCAGACGTCCCACTCAAGAGACTCAAAGAACAACATTTTTGTTTATTGTGGGTCCCAGGGCAGCAGAAAATCACCTTCAGCATTGCCTCAGCTCCGAAAGCCAGGGGATCTCTAAAGCATCCAGCTCCACATGGCACAGGGTCCCACACTTCCTCTGGGGTCATTAATCAGTGCTTCACTATCATGGTGATGTGGGGCAGATTGAGGAGAGACAGTGAAAGATGAAAAGTGTCAATTAGTGCTAGGTGAGATACAAGCTCCTGCCCACCACCACAGGGACTAGGGCTCCATTCCTGCTTGCCTGTTTAAAAACTTGTCTTATTTTACTCGTTCACACCACACGTGTCTTGCCGGGTGCACGTCTGCGGCTGACGGCAATCTGAGCCGTCTGCTGCCAGGTGTACAGCCACAGCCTGAGCTGATGGGTCTGATACTATACTTCTGACTCCTTCTGTCAGCAAAAAGTGACAAGGACAGCATCATGGTAAATCCAGAAGGTTAACAGAGAGATAAAACACCACTTGTGTATGGCAGCTCTTTACCGTGTACACTTACCACGTCTTTGCTTATGAAGTGCAAAGCACACAGGTACCAAGCACAAATATTTTGTTATTTCCATAATCTTCTTATAAAAAATAAACCTGATTTATATTGGGCTGAAATCAGAGACTTCAAGGAGCTAATTTTAAGTCCTCACTGTGTTCTGAATCAGTTTTGATTGAGGAAAGGCTCTTATGCCAGGCCCTCACTGTGGGTATGCAAGGAGGAATGCAGGGGTATGGGAATGAGAGCCTCCCCATGCCTGGGGTGGTGCACATTCTGCAGCCAGTGGGGTCAAACACAACCATCTCATCAATGGTGTCTGCTTGGCTGGCTTTGAGGCAGCACACTGGAATATCAAAGTACTTGGATCAGGAGAAGGTACATGCAGGGATGTGAGGAAAGTAACGAAATCAGCACGCTGCTGCAGCTGCCACAGTGCAAACCTCAGCTAGCTCAAATGCACATGCCAGCCTGCAAGCTCCTCTGAGTGAGAGCCATGTAATTAATTAATTAGTCAATAAAAATATTCACTAGTTATTGTCTTTTGGTCACCAGTCATCATGTGGAGATATATTTACCCATTACCACTAGAAAGGTACCACCAGAAAATCTTGACCCCACCCTGTTGACTGCTGACCTCAGCAGAGATCAGGTTTAGGGACTGCTGTATACCTGTGTGACCAGCTGTTCTGCCTTTTGGGAATGGTTGAACCAATCCAAACCTTTGCTTTGAGGAGATACTTGGTTTAGAGATAAGTCTGTTTTTCTTATGCAAACTGGATACCATTTACCTTCTGCAAAAGTTGGGCCCAGCCTTTTATTTCTCATTATCTTGGCAAAGGGATGCCAGAACTTCTTCATTTTCCATCAGCAGGAGCTTGGCAAAGTGGAGTTGACCCACCTGCCAAGTGCTTCCTTTCCCACCTGCACAGGAGTGTCAGCTCCACAGCTGATGACCTTAGGAGCTTCCTAGAAGATAGAAAAAATGGGTTACTTTTGTGTCCTGGTGCCTCACAACTGAGGCTGCAGTAACCAAGCATTTTAATACTTCCCATTATCTTTGCCTTGGAGAATGTTGTAATATTCCATAATCCATGTTAATTTGGATAGGAACAACATGCTCCTGGAATGCAATGCTTCTCATGCTCTAAAGTGCTCACTCAATTGCAATATTCAGAGAACTGAGTAATAGCAGTAATGTATAACCCTAATACAAACTATGTAGTGGCAGGGTCATCTAAATTGTGTTTCTGAACATATTCTTCATTAAATTCAGGTAGGAGCAAAAAGAAAATTTTGGCTCGCTCCAAAATAGCCAGCCCAGAACATGGACTTATGAGTTTTATCAATATCCTGACTGAACAGGAATTTGTTGGTCTTTCCAGAGCAGCAATGGTTATCATCTGTGCTCTGTGTTTTCTGATGAAGTTATTACTCCCAAGGTAGCATTTGTAATATATGACTCAATTTTTTTCCATTACTTTGTTTCTGTCTCATCAAATGGACTTGATCATATTATTTATGGCTCAAATCCAGACAGTTTTCAATGTGAATTACACAGACTTGGTACACATGTACCTAGTAATTAGGTAATTGCTGAGCATGCCTTCAAGCATCGTGCTTGGAGCACTTCTGCCCACTTTGCAAGCCTCATCATACATCAACATGCTTTGTCATATCAAATTAAATATTGAAGATGCCTGTACAAATATGGAAAAGACACAGCCATATCATCTCAGCCTGTAAGCACAGCAGAGGCTTAAACTGACCAGAACTCACTGGACCCAAGGCAGGAGAAAATCTTTGGCCCTGTTTGACACCAGAGGTCAAATGTGGCAGCTGCTGGGCTCCGTTTGAGTCTCACCATTTGTGAATCAGCCCTCTCTCCCCAAAGAGAGCCAGACCTGGTCAGCCTGCAAAGGAAGAGCAACACAAGTGACTCATAAGCGATGATTCACTCCTGCTGAGAATACAGATGTCCTGGTGGAGATGCTGCAAGTGCTGTACTGTGGAAAGCCCTTAGCTCACCAGAGGTTGTTGTCTGGATGCTCCTAAAGAGAAACACCAGACTTTACAGTGCATCTATTTCTACAGTGTTTTCTGCCTTTGCAATCCAGGGTAGGATGGAATCAGAGCCAAAGCACAGCTGATCTTGTACCTGTTTATGTTGTGTTTACCACTTCTCTCCTGAAAATAAAGCAAGGATCCCTTAGCCAAGCCATTTTTTCTCACATGCCAAATTTTGTGTGTTCGTTACACCTGGTGGCAAGTAGCATGGCCACCAGTGTCCTGAAAACAGTCTCTTGCATTTTATTTGGGAGTGTTTCAGCTTCTAAGGTAGTTTTTTAAAATGAATCTGAATATTAATACTTAATAATCCCTACTTGGACCCTTATTTCAAACACCACCCCAAATCCTACACTCTGCCCTTCTCTCTTTTACAAAGGAATAATTGAGAAGATCCTGTGCAAGCTAAAACACATTGAATTTCCTGGGGAAGCATTCCAGGTAGAGCAAAAGACCTAGTCCTTGGATCCTGGCCAATCTGAGAAGAAGTGCAGAGTGAAAAGGTGAATAACTCCCCATAGATAAAGTAAATAATGTTCTGAATTAGCAAAAGAACAAAAATAAGGCCTTTAAAGTTATTAAAGTGCATGACAAATTGTACCTGTAAGGTACTCACATTGATTATTGCTATTATCTCTTCAGGTATTGCATAGGAAGTTACTTGAGAGATGATTATTTCTGAAGTTATCCTGCCAGTGTCATCCCCTTTACCATACTTCACCCTGTCTAGTCATCTTGAAGACAATTGTTTGTGTTGTACCACAAAGTCATTAAAAATCAAACAAAAATACAGAGCCTGTCCTTAGCTGTGTTATTTCTGCACTATTATCTGGCCAGCCTCTGTACTGCAGGAGGCAAAGGTCCTGGGACAAATCATGTGTGACCAAACTGCCTTGTACCCCCATCTTCAACAGGGCAGAACCAACATTTTCAAAGAGAAGAGTGTTCAAACAATTTTTTCCCACTAGACAGCAGTGAGCCTTCTCTCCTGCACCCCATGTGCCTCTGTGGGGCTGGGCTCCTGTGATCAGAGGCAGAGTGATGCCCTCCAGACCAGCCCAGGGACAGCAGTGCCCCTCTGCAGCAAGGGCTGCTGCCTCTGGAACTCAGCCCAGATGGCCAAACTGCAACCCTGGAAGCTGCCTGGAAGGTTTGAGAGGTGTGGGCAGGGCTGAGTTTTCTCTCCATCCTTCACCACCCCTTGCACCTGCAGGTGCTGAAACCTGCACCTAGTAATGGCCATGTTCCCTTATTATTTTGGGATGCTGCCAGCTTTGGAGAAGGTTAATGAAAGAAAATAACGTCTGTAGCAGTTTGTAAGTGAGCTAATTCTAGAACAGACTGCTGTGGGTGAAGACAAGGTATATCTCTAGATCAACATCTCTCCAGATGCCAAATTCTAACCATCTGCTATGGGCAATTAGAGAAAAAGAAATCCTTAAAAAAATACAATCTCTTGCATAGAAAAACTGCAGCAGCCCAACTATATAGTTAGGTATCAGCAATCCCCAAGGTGTACTATTTATAGAAAACTTATGAAAATGAAGAGGAAAGCACCACATAGATCTCCTGCTTTACTCGAGTTCCTGTGTTTCCAGTACCATTAGACAAATGATATGAAAACCTGTCAGTAAGAAGTAACTTGGATATTTATTTTTAAAGAAATGCAAGTCAAACTAGTGAAGATGTTGTCTTTGCTGCCACACAGACATTATTCCAGGGTGTTGCCATGTAGATTTGAATCTTTCTTACTGCAGTCCACTGGCTTTTCTCAACAGCCTTTTTTTGAGTTGCCTGCATGCCTGTGCATTAACTGCTGGGTAGCAATCCACACAAACCCTGTACAGGTAGCACTCCTATGTAGGTGCAGGCAAAAACTTTAAGTGTTCTACATGGCTTTCACTGTTGCAGAGATGTCTGAGGCCAGAGACCACAGCGCTGAACTCGAAAACTCAAGAGGAGCTCTTCAGGCTGGCAGTGAAGAAGTACAAAAAAAGAAAAGAGAAGCAAAAGAAAGAAAAAAAAAGAGGGAAAATATTCTTGTGAACCCTACAAACTGAGCACTTAATTGCATTTTGAGTAAGGGTTCCTATGACATTTGGGAGAGATATAGCTTTCTTCATATCCCCCACAACACACACAAACACACACTTTAAGACACTGGACAGTATTTTTCTGTTGTCAGATCGCACTGAAGATTAGAACAAGCTTCTTTACTAATATATTATTACTGCCATTATTCAAGCAATTCCCTCTTTAGAAGTTATGAAATATGGATAATAAATAGAATCTGAATAAGCACATATTTTCTTTGTTATGTTAATGGCCTGGCTGAAGTCCACCAGAACAGGCTTATGTGTGTGACTGATTGCTTTGTTTCAAACCTCTGGATACTTTATACAAATGGGCTCAAAAGAGGGCACTTTGCACAGACCTGTTCATTTGGTGCTACCTCAGCCAGGAGAAGAGTCCAGTCTGAAAACTGTTTTTTAAACAAGACATTCTTACACTAATGAAAATAAATTCATAATTGGCCCTTGTGGGAAAAAAAAAATCCTAGCAATAGGCAACAGGAGAAGTGTCTTTGGGCTTCTCCTATAAAGTAGTGTATTTCTTATTTTTAGCAAAGCCCAATCCACAGACAAGAGATGATTCATATGGATGAGCCAGTTACTCTAATAAGTCCTAGTTTCTGGGATATGAAAACTTGACCAGACAATGAAAGCACAGTTAAAGCAAAAGCTAAAGCAATGGGTGCAATTCCTAGAGGTGACTAGGAATTTGGCCACTAAATTCTTTCAAGGTATGCCCACCACCTTGGTTTAGAAAAAGTAGTGTAAATAAAGTTTCCTTCAAGATTCACAGCAAAATTTTTTGCCTGATTTGAATGATGGAACAATAATAATATTCTCAGTTTCTCTGCCTCCCATTTTGGTGTCCCTCCATTTTAGCCTCTCCCCTGATCAGCATCCAGGTCTATAACCATGTTTTCTCAGACCCTGAGTTTTTAAGAATCTGGCAAAAGACCATCATGAACAATTTTTTCCCAAGAAGGAGCTGGACAGACCATACTGCTGAGTCTTGTGTGATGTTCAAACACCTGGAATTAGAGATGTAAGTGGCCAAAAAATATAACTGCTCTTCAGTCTTTGAAAATTTCTAAGAGGAAGTGAGATCATTTCCTGAAGTGTTTAAAAGGCAATGTCTTTTCATCCACAAAGTAATCATGTGAGCCCTGGCAATTTGCTTTGGAATTTGCTTTGCTTTTATGAGGTGATTGCATCCAGCAGGATTAGTAAGAGAAGCTACCCCAGATAATCTCTCCTGCCACATGTGATGTTCACCTCTCTACATGCACTCACAATGAACTACTATAAACATCTTATCAGAGCCTCCAGTTCCCCCTGCTATGGGAATTTGGGCTGGTAAACTCACCAGCAAAGTTCACTTTGGTGTTGTTTTACTGACATGGACTCAGAGCTTGTGAGAGCCTCCCCAGTGCCAGCCCTTGACACAGCAGCACTGCACACAGCCACACAGCACATGAGGAGCTTGAGCAGCTAGGGTAGGAATTCCATCACTCTGGACAAGGATCACACTTCATGTCTGAACTGGACAAGAACATCTTGGTTGTGTCCAAGCACATTTGGGTTGTGTCCTGTCTGTAAAGTCAGCTTTTAGCCTCACTTTCAAGACTGATCACAGAAGTGCCCCCTGGCATGAGTTGTGATATTGATGATACCTGGTAGAGGCATTTCCAGTACCTAGCTGGAGCATGAAAACATATTGTCTCACCTTATCTAGGCTACCAAAACCCATGCTGCTTTCTTTGCTCCCTGCAGCTCAGGGAGGGGTGCAGGGAGTGGGGCAGGGAGGAGGAGGCAGGACTGTTGTTCTAAGAATGTAAGGCACAACCAAACTCCTTGAAATCCTTCTCTTTCCCTGTCCTTTACTTTATTCTCAAGCCAGGAGTAGTTACTGTCTGAGCACAATATTAAGTCATCAAAGGTGTTGTGCCTGCCAAACTGTTCACTGAAGAGGGAGTTCCTTTGGGTGATGCTCCTCTGAAGCTTTTGTCTTCTCAAAGCACAATGCTGACACCACACCAAGTAACCAAATAAGAGAACCAGTTCCCAAGGATTTGCAGGTTGACTCTGCTTTTCATCCCTGTGTAAATCAATAGTAATGCCTGGGTGATCTTAGATCCCAGCTCCCAGGTGGAGACATTCCACCTCAGCTCCTAAGACAAGCAAGCACAAACCCTTGAGCTATAAAAGTGCAAACCATTTGATGAATTTTCCCATACAACTTTCAGAAGACATAAATACAGACCTGTTATTTCCCTTTTGGGCTGGACAGATCCCCTGTGTCTAAGGGAGGCACCTGGAAGTAACAAGAGAGAAGGGTGAGCCCATGTTAGACTTTTCACCCAAAGCAAATGCTGTCTGCTGTGCCAAAATTGCTGTTTCACCTGCCACATCCTGCCTGCTCTTTTCTTCTTTCAAGATCCCAGGCTGGAGCTGGCAAAGACAAGTGAAACTCTCTGTCTGAGCCATCCTGTGGGTGAGAAGCTTTCTTCAAGGAAGTTATTCTACTCAGGGAATCTGGCAGTCCATAAATCACAAGACTAATGTTCATTGTAAATTAATGCAGAATCAGCCAGGCAGAAAACTCCAGTGGCTATAACATTCCACATGATATAAATAGGAGTAGTTGCTTTGTACAACATGAAATAACCAAGAAACAATAGGGCATCTCTTATATTGTAGCTGCAAAGGCTCCTTCCATGCACCTGAAGAAAGTAATAGCATCATTTATTTCATGATCAATGTTTCAGCTTCAAAGGCAAAAATCAGCTTCTCCTTCTTGGGTAATCTCAGGTGAAATTGAGTTTGTTGTTCACCTCTTGCACTAGAGAGAGAACAAAGCTTTATGCATTGTTCATCTTTTATCAGCATGGAAAAAATAAATAGATTTCCAAACAAGTTTTCCTTGGCTCCAATTCATATCAAAGTACCACGGAACCTGTTAACAGGTTGAGGTTCAATGATGGACCAATGGAACCATCCAAATCTGACCCAAGGCTTCTCCAGGGTCAAGAGAGAGCCCTAAGGCTCAGGCTTGGAGCAGGCTGTCAACAGAATATATGGTGGGGATTGCAGTGGCTCTGGCCTGCAGGATGGTCTCCCCATCTCCTGCTCAGTTTAATCCAATTTCCCCTCCCAGGTGTGGCTGTCCAGGGGCTCTGGCACAAGCAGAGGAAACACTGGAACAATACTCATTTAAAGACCATCACTACCCCAGCTCTCTGCACCTTCAAGCAGCAGAAATCAGCTGCTGAGGAAAGAGGTATAGCTCTATGAACAAGCTGGATGTCTGGTATTAATGAGTCACATCACTGCTTTTTCATTCTTAAAACAAAAATTGGTATGCCTTTATGCACAGTGATGGTGCTTGTGTCACATCTGGCTAAGGCAATCTGCACTTTGGGTTCTCCTGGGAGGTGCCACAGCCTGCTCCACCTGGGATGGGAAACCACATGGGGCCTCCAACAGGGAGGTTGTTGTGTAAAAGCACATCAGGCCAGAGCTCCAGGAGGAAAAACTGAGCAGACTCTGTTACTCCCATGCTCTCCATTGCCTCCATGTTGTGTAGCTGTACTTGCATTCCCCTAGCCTTTACTTTCTGTTTTTAAAAATGTTCTACACATTGACAGTCAGCTGCCTTTGGAGCTCCCCTGACCTTCCCATGTGTGCATAACTCTTGCTGGTGCCTTAAACGATGAAGTCAACATCAGCTCAGTAAAAAAAACCAGATGAACACCCTACAAACAGGAAAAATGGAGGTAAATTGCACTGCAGAACATCCAGAGAACAGGTAACCATGACTCTGTGCTGAGGAATCTGCTTTCATTGCCCATCAGTGGCTCTATGGGTTAAATCAGCTGCCAGCTTGACCCCCTGTCTAAAGAACTGATGTTATTTGTGAAGGACCTCAAAGCCACAGCAAACAGGGAGTTACCCAACTCCACTATAGTCAGTGGGGGTTAGATAAGGAGGAGCACAGAGCTGAAATACTCCTGCTGTAGTAGGTGCAATAAGGCTTCATGCAACTCCCCTGGATCAGCACAGGACTCCTCTGGTCTGTTAGCTGACAAATGTGAAAGAGTTACATGTCTGGGGCCACTCGGACTGTGTGGCTGCAAATGCAGCATGGGGACTGCATGGCACCCTGCACCCTCCCACAAGAGAGTAATTGGAGAGGTGGAGATGACACCTCAGTAAATCTGATCATTCACAAATTCACAGAGCAGAGTTGGTTTTTCTTCTCCTTACTTGCTCTCTCCTTTATCTTTGAGTGTCATATTCCCCTCAGCAGTGGTGCAGCTTACTCCAAGACTGTCAATGACTCTTCTTAAGGCCTCAGGAGACGAGGCCACTTTGTGAAATCCTACACTCTCTAAATCTAAAAGGACATTTGATATATTGCTAGGCATGATTATAAAATATACATAGTCCCACATCTAGCCTTGGAAATACAGACCAGAAGTCAGGTATAGTGTGGCCCCCCCATTCTCAAAACAGGTCTCTACCATGAGACTTGCTGTGTATTTGTACTTAACAACAAAATGGGTGGGGGCAGGGGAGGACGATGCAGGTTTCTGCACTAGAAATCCAAAATATTGCATTCAGGCTTCAGCTGGTTTGGTTTTCTCCTGCAGCAGTGCCTAAAACAGCTTTCTGAAAATGGGAGATGGATGTTTTCTCAGTCATAATCAAAGAAACTCATGATTTCACAAAGACACTGTGACTGTGGCTGTCATCTGTGTGCAATGAGGCAAGCAAGACAAACATCATGTCTTTTGCTACTTATGCTTTCAGTGTGTCAACACATTCACCCATCTGCACCTTACATCATCCTGTGTATATTGGCTCAAATGCAATTATTTAGAAAATCTGTGGAAAAGTTGTGTGACCGAAAAGTTGAAATGTGGTATAATCCTAATAACTCTTGGGCAACAGCACAGAGCTCTTATCACAATCTCTCCACGCATTTGATTTTGCCACTAAATCCCTCATGCTCTCTCAGGCTAGTTATCCTTAGAGGCTGGAGGTCAGGTTGCATCCAGAATGGAAGATTCTTCCCTGATAGTATGTCCAATAAGAGGGAGATTCCCTGCCTTCAGCAAGTCTTTTAAATGAGATTATTGATTTCATTTTGCAAGCGAATCAAAGTAGATCACCTGACCAAGAGTGCTGGGATTTCATTTGAGGGGTAAGGACAAAAGGTGAAAGTTTTTCCATGAAGTGGTAAACAGAATGAGCAAAGAAAGACTCCTCCAGTTTTGAAACTCTCAACCCTGTTCTGGACAGTTTTGGAGAAAACCAAGAGGAACAGAATCTCTGTTTCTTATAGCAGTTGCTTAAAATTATGTAAATTTTCCTACAACTAGGTTACCTTCCCTACATTGGTTATCAATCTAGGCACTGAGATCTGTAAGTTCAAAAGGGTCTTCATCTCTGAAACGGTAGAGAACATAAGAGGAAGGTGAAATGATATGAAATACAGGAGAGTGCCAAAAAGAGATTCTCCTGTGACATTTGACATTTAAATTGATGCACCCCCTCGTAAACCTGGCTCTGCTATTGGAGAAATACTCATAAAAGAAGAAATACTTCACAGTCTTGTGAGAAGCAACTCATTTTGGAGAAACTAATATGGTCTCTTCACAGGGGATTTCATACACATTGTTTCCATAATTGCTGCTGGATTATGGATCATTTGTGCCTGGCCCCAGTACATTCACCTATGGGGTAATGGGCTCTATCAGCAACAACAAAGATGCTCTGCCCTCTGTTTTCTGGAGGGAGTGACAGAACTCAGGCTACACAGAGCTGGGCATGATTTCCTGCCACAGCACCAGTTTACATCAAAGGCATGATGGTGTTTCCTGCCAGACTGAAGGCAGTGCTGCTTGATGCCTGTTTCTATTTAGGGAGTGCATGTTGTTCTCTCCAGGCTCTGAGACTAAACTGCAGCAGCCTGGCCTGCCCCAAGCACAGCTCCATTTCAGTAGGTCAAAATAACTACATTCCCAGCCAAAGTCTTCCACAGGTATAAATGGGAGGGAAGGAGGGTGAGTTTTAACCTCTGGACACGTTGGTGGATGAGTCACTCCAGCCTGCTGGGATTCCAATCCACGGCACATATCCCAGGCTACAGTAAGGAAGCCCAGGGCATGAAGAGGGGGAGGCAAGCAGGCCTGCTGCTCTTTCAGCTACTCTGGCTCTTGTGATCCTGGCTCTGTTCCCCAACATAATTTCCATTACCTTGAAGAATGATACAAACAACTTCAGTAACATAATCAACAGAGTATGAAAAAGATGCAGAGGTGATTCAGTATGTTGGTGCTATGGAAGCACAAATGTACCCCAGTAGTTCCCCTTCTCTCCAGTTCCTGCACAGCCAGAGGGACTCTGAGCACCAGCCTGCCTTGCAGTAACAAAGACAGCAAAATTCCCCTTAACATATTTTCTACAACTGCTGTATTTGGCTGCTGATGGCTCCTTTTGGAGTGGGCAAACCCAGAAATGCTCCATTGTTTCACATTGCTGTGCATTAGAAATAACCAGAGGATTTAATTTCAACTCAGCCGAGTTTTGTATATTTTTGCCCTTTGCAAAATTTCATCTGTGGAGTGGTATAGGTAAAATTCCCTGTTATTGCCTATTTTCTTGTTTGGTGGTGCTTTCTGCTTTGCACTTTGCTTTTGCAGGGTCATTTATAAACCGGTCACAACAATGAATTCATTTACTGTTTACTTGAATCATGTAGCATATTGAGTTTCATTACAAGTATCCAGAAAACATTTTTCCTCCGATAATCCTTTATGGTCTTAACATTCAAGGATCAATTTGTCTCACAGGGGTCAGAAATTCAATGCAGCGTGACAACACCCTCTTTTTCCACTTATTATTATGGCAACATCCTCTGGTACCACAAGTGTTAAGACTTGCATAAACATTCTAATTTGAAAACTTATTTTGAGAGATCTGCAGCTCAGTCATAGAGATTTGCTGTAGGCAGTCCTTGTCATACAAATATTCAGCCTAGAACTAATTTTCTTTAACATGTTTTAACATCTTCCAAAACAAACAAAGGCTTCAGCACTTTTAAAAATACAGATCTCTGTATCTTGATCAAAACACAGAACTTGATTCAACAATGAGTAGCTGTAGTTTGAAGCTAGCTTGAAGCTAATATAAAGTATAGTAAGGTTAAGTGAAGTGAGTTATTCTAGAGACTGGAATAACACAGTAGTAGATCAGGCTCAAAGTCACTTTATTATTAGATACTCTGTTAGGGCCTCAACTAGATTTTGCTTTAATATCAGCTTGAACTCAGCAGAACTCTGCTCCTCAGAACAAAGTGTCCAAATAGGATAGAAAACCTGGTTTGTAAAATCTGTTTCCAGGTGATCATATATCATTTGCTGAGGCATCCAACAATGCTTCAAACTTGTTTCAGCTAAGATAAATTGGGTGAGTGCATCTCACATCTCCTGTTTTCACTTATTCAAAATGAAAAATCACTTTCAAGGGGTAATACCTTGTGTCAAACACAAAACAGGGCTGACTTCAAATAATCCAAACTCTGATCTAGCTTGTAGCTAAAGCAGGTCAGGGTGTTTTGCAATTGCATTTTGTTCAAGATCTTCATAACATTCATTTAAACATCAAAGGCAACAAAAGCAATGAACAATGAAAAACTCCAGCAGATATGCTATACTGCTGAACTCCACACCTGTGCTCCTTTTCTGGTGCTCCACTTGTTCTGAAGGGAGAGAGAAAGGAAGTGTCAGAGGGTGACTCACTCCAGAGGAGCTCTAGGATATGGTCCGGCTGAACCACCTTCTGCAAACCCTTGTTCTCCCTCTCCAGCTATTAAGAAAATGTACATGGTGAGTTCAGATTTAGGAGGCTTCATCCAGACAGATCTTTGAGAATCTGTAGCAGAAACACAAGTGAAAGGTTTCCTACCAAGCGCCCTTCTTGGATTTGCAACAAATAGCAACAGCATGTTTGGAAACAAACTAAAGAAGTTTATTTTCCTTTCAGTAACCACACTCCTCTGGGGAGTTTCAGCAAACGTGCATCTCACAGAAGGTGTACACATGTGTTTTATTACTTCAATTTCTGCCCAACACCAACATTTTTAACTCTATTTATCAGTATGCGTGCCTCTGCAGAGGCGACCTTGTGGCCATCTCCACAAACGACATCAATAGCAAACCATCAAGACATCTCCTTTCCCCAAACCATTGCCAGACAAAATCTCAGATATAATTAAAAAAAAAATAAAAAAATAAAAAAAAAAAAAAAAAAAGGGGGGGGGGGGAAGTTGCATATCCAGAGAGCATTGGGGCTGGTGGGAAAGAGAAGGAACATGGCAGAAACTACAGTTATGCTGCATGTCTCTGGAAAATTGGAGTAAACAACTGTCTGGTAAAGCTTCAACTGGAATATTGTGTTCACTTTTGAACTCCCAGTATGAGATGGATGATAATAAGCTGGAGAGAGATCAGCAGAGAACTGCTAAACTGGTCAGGAGCCTTAAGGCAAAAAGTGGCAGTTGAGAGAATTGAATTGTTTAACCTTTTTTAATCTGATAAAGAAGAGTCTAAGGGATGATTTAATAATAGTCTACAACTATTTTGGGGGGTATTTACACAAATGAAACAAGCCAAAATTTTGGCACTGCCAGCTGATAGCAAGGGAGAACATCCAGAGACTGTGGCTGGGATGGATGTTGGAAAAAACTTCCAGCTTTAGTGGCAGATAATACAGGGTACTCAGGGAGGTTATGGAACCTCTGTCCTTGGAGGTTTGTAAGACTTAGCTAGACAAAGCCATAACCAACATGGTAAAATGGCAGTGCTGCTTCAGGAGCTTGGACATGATGACCTCCAGACATTCCTTCCAGCCAAAATTTCTGTCACAAATCCTAAGTCCTATTAATTGACAGTAAGTGCAACAGCTTCAAAAGGAAATGTGGTTCCTCACAGGGGAGGAAAAAATGTCTCTGCCTGTATGAAAAATGGACTCTCAGCCTTCCAAATCCATACAGACCAAATGATGTAAATGCACTTAGAGATGAAAGACAGCATTTACTTTTCTGGAAATGTTGTCTTAGCAAGTTTAAGGTCATCAGATTATTTTAAGAGAACGAAAAGCAGCTTCATTAAAAACCAGCATTCTCCATACTTCCTGCTCAGAGTTGGAACATAAAGCCCCAGTCATGAGAGGTTCATAGAGAAGGGCATTTTAGACAGTATAATACCTAATACACATTGGGAGTTAAATATACTTTCAAAGGGATAACTATTCAGCTGTACAGGCCACTGTACATTAGAAAAGATACTTCATGCACTTTAAATAGAGATATAGCTCCTATGGTTACTCCCAAAATAACCTAGAAATCCTGAATTTATTTGTCTGCCACTAGAAAAAGTTCTACAATAAAGTTTGAATCATCTTGTGGCTTCTGCAAAAACTTGTTTAAAACTAAAACCATACATAAAAAAACCCCAAACCCTAAAAAAATCATATATAGCCAGTGAAGATCATGTGGCCAAGAAATAAGCCTTTCCTCAAAGTATGTGAAGTTTCTTGTGCCACTTTTCCCTTTAGATGACTTTAACGAGACAAAGCTGTCTACATTTTTTCAAGCCCACTTGATTTCTTGCATTTCCAGCTGTGATCCACAGTTCGTGCTCAGTACTGGTAACACCAGATTGTCCAGAGTTACCATTATATGACCACAAGCAAATGTTTCAAAAGCACTTAGGTAAGTGGGAAGGACATGATCTCTTGTGTTCCCCAGAGTACCAGGTTGGAAGTGACCTCAGTAACCATCTGGTCCAACCTTTCTTGGTTGGTCTGGATGTGGCACCCAGTGTTTGACCACTGAATGTGTGCTGTGTGTTGTGGGCAGTTTGAAAGGCTACAGGAGCACAGCACAGGGGCTGTCTGCTTTATTCCAGCATGCAAGGAAGAGGAGCAAAAGAGAGAAGGGAGCCTGCAGGCCAGCTGGGCACTCCCAACAGGAATGGGAGACTTGTCTGTAACAAAAGGGCTCATAAAATCATCTGCAAGACACTAGGGAAAATGACACTTTCCTCAGGTGCCAGATGGGACTGTGCAATTTAGGAAGTTGCTCAGAGCTCCATAACAGCAGGCAGAGGAAAAAAACCAGCCCTTATGGGTGGGGAGGAAAAAATTGATTGTGAACATTGGGTAAAAACAACTTGTCTCCAGACTCAGAAGACCAGAGTGTCTCTGTCAGCAATTACCTTGCTCTCATCTGTATTCTGATCAAATCAAGTATTAGACACTAGACAGCCTTTTGATATTTCTGGCATATTCCCTTCAAGGAGAAGGTGCAGGTGTATCTGCAAATCTGATGCCTTTGAGCATCTGCCTTTAGTGCCAGCACAGCTTAGAGTGAGCTTAGAATGCTCGCCCTCATTCACAGCACCAACTAACGGATTCATGCCATCAACAGTAACTGAATATTTCCATATAATTCTAAGAAGTGCAGCTTGGGCATTTCTGATAACTTTCTTAGAGATGAAAAATAGTGATTTTTATGGAGGGAATTTATAGTGTTTCTTGTAAAATGTGGACAAATCATTATAACCATATTGTTCCCATTCACTGCAATGGGGTTTGCTGTACACAAGGTGTGACAGAGAAACTGTGATGCATCCAGGAATTATAGACTGGCTTGTTACATATGCAAGCCTAGTCATTTTTCTCTTCTTCACTCTAAGAGGATTATGAAAGCATCTCTGCAACATTATAAAAACACTTTAAAGGGATGCTCCTCCGTGTTAGTCTGCAGATTGATTTCACTCTCCTTAGGTTTCTTTCAGACTCTCTTTTAGATCATGTTTGATTTATCAAAAAAAGAACAAACCAGACCAACTAAAAATAATCAGCAGCTGAACAACAGTAGGATGTTCTGCAATAACAAATTAGGACAGACTGGAAAGGAAGGTACTGACACGCAGTCATAGCAAGGATTCACACTTAAAAAATCCAAGAAGATTTCATGCTTGAGCCTTAATAAGGCTCTTCAAGATGATGAAACTCTCCTACCAGCATCCCTTTAAAGTTTCTCTGTATAAACATCAACAATCCTGCTGGACAATTGGCGAGACATTAGGAGGCTTATGGCATGCTGTGCTGTAAAGCTATCTAGTTTTAAAGAGCAAATGACTCATTTAATAGATATGGTTCTGTTGAAAGAACATTCTTCAGAGCTTAGTAAGATGTTTAAACCACATTAACATTAGAAATCAATAAGCCAAACCACTGTGGACTACTGAGGTCACGGTTAATAAAGAATGACTTCAATTTTATTTTCATATCCTGTTTTTGGTCTAATCACTTGACCTCATTTTAAAATATGGTCTGGATGTAATTCACCATTCCATACAATGAGACTGATTCTTTTCCCAATTTTACTGTCTTCAGTAATTTCCATTATATTAAGTTTGATTTACACTAGAGGAACTGAATATATTTTCTGATTTTTAAAGGAAATCAGCCACCCAGTTTACAAAGCACAGCTCAATTTAATGGTGCCATTTGGACCTTTTCTGGCTACATGATATACAGCCTCTGTTGGCTATGTGACATACAAATTTGTAGGAATGAGCCCATTGTTTGCTTTCTCCTTTGAGTGACAGATAACTCATCCCTCATTGTCCAAACTGTGTAGACTGCAACTGATGGAATGGCATTTCCCCCACTGGAAACAAGGTTGCCTCTGGTCTGCATACAGGCTGAAAGCACGCTAAACACATTTGTAAATTAATTAGAGCTTATGTTGAAGATGCCCTACTCATACATGAGTATTTCAGTATTTCAAACAGGCTTTGAATTGTTCAAGTATTGAGCCACCCTGAAGTTCCATGCTAAGCTTTCTGATAGGAAAAGACACAGAAAAGAACATCAAAGGATGTTTGTACCTTTACAAAACCCCATGTATTTCCTAAAAAATGAAGACATTGCAGTCTGAAGGAGCTTTTTGTTTTGTGCTTGTTTTTATTGAATCCCCTACTGAGAAACTCCGTTCTTAGCAAACGAAAGGAAGACCAAGAATCCAGAAGCTATGTGGCAGAAGAGAGACAGTCAGCCTTGAGCACAAACAGCCTTAAGTTGCACTAGTGCTAGAATATACTTCCTGGAGCTCTGGTCTTACACACAGGAGAAACATTGCTCCTTGGAAAAAAACACTGTCTTGGATTTGGACAAGGGATATCCATCATCTTGAATACAATGTCTGTGCAGAGGCAGAAACACAGAACTGACAAGAATACAGATACCTCATGTTTCCATTAAAAAAAAAAAAAATCCTTCAGAATATATTATCTATCAAAGTTATGCCTGAGCTGAAAGCAAGACTATATTTTAGTGGTAACAAGAATCTCAGATGACCAGACTACTACTTGCTACTGGACAGCCCTGAGTCATTTACTTATGCTATTATTAACAGCTCTTATCACTCAATTGTTTACTTTCATATGTTTCAAAATAGGAATCAAAGAAAAAAAAAAAAGGAACGCATATTTAACACTTTAAATTTGTGTTCAGTATAATCAAGCCCCACAGCTTAAATTCAATTGTAACTATCCAAGTTTTGCAAACCTTCTCCCAGGTTTCTGGTCAGGGCTAATACATGGGTTTTCTCATGGTTCCAAACATTGGATTTACAAAACATAAAACAGGTTGTGAAAATTTCCTGATCTTTTAAAGTTCTAGTCTTTGGACACAGAGTCATCAGTTGATATATTGCCCACGATTACTACTGCTGCACTTTACATACCCCACTTTTTGACATGGCATGCTTTTGTCTCCTTACTTTCCCATAATCACTCCTCAGAATTAAACACTTCCAGCTGATGTCTGGACACATGGGCACCTGAATTGGTATCAACAGCATACTCAGCAATTTTTAATTTTTAATTTTTTTTTTATTACTTTGGTCAGAAAATGCTCATCTGCTGTTTTTTGGCAGCAGCTTCAGCTGTGTCTGTGTTACTACACTGTTAATAAATGGCTTCATGGAATGAGACATCTGGGACTCTGCCATGGGAAATCCAGGGTTGAACTGGAAAGGAAATCTGGTCTGGCTGTGTGAGGGGGATATGTGGGAGCCAAGTGAGGCACCTGTCAGCTTCCCCTGGAGCCACTTTTGAAGGGCTTCAGTCCCAGCAGTGAAAGTCTCTGGCCTTGGGAGTGTGGCTGCCAGGGAATCTCATGAATAGGCAGACTGGGATGTTTCCTTAACAATGACCACTCCTAGAGTAATTCTGTGATGCTGTACAGCAAAGAAGCCTTTACACAGCTGTGGTTTATGGAACTGCCTGAAAGATCTCCAAAACCTGGGTTAGCAACATCCTGAATTTTCCATGTGTTCCACACTTGTTGCTCATGTAAACGTAGTCTTTGCCTTCGTGTGTCTAAACCAGGCATTTTTTTTGTGAGCACAATGCTTCCAAGAGGATTATTCTTAAAAAACTCAGTTAATTAAAACATCCAATTAAATGTCCTTTACCTATGCCAAAACCATATTATGGTCTCTGATAAATATTGTATTCCCATGTCATTAAAACACTAACAGCCAGGCTAAAAACTTTTCTCCATGGTGAAGGTTAATTAAGGAAGAATCCAACACAACTGCTTTTACCAGCAAACAAAACAGGAGATCTACAGACAAAGCTTTCTGTCACTTTTGGAAATCAAATGTTTTCAGTTGGATGGGAAAAATGGAAGAAATAACTACTGCAAGTCCTTTTTCTACACACAGTTATAACTGCTGGTTTTCAATAACTGAGATAAAGAACTAAAATGACTATTGGACTATAAACTCTTACACAAACCTCATAGTGTCCCTTCAGAGCCAGCTTACCCTCCAGTTCATTTCAGTTAGCACAGCTTTTCAAAGGGAACAGACCAGTCCTCACAGAAACATGTTCACAGACAAATTGCCCAAGTTGTTCAGCACTGTTACTTGGCAAGGTCTCCAGCCAGATGGGTTTGCTAATGACTTCTGTAAGGTGCTTAAATCAGAAGCTACTGTTGTAACACATGACTGCCATGTTTAATTACCCTGTTAATACAGCTTAGTGGATATTGTTTGATATGTAAAACTCAGAGTTTTTGATGAAAAATACAATACAAAATGGTCTTTTAAATTTCAATGTAAGGATACCAAAGGCTTGATTATCTGCCCATATACAAGCTGTCCTAAGAAGAGTCTCTCAGAACAACTGTTACAGCAGTGATAGGTATTTGTTCAATTCATAAAACATTTCTCAGCCAATGTGCACTAACAGTGGATATGGAATTTTAGTTGCAAGAGTTGAATATATTTTTTAATTATTCAACATTTTTCCATAGGTTTGCCTGAATGCATTCAGCAGCCAAGAGGGAACTGGGATAAAATTATGATCTTGAACTTTTTATTTTTTCCCTCATGGTAACTCACATGTGCTCATTGGCTTCATTTCATTTTGTAAAGGTGTCCTTTTTTGGTGTAGACTTTAAGCTCAGTACTATACACAAAGCATCCCACATGTGCTAACACTGCAATCAAATCCTCAACTGCTGACACAAGAAGATGGCAAGTTATTTCCTGCTACAACTAACACATAAGGTAATATAAAGAAACTGAACCTCTTCTGAACATTTTCTCCAGCATGTGTTTGTCAGTAAAGCAGGAATTTTTTTTCTCTGAGGCCACTAATCAATGCAAATGAACAGCCCGAACAGCTTTTGTTCAGACTGGGGAAGGCATCTCCTGGGTTGCAGGACAGGGTGCACCAAAGAAATTCACTGTAATAGTGGTGGCAACCCTTCCTTGGTAACAAGGGATCCTGACGGCTCTGAGGGGCTGAACTGTCTCTGGATGGAGAGCCCAGAGACTGAGCTGAACAGAAACCCGAGTTACTACTGGTAACAATGATTAAAGGTAACACAAGATAAAATATTTCAGGTTTAGATTTTTAACATTTATTAAAAAAGCAGGATGTATGTTCATTTCAAATTAAACAGTTAAAAATGTTAAAGCATACAAACAAATCAATTGTGTACTAGCAGCATCCAATTGTTAGAATTTTCTAGAACTCCTCAGTACAGTCTTGGCAAGCTCAAAATATTCCAACTTGCAACCAACTGACCTCACCATAGTGCAGATAAAACAAACTTTATAAAAACAACAATTTAAGGTTAAATAAGCTTAAATAAAGGTGTTAAATACAAGACACTTGATCAAAGCTTCTGTACAAAGATAAACAAATTTGGCATTGTACAACTGATTGGCTGGCTCACACCATACATGATTTCGATAGTTAAGCAGTGTAACTGTTTAGCCGAACATCAACTATACAAAAGTAACTGAAGTTGGGAGTGGGCTAACCCCAGTGAGCCATTTACAAGGCATGTGTATTTTTAGAAAATCAGAACACTGTTTATATTCAGGCACCATTTGTTCCTGCAAATAAATAATCTCTAATGTATCTGCATCCAAACTAGTGTTAAACACGTCAGTGCTAACATTTTATAAACACAGCTCTGTGACTATTCACTATACCTCCATTCTTATTGCTATGACAATGTGGACTGTGGAAATAAAACTACTGTACATACAAAAAAATAGAGCACCTTTTAAACATTAAAGTATATGTCTGGTTATTCTTTTTATCTTACAATACTGAAGCCCAAGCTAATTTAAATTGCTTAAACATCTTCACCAGCGCACCTGAAATGCAGGAACTAAAACCCCAAATATTCCTCTTCAGGCAAGCCCCAGCCAGAGCAACTTCTAAAAATGTCTAAAATGACACTAAGGATTTTTTACATTCATCTGCACACAAACAAGTATCTGCTATTCTCTGCTTTCTTCATATGAATTTAAAGACGGGTTGCCACAGTTCTCTCTCCCTTTCAGATGAATAAAGCTGGACAGAAAACGTAGCAGAAACACCTAAAATGGATTGTGAACACAGTGAAAGTATTACCCTGCTAATTCAAAAGGTACAGCTGTTACATTGTTCAAATAAGTATTTTGCAGGGCCCCAGCCATTAGGATTTTTTGTCTATTGTATTAAAAAACCATTCTGTAAATTTCCTCAGTTGAGCGGCTGCCGTCTGAGACTCCTCCTGAAGTCTCATGTTATCTTGTCTCAGGTGCTGTACCTCTGCTTGGAGAACTGCCTTGTCCTGTTTTTCCTGGTTAACAAAGATACAAGTTAAGCAAAGTGAGTAGTTGTGATGACAAGATTTATTTTTGTTGTTAATATTTCTATGCAAGTCATAACAGCTATATTTTGTTCAGCTCCCTAATTCATTCTGACAACTGTTAACTCTAGTTAATTCCCCAAAAATGCTCCAACTACCTCATTCATTCCAAGAAAATACTGCAAGCTAAAAAGAAAACTAGATGTTGCTTCCTAAGAAAAATTAAAGGAGTTTACACCATTTAACACACACACACACAAAAAAATCAATCATTAAAAGCATAAGAAGCTTTTAGCTATACTAAATCATATGTGAGAGCCCAAGTCGTAAGTAATCGATTTCAAGCACATGTTTAAGGAAGAAAAATATCTAATTTCAATATTTTTCCTTACATGATTATTTTCTTACCAAAAGCAGCCTCATTTCTATTACCCTGGCTTATCTCCAGCTCAGAATTTTGACACCGAATGAGGCACAAATTAAGTCGTTGCTACATGACCAAGGTAACACAAGGCAACAAGGATGACAAAACCGGAGTGCTAACTACTTAGCAATGGTGCCCTGTCCATATCTCTATCCTTTGTTAAATCCAAAGTACCATAAATTAAGTGTTTCTTTTTTTGGGTGTGACTATTCGTAGGACAGTTTTTCTGGAGTGAAGACCCATAAACTACTTAGCATTGGGCCAACTTCCTCACATAACCATTCCCACAGGACCTTCTGCACCTCAATGTTCTGAGCAACCACTCAGCTCTACTGTCTAGTTTAACTGATGTACTTCTTTCAAGCCATTGATGATAAAATAAAACTACCAAAACTGGAGAGTAGTTATGGTGCTAATGGTCTCTTACCTTTCTCAGGTCAGTTTGTAGCTGCCGGAGGATGACTTCCAGCTGGTTTACTTTTCCAGTCAGAGTACTTGGAGCATGTTCCCTGTAAGGTAAACCACTACCTTCATGCTGAGTTAGTGAAAAACATTTTCCTCCCACTTTAGCAGAGTTATACTTTTAGTAACAGCAAAGGAAACCAATCAGTTCAGGCATAGCCAGGAAAATAGAGACAAAACCCAGCACCAGTGAAAGATTATTACTAGAACATAAATCCAGTCCTGCAGTAACTGAAATACGACACTGCTTCTCATGCAAATCAGGCAGAAGCAACAATGATTTTAAGAAGGAATGTTTTAGGAATAACTTGCACATACTATCACAGCACAAGTCACACTCACTGCTCCATGGTGTGCAGGCACAATGGCTAACAAGCTGCTTTCTGATAAGGACTGCACTAATCCAAGCAAGATGCAGCAGCAATTACTGCAAACCAAAAGAGCTGTAAAGAGTTCTTTTGTCTGCTGTGCACTAGCATCATTTTCTGTAAAGGATAAACCTGTGGCTTAATGGAGACAAATATTTTGTTTAAAGGTCAAAACACGTAAAATATTGCCACAGGTTAATCAAATGCATGACTGAAGGAAAATACCGAGAATAGCTTCTGTTTTCTGAATGACAATGAGCACTATGAGAGACAGTTTCATGTACATTAGAGATGCAATTAGCCATCATGTGAGTAAAGGTGTCTAAAAGAGAGCAGGTGAAGAGACAGGCTTTACATACAAAGCTGAATCAGCTACTTCATGCAATTGCACAAATCCGACAGGTTTGCCATGGCTAAAAGGGGAACATCTTTAACAGTCTTTTGCAATCCTTACTGATCATTAGCCTGGGGAAAGATATGGACTTAAAAGTCATTACAATAAATGTGCTTTACCATGTAAGCAAGCTAATTTGTGTAAAATTGGTTCAAATTAAAATGTGATAGTCTAACAAGCAGAAAGACTTTTCCCTCCATTTCCCCTTCCTCCATTCCTACAACTGAAGAGCAAAACTAATCAAAGATGTGTTTTTCTTTTAAAGTGTAGTGGTTGACAGATTATACTGCTGAATCTGTATAACAAGAATAATCTTTAAATTAAGAAGTATACTCCTTAGAGCAGGATAGGTGGAGAAGCAGCGAGGGAAAAACGAATCATTTCTCCCAGAGCACTGGGAAGAATTTGAAGAATTGGGTAGCTAGGCACAAATTCTGCAGTCCTTTGTTACAGATTCTATTGATTATTTTCCCTCTGTGTAAAAGCAAAATTACGTGTTTGCAAATAGCTAATAGTTGCAAAGACAGGACAGAGCCTGTTCCAAGGCTTGAGACATTTGCTGCCAATCAGCTTACTGCATCCTACAGAGCTGAGCTCCTGTTACTAGTTCCATTAAAATGAGAACAGAACTAAATGTAACAAAATTTATTATTGTAAAGGAGGAATACAGAGAAAAATTTGATGATCTGAAACTCTGCATCTGACCTTGATCTGCATTACAGACCTACTGCAGTGAGAGAGAAGTTGATTTGAAGAAACATTTTTCAAAATTAAAGAAATTATAAGTCAAGGCAACAAGTCTGCCATCAAACAGCCAGGAAACATGCATACAGGCAATTCAACATGCAACATCAAGAGAAAATCTTTCCTTAAAATACTTTTGTAAGAAATCTGCTTTAATTCTGACATACCCAGCATCCTCAAGAAAATCTTTTCCATCTGGGGGACTCTCATCCAAAGGTAACTCTTGTGCTCCTTCCAAGCCCTGAGCTCGCTGCATATCATTCAAGGTGCAAAAAGAGGCTACTCTCTGATCTGTAAAAAAGTAACATAAGGATACCTCTGAAACTGGAGAAAATAAAAGGCTACATTACAGCCATTATCCTGGTTCAGTTAGCAAAGCAGATGTAGGCTTCTACAGCTCAGCTTTGAAGATAATCAGCAAATATATGTATACCAACTAGTTGGCTTCCCCACATCTGCATCCAAAGGCAACCCCAAAGCAAATTTTTAATGTCTATCAGCAATATGACAGTTTTGTCTGGACCACTTAATGCTGATATGAACAGTAAATTGGTCTTGATGAAATATGCAGAAAACCATTACAACTAATGACAATAATAACTCAGCAAAATTTTTTTGCATTTTTTCCATGGACTTAAAGCCCTCAGATTCCTCAGAACTCTTCACTGTCCTTTTTGTACTGCTTTACTCTCTCAAGCAACTGCAGAAGCTGATGGTAATCTGCATACTTGAAAATCAATAAATTCACATTATTTTTATCAATTGAGTTTTTATTATAGGTATTACTAAGGCACTCTGTTATCTGCATTGAATTTCACTAGAACATAATCTAACAAGCACAGATGCAATTACCTATGGATATACAGTGTGGTTGCCAAAATACATCAGTCACCACATTATAGAAGTATGCCATGCAGATCATCATTGCACAGAACAGGAGTAAATGATGCATTCATTAGGATTTAATTTGTCTTCTTAAAAAAAAAAAAAAAAACAAAAACAACACTCCACACAACTTAAATCCATATTCTGTGGAGATTGATTTAGCTTATTTCTGCCAAACAAAATCCGTGTCTGTAGGCCTGTATGAATTCTGGCGACAACATGCCTGCCTTGCCCTTTCTCCCCTTGCTCTACCACCCCACCAGGCCCAAAGCTTGCATTATCATGCAAACGTGCAAACATAGGAAGTATTAAAAAAAGTTTACAAAAGGCAAAAGCCATCAATCCCAGACCATCACCTAGAAACGGCATCTGATGACAGAACGGCCCAAATTCTTCATCTGAGTCAAAACCTGGAATAAGATTTAGAATGTTCCTATAAACAAGACAGTCCATCTCCACTGGAGCAGCTGTGACCCTTGTGGCAGTGGGATGTTCCCCGAGCAATCCCTGCTGGCCCTCACTCCCAGCCCTGCCAGGCCACTTCTACACAACATCAACATTACAGCAAGCTCGAGGTGTCACACCCCACAACCCTAACAGCAACACCCAGCACTGAGACACAGCACAGCAACTTGGCAGGATACATAAGAGGACAATCCTTCCAACTCTTAAGGACACAAACAGTGAGGACAGCCTAGATCTATCCAGAAAGGAAGGACAAGTTCTACCAAACAAAAACAGGAAATCACTAAAAAGCTCTTTTAAATCCCTTCAGCATAGCATAGATTGCCAATTCATTCTATTATACAATGGACAAAAGTTGCGTGTCAGATTTTGTCCAATTTCAAAGACGGCAGCACATTTCCCCTGCTTTTAGCCTTATTTCTGACTACTGATGGATCTCAGCAAATATGAACATGACTATTCCATATGTGCTGACAACAGGGTGAGAATATAATTTTAAACACATAATCAATGGCACCATTTACAGATTTGAAACCTACTAAGATAAATAGATTTACTTTGTACAGCTAAATTAAAATTAGTTTCCCATATCAAACACAGTATGTAGCCCAGAAATGACACAGTGTAAACAAGCAGTCTGAAGTACAGAGATTAATTATTGATTTCGCCTTCATACTATTAACATTTTCATCACAACTACTGGTTTTTATGAAGAAAAATTAAGTATATTTCTGGGAATGATGCTGTAGATCTAGATTCTGCTTCCTCCCAATTATAGGGAACCTCCTTATTCAACTGATGCAAAATATACATACTAAACAAAAGAAAATGCATGTAAATCTCCGAGCTCTTATTTTTAACTGAGAAGTCCCTGCCAAACTCCAAAGAGAATCCACCCACAGAAAACTATTTGCAAAAAATATACTGGTCTTTATATCAAAAGTTTAAACAACTGACTTAGCAAGACCAAAGATGAGACGAAAATTTATATTTAAATTCATAGTAAAAGAGCCATATAGCTGTAACCACTAAGAGTTTCAATGTGGATTTTCATTGTTCCAGATCATTAACAGAGGCCAGAGAAAACTCCAGGCAATTTTGATGTACTGGAAGCAGAAAAGGATAAAATGAGTACAAGCGCATGAAGCCACTCTCTCATTGTTAAGGTAAAGTCTACTCACAAACATACATTGACACATGCATTGAAGCAAAAAGAGTTACACATGCCTGCCCTAGAAATCACCAAATGTTAACAAAATATTGTCATTTTTTCTATTTCTAGCAGTTTAACACAGTACTTTGGTTAAAATAATTATCTGTCATGCTAAATGATTCACTTCTTTCTCATTATATTATGTATAGCATTACATTTAGCTATGAAGATTTTTAAATCAAAGTATTAAAATAACATTAATTATAATAGCACAGATGTTTCTGCAAAGATAAATTTGCATTAAGAAACACTGCATTTTGATTAGCACCAGTAGACATTCATAAAAATCACCTGGAAAAAATTAGGAGTTGAAACCACCAATTTCAATGAACAGGGACATCAGAAGGACTGTCTTAGGCTTTTAATGCTCAGAATATGACTGATCAAACACTAAACAGCTTTTTTAAAGCATAATAAACCCAGTTTGAAGTAGAACAAATAGTAAAAAGTTCTATTAATAGCAATACTCAATATTTCTGTCAGTTGTCTTTTATAATTACAGTAGCAGGTATGGACATCCAAAAATGCTTCTCTTTTTTGTCCCCAAAACATCTAAAATATCTAAAAAGTCATCAGCAACATAATACACCTGTCGAAGGCCAGTCCTTCTTCCCTAACTTGAAGATCTATTTGAAGGATAATACAAAAAGAGAATTAAAAAATTAATGGTCTTATTTTCCCTTAGTTTTTTCTGGGAATTCTCCTTTTTCAAATCTGGCTTTCCAATTTATTCTAGAAACCCCCATATCTCTATCTTTAGTCAGTTGAACGTTCTTTCTTTCTGTTTGGTTCTTTAACTTCTTTTTCACCCCAATTGCCCTCCCTCTTTTGCCATACAGTCACATATACTCCTATCTATGTTTTACTGTTTGCTTCAGGGGTGGGTACAAAAACCTTACAACAGAGTATTTCCATCATGTGAACTGCTCCTTTCTGCATTTCCCAATGAAATAAGGGAACTGGAAGTAGCCTATCCATGTGTGACAGAAATGGAAGGATTCCCCTTCCTGCTAATTGGACTGATGTTAGTATGTGTGCAAAGTACCATCTCTGGAGAAATATCAAAGTCAAAATTACGTCTTGCAAAGGCAAGCAGTGCAGAGTGTTAAAATAATGCTCCACTCTGCGCCAGCTTATGGGCACTGACCCTCCACAGAAGGAGCTCAAGCAAAAACCCTTCCCTGATGCAGCTTCTGGAGCTAATGCATGCACAGCTCTCCATTACACTGTGAAGACCTGTCTTAGGAATAACAGAAGATTTTCAGAAAAAGTTTGAAGTAAATATGCAGCTTCTCACAAAGGTTTCTTGTGAAGAAGATGCAGTGAAAATTAAATCCTGACAAAGTGAAAAGTATTATCGCCATACTTTCAATTAAAAACAAAACAAAAGTAATAGCTTCTACCACTGTCATGGACCACAGTTTAAAAACTGCTGTTCTACATAGGACCAAGGCTTCAGCTGAATAAAAACTAGCACTAATAAAAACTAATACTAATAACAACTAGTACTAATAACCTCATCCACTCTTCACCTGAGGAGAGGAAGAAAGTGAAAAATGAGACTAGTGCTCTTACACCCATAAGTAAACTCGGAGTATGCATGATGGTAGCAAAGATCTTGCTACTAAATTTAATTCTTAATCCAATTGGTGGCAACAATGCAAGCACCTAAAAAGTCTGCATCTAACATTAATCAAGATACAATTGCTTCTTAAGACAGAGATGAAAGATCATGAGGCCCACATTAGGGATGTTGAACTGACCAAATTATACAAATTGTCAACACATAATCTGGAGAGATCACAAGAGAAAAACTCCGACCTTGGAAACAGATTGGTAATCCTGATAAACTGATAGTAAGACAAGAAAAAAATAAAATTAAGTCCAGTATCTAGGTTCTAGAAGAGAACACAACTTCAAAATACCAGGCTGGCAAAGCCAAACTAGAGAAAAGCTGATTTCACAGATTCAGTATTAAAAAATTCTTATCTTTTTAGTGATCCTTTCCACTGAAAGTGGGGAGGCAGGTGTTTGTTTACTTTTCTGTGTTTTTTAATATGGTCCTATAGGAAATGTGATTCTGTTTTCACCCAGTTAAAAAAAAAAA
>VWYP01032106.1:430526-508286 GCA_013400435.1 Pycnonotus jocosus
AGCTAAGAAAAAAAAAAAAAAAAAGATTAAAGCAGTTTTATATTCAGAAGTGGACAAACTTTAGAATCATCCACTCTCTTTTTCACACTGATGGAATGCAGAACAGTAGTTCCAAGCTATTTTTAAATTGAAAGCTGAAGCAGCTTCTAAGTCAACAGCATTGAAATACATATGGAAACTGCACTGTTAATTCATATGCAACACATTCATTTCCGGTGATCTTTTATGACATGTCTATCAGTTATTCTTTTTTAAATTACTTGCAAATTGCAAGACACAGGATGAAGTTGAGTGAGAGTTCAAAAATTTCATTCCATTTCCTAGAAAAAGTTTCTCGTTGTAGCCTTATGAATTTAGTCAAAATGTTGTATAAATCATCTAACATATACACAGATGTCTCTGCTGTAGAGTCCTAAACAGGAAAGAATTATATTCCTTCATATAAAACCAGATTATTATTTACTCAAATTTTTACAATAATTCAAAAAATATGTAATAAATAGCTTCTATCTTACAACTCAGACCACCAGTTCTTCAGCATTATCTACAGATATATCTAAGTTATTTGCAATTAAAACCCAACAAGTGAATATCCTTGCTCCCTAGGATAGAGCACTCTGGGTTAGCTGTATTGTTCTACCTCTCATTCTCAAATTCAAATGTAATTACACTTACATAACAAAGTAAAATTATTTTAATCATGATACTAGGTAGTAAGAAGAATGAAAATCTATTCCTTTTCAAAGAAAGCTAAAAATACAGGAGCATAGGTGGTACAGAATGATCTTTCACTCAGCTGAACTCAACATTTTTATTAGCATTTAAAAATATTCTTCCAGTACAAAGTTACAGAGCTAGTCATTTACTGATGCAAACCTTTTTTCAGTAGTTTAAGATGTCAGTAACAAATAGCAGGGTGTTCCCTGAGCAATTGAACATAGGAATGCATGGGAAGAGCTGTCAAGATTCTCAGTATCACAGCATTTCCTGCCAGCTACCACAGCCATGTTTGAGTAGTACTGAATAGTAATGAATGCACATCAGGTCAAGAAATAATACACTTCCTCAAATTCCTAATCATTGCTGTTGGTTTGGGTTTTCACAATGCCATTTAAATTAGTGCAACAAGCAGTTCTGAAGAGCTTTTGGTCAAAGTGAACTTTAATCACTGCATACTTAGGGAAGGAATCTGGAACCAGAAAACTGTTTTCCATGGTTTAAAAAGTTTAAAATTACCCAAATCACTAACTTCACAGACAGTTTTCACGAAGTTAAAGCCTGTATCTTATACAACGATGACTGTGGTAACGTCATACTGATCCATAAATTACATCCAGTACCGCAAGCAAGACTGGTTAATAAATGTCAGACATTTTAGGACATCACTAAAAAAACACCTCTCAAACAACAAAACACAAACACTTAACTGTGTATATTCATATAAACACTCAAACCAACATCTGGTTTTTCTGTTTAGACATTTAGTGCAGGTTTAGCTCCCAGAAGTGGATGAGGTTTTTTCTTGGTTAATCTGGTTCCATAATTTAACAAAGCAAATCTGGCCTATATATCCTGCACTCCAATTCCTGCTACTGGAAAGTTACTGGAAAATTAGGACTGTACATTTCTCCTGGTCTTCAAGGGCTTATGAAAACTGAGAGGACCACAACATAATTTGGACTACACATGCCAGTTTATAAACACAACACAACAAACTCAGGGGAAGTGTTACTCCCAATTTCATTTTAAACATCTAACTTAAATGTTTTGAATCTCTCCTTCAAAGTTCTGATTTTTCAATTGATTACAGAAGAAACTTAGGCACTGAAGTGGAGCAATTGCATTTAAATGAGATATAGAGAGTTTAACATAGATTTTCAGTGTCAATCATCCACACTGAGAATTGATACTGCCAAAAGAACTGAAGGGCTATAGAGGCAAACACTGGATTTTTGTAATTCAAAATGTGGCTATACAATATATATTTTAAAAAAAAAAAAAAGTTTGTGTACTGAACATTGATCTTTATTCAAATTTTCCTGTTACCTTCAAACGCTCGTGCAGCATCTACCAGGTGAGACCAGTCTAGCCCTGTGGCAGTGTCTGGCAGGGGCATCAGGCCAGGATCATTGAATTTGGCTTTATCAGATAAGGACCCATCTGAGAACCAGAATTCATCTAAACAATAAACACAATAATTAGTCTTCCTATAACAATTATGTACAATTAATTTTGAAGCTACTATAATGATCTGTAAAAAGTGTATAAGCAAAAAGTGCTTTTCTTCATTTCTCTTGTGTTTGTCTTTTCCTGTTCAATACTCATTATGAGTGGAACAATTTCTAAAAATTTTCAAAGATGGGAAGGTTTTTAAGGGTATTTTTTTGGTGCCACTGCACATGATACATCCTTTACGTTTTCATATGAACACTGTGAGTAGGCAACATCCATTCTAAAGCATAGCATATTAAACCTGAGCACTGAGCAGAGAAGTTGCTAGATACACGAAGTTATACCTGTGAAGCAACATGAAAGAGAATAAAACAGGCAGTTTTATTCTGAAACTGAAAATATTCCTGTTCCAGAAGCAATTAAAAAACCCCACCTGCTTTTCTCTTAATGCATTTGTAAACTCTAGCCTATATCCAAATCTCCCTTTCCCATTGAAAATACTACTCTATTAGTTTAACAGTTGTAGCTGCATCTCTGAGGATGTAAGACTTGGGTGAGATTTCAGAGTGAGCCGTAACACTGTAAAAGGTACAAAGATCATATATTAAATGAAATGTATACACTATAAACTGTTCAGACAAAAAAAATTCTTTGTTATGAAGATTCTAGAATCCACCACAAATATACATTTTAGTAGAGGAGATGCTAATTTTCATAATTTTCTTGAATAGCTTTACATGTCCCTAATCTGTTCATAGCAATCTTCACTCTGATCAATGTGAACATGTTAAAAAGAATACTGAACAGACACAGAGTTTCTTAAAACTGATCATTAACCAAAACTATTATTTGCAACCACATTTCATCTTAACCATAAAGCCAGCAATGGAATATAATAATTTTATCACATAGTCTAGTCAGGCAAAGACAATTTTTGCTCCAAACATATCCATTCCAATTAAACAAAAAGGTCAAAATAGTAATTTTTCCTCAAATATTTCAGGAGGAAATTTCCATCTAGTTATTCCAGTGATTTAAACTATAATACGTAAGATGAGTATTTTTTTTCCAGGAAAAGACCAAGCACAAAAAACAATGAAGGAAGAAATGCATTCATACAAGTGGAAGATACATTATCATTTAAGGAAATGGCATGCTGTCATTGTCCTGATATTAATGTCCATTTGACATAAAGACTCTGACCTAAAAGTCCAAAGAGAGCAGGCTGTTACAAAGCAGTCTACTGCACAGAGCAATGACTGAATCACATGATATGCTCTATTCTTTGCTTTAAAAACCCACAAAATATGAGGAAGAAGAAATGAAGAAGGCCTACAATCCTCTGTCAAAAATTAGGAGTCCCTGCAGAAGAGGTAGAAATTCTCTTTACTGTGGAATTTATCTTGTTCTACACTTTTATGAAAAATGCGGTGTTGCTACATTACACTTGGAAGTGACTTGACAAAACTCTGTAGAAATGTCCTACTCTCAGTATGTAAAAGTGGATGTTATATGAAATGGAAAATATAAGATAGGCATATATTCTACTCATATATCTGTACTAAGATTTTATTTTCAGTTCTGTATAAACATACATAAAGCCTTACCTAAGGCTATTTTTGTGCAAATACATTGAAAGCTGAAAGTCAGAGCAGTCTCTTAACTTCTGTATATGACTTGGGAATGCTAAGAACCTTATTTGTGCAAGTACAAATGTTTCATACATCCCTGTTGTGGAAAACAGACAGAATACTTTATTTGAAAGACTGGCAAGCCAGCTTTTGGTTCTAGACCAGCAGGCAGGCCCTAAGGGACAGCCCTTGCTTTGTGTGATCAGCCTAGAGAGGCTGATTGTGAAACCTGTCAGGAAGAAGCCTGCTCCCAGTGCGATTCTGCCAGCTCTCCAAATTGAAGTGTAGGAGTGATATATTCACCAGTAGTCATCCTTCATTATGCATTGTTTCTGTGAGAACCTCAGCTCACCTTAGGGTGGATCCTATTCAGTCCTGCATAAGCCCTGACAGAGCTACTCAACTGCAGAAAGCCTGCCAGAGTAGAGATTTGAATATTGATAGCTCTGAAAATTCAAGTGCTCATGCTGATGGCTGAAATTCTAAGTGGAATAACTAAACAGACAAGAGTATGCCACCACAGAATAATTCATTTTCAAGACATAAATTGTGTTCTTCTGCAACGGGGGAGTGAAAAGAGGGGGAAGAAGAAAAAGAAAATAATACCAAACATGAGCTCTAATGACATAGGCCTTGGTGCCTTTCAATTTCAGAGAATATTGTTTGTATTCCAGGAATGCTCTGGGTGAGATAAATTCTTTCTAGCCTCCTGTATTTGCATTTCTTCCCTGCTCCTTGTACCTTGCTGTTGCCTCACTCTGTCTGTGTAGGACTGCCATATCAGCAGCTGTTGTCTGTTTCTCTTTTTGATTTTTGCAAAGGTGGCAAGTGATGCTTACGCATGCCCATCTCTGTGTGTCCAGAAGGACATGCCTAATCTAGTAGGTTTTAAAGATTTTATTTTATCTTCAGTTTTAAAGATTATTTTATTTGCTGTACTCCTATGGGCATAAAATTATTCATCTTGTAGTTTCTGGTCTTTTCAGTTGTGTAATTTCTTACACTTAGGAATTTTATTGGTTTTTATTATTGATGCATAAAAGTATAAAGCATTATCAAAAATCCCTATTTCCACCAAAATTTTTCCATCCCAAAATTCCACCAAGTTGGTCAGTTCAGTTTCCAACACAGCTCCTGAAATTGGTGGTTATTGGTCCCACATACATCCATTTCAAAGAGTAACTAGTTATGTAGAAAGAAGAAAGATTCACCTGACTTAACCTATTTTACTTCCATGACAATTATCCTTCAGTTGGAACTGCTACTTTTATGCAGAGATTGTAGATCATGAAAAAACTGTCTGCTAAGTACTCCTTGCTTCAAACTAGACATGTCATTTAACAAGTAGATTCTCTCCAAAGCAGCTGCAGGTGAAGAAATATATCAAATCTCACGCAAATGTAAGTCCCACTCTCTGTGGGATGTCTGTTTTTCTTTCCTGCAATCAGTAATTATATCTCTATAGTCATCTTAAGCAACAGCTTCTGCCTGCTGAACCCTTCCCTTCTTTAGAATTGCCTTGGGTTGCCCAAAGTCTCTCTTCAAAGATGCCAGCCTGCTCGTAGGCTCTCAAGCACACATGCTTCTGATAGCCATTGTTCCCTTCCCTTCTCTTACTGAAGATAGTCTCATGTTCGAAGAAGGTGAACCATTCACTGTGTGAGAACAGGTAACACCAAGCAGGTTCTCCTTTGGCTGTGTGAATTAATCAATGGCCTTTATCTGCTTGCTGACAAACTGATTTCCAAACTGCTGCCATTGCACATCGCCAATACACAGTGATGTGCTTTCATTTTTAATATTGCTTCTTATCAACAAGTTTACTTATGGATTGAACCCAACATGGGTAGTAAGGCAGTTTGAAGATAAGGCTTTCATCTATGAACACAGCTGCAGAGATAGCTCCTGCACTTCTCGCAGCCTTCTCCCTATGGCATGTATCATCTGAGAACTTTCAGAATTTGTTAGTATATCACTGCAAAATATTCCCTTCCTTATGACCCTCTTCACTGCAACTATCCTGCACCTTGCTCCTTTCCTCACAGCACAGGAACATCCTGCCAGTTTATCTTTTAAGGCATTTTCTTTCCCCTTTTTTCATGATAGAGTGGACCATGGTGCCTGCAATGTAAATCAGATTGTCTTCATGTGTCTCCCTAGGCTCCCCACTCAACACTACCACACTGCTTCAGTATCAGTGCTTCTCATTGTTTTAATTCTTTCCCTGCTTATTCACCTGCCATGAATTGGCAAAGAAGGACATCTATTTGTACCTGTGACTGCATGTTAGAATCGCTCAGTATGTGCAGCACTGTTTCAGTCAGGGAATCCTTAATGTCCCCAAGGTAAAATTCCAGAGTTCTTACCTATACAAATTCTCCTTTCTGGTTTAAGCTAAAAATAAGATAAAATTAAGTGAGTATTTCTACAATTGTCTGCTGTTTGTAATCAACAGCACTGGACTGTCAGACTTTGCAACTCAGGCTTTACTGAGAGCAACTCCACTACCCCAGTGATAAAACAATAATAAAAAAGTTCTATAGCTTTACTTTCTCCATCATCTTTTTACAGTCAACAGCACACACAGACGAAGTTTCTGTTTCTTTATTTGTGTGGTCATTCTATTTCATAATTCTGATTTCCCAGTAAACCGAAAGCCTTCAGGGTCACCTATTACTCTTTGTTTTTTGGTGCTGCCTTGCTTACCTATTAATCACACTCTTTTCCTTGCTAGAGGGGTCTCATGAGATTTGGTGCTGCCACACTATTTCATGCTGGATAATAATGTGCAAGAATATACCTTTCTGAAATTGATTTCAGCCAAAACCATGCTATTTGCACTGATATCTATAAACATCATGTATCAGTAAAATTAAAATGCTTTGAGATCACATAGAAAAGACATTATTATGACAAGATATGAATCCTGATATCTGAAACTACAACCTCATGTTAAAATTATAAATGAAAAAGAAACCTCTCACATAACTACTGCAGAATGTAAATACCTACTAGGCACCAACTACAAAAACCCTGCCTAAAACAAATCAAAGTTAGCTTCTTATACAGAGGTACTGACTAACCTTATTTTTGAAACATAGGTGGGCAAGCCATGATGTGGGGGTTTTTTGGAGTGTAATTACACATAACCAATTAAATCTTCCTTGAAACAAACACCACGAAAGATTCTACATAGCTGGCATTGATAAGCACTCTTAAAACACAAAACCAGAAGCAGAAAACAGAGGCTGCATATGAAAACAGCATGAATTGCCTCGGATCAGTTTTTGACTGACAGGATACGGATTTCATGAGGTTTTTTCCCGGTTATATGTATGTGTATATATAACTTTCTGTATCTAAGAAGCAGCAAGAATGAAATATTAGGTGTCTAAGACAGAACTAATACAAAACCCACTAAAATATCACTGCTGGAGGAGCAGTATAAAGCTTGGAGATACACAGATAATTGCCCTGTGCCAATCTCCTGAAGAAAAGCAAGCTGAAGGTTTGATCTCTTTGCACATTTACATGCACAAGAAATGGCCCTAAAAAACAAGGCCTAACATAGAGGAAAACAAGAAAAGAAAATACAATCAGGATGCCTAACTGTATACTATACAGCTCCTTCATAGACTACAAAAGCCTACTGAATTAATCTCCAATGAAACGAAATGGATCTCCATTTGCTATCTGTAAAAGAACAGGATCCTCTCAGATTAAATTTACAGTAAAGAGTTTCACTCTGATAGAAGAATATTTTTAGAATGGCAAAAGGTACACCAAGCATGCATTCCCAACTGAGGCAGGATTTTAGAACTTGTTTGAGATACCAATTTAAAATTAACCAGTGGTAATGACCAAAACTCAGTCTCATGGCCAAGGTCACTAACTAGAAAAGTGTTTTGTATATAAAGCTTATTTCTCAAAGTTAGGAGATGACTGCTAGCTCCTGAAGGACACGATGAATGACAGAGCCCTTTTTATTGCTACTTCTTTTAAATCATCTGGCTTCATTCTCCCTGGACATGGGCCTAAAATGTCCTTAATGCTTTCAAGAAATTCACCCACAGTTTCTTAACTATTGACTTCAGAGTCCATTTTTTAAATTGCAGTCAGCTGTGATGCAATATTAGAGTAGCTAAAGAAAAAGAGGCTTTTTTGGTCCAGACTGTACATCAACTCCAGGTGTCTACTATATGTCAGCCTAAGCTAACTGAGAAGCTTATATATTCAGCATTTTTGAAAAAACAATACACTCCTATTAAGTAAGCAAATATAGATACTTAATCTAAATATACATATTTGTCTGTGTAGATTTGGGCTTTTCATTTGATTTTTTTTTTTAGAAATTAGTACACACTTCATAGCTCATCCTGGAATTATTGCAAGCTAAGCAGATAATAAAGGTTTCACTTACAAAAACTTCACAAGTAAACACATTCATAAAGTAAGTTTTAACTTATCACCTCAGACTACTCTTTTGCTGCCACTAAAAATGAAATGTTATTTGTTAAGGTTTTACTAAGATGTTAAAAAAAGTATCAGCAAATTCAATTTGGAAATAGAAGTCAAAGTCAACATTTATTGCACATTTCCTTTTAAGATGTTACTAAAAGGATCATCTAAACAAAAGCTGTTCCATTAAGCTATTATTTCAAATATATTTGTGAATATTTCAATAATTCAAATGCACATAAAATAAGAATAATAAAAAAAAATCAAAACAGGCCAGTTTGGCTTAATAAGGTCAACACTGAAAAATAAAATGATAAGTAAAAATATCTTCAGACAAAGTTTTTTTCCTACCAGTGGTCTCATGAAAGTACTTTGAGAAGTAAAGTGAATATTATCTCCAAACATGATAAATATGAATTGAACTAATGGCAAGCATGAGCATGTTCTGCTGACCAAATATTTTTCTACTAGGGTAACTAGAGCAGTGACTTGACATTTCTTAATCTCACCTTAAAAGTAAAACCTCACTTTATACTTGGTGATTCGTTTGAGTTTCCTACAAATATTCCAAACTCAGCAATGACAGCGACAATGACTTACTTCTCAGATTTCCCATTCCAGGAGTCAGGCTCATTCTGGGAGGCAGCGTGCTGTGATATGGTGGAGTAGTGCTGAACAAGATGTCATTTGGCAAGGCCTGGTCTATCATTGAGCTTCGGGAGCTGGCATAGGAGGATCCCCTTCGGTTGCTACATATGCTTTCGTCAGAGAGGGTGCGGTAAAGTGTCCTCCGCGGGGAAACGTTTCCATAGAAGGAAAACTAAGGATGAAAATAAGAACACACATTGCTGGTCGAAGTGATTCATGTGGTCATATCCCATCAGCTGCTCTTGGGAGTGTTTTTCTGGACAGGCACTCTGGAATTCTGGAACTAATACGGAAGATGAGAGATTTCTTCCACCCCATCAGATCTACTGGGGCATCAAATGTTACTGAATTGGATATTCAGACTTCCTCTCAATATTTTGGAACATATCACCATGAATTAATCAGATACTGTACAGTTTTATTAATCATAAAATGTTAAAGGAAAACTTCATAGCCATATGACAGCACTGTTTTACAGAAATGTATGTAAGGTTACCAACTCTGGCAACATGTATGCAAGACTATACATAGAACTGTTTGATTTTAATATGAAATGACCATGCTTTAATGTTAAACATTCTGAACTGATATATGCTGCCACATAATTCACAGGATGACAAAAGTGACTTGAGACACTGAATCTCTCTGGATATCACAAAACAGGCTTAGAAAAAGGGTAACAAGGTTCAGTGAAAACTGCTTATGCATTTCAAAAGGTTACTTTAGACCACAACCCAAATATCTACAGTAAAACTAGATGTTACTGTATTGTAAAGCTGGATCATTCCACTTTGTAAGTCACTTGTCAGCACTGCAAACACACATTTCTTTACATCTACAAAGCACAGTTAATGCCTTAATGATTTTACTGGTTTGTCCTGTATACAACAATTACATGTTTCCCTTATTATTATATAATTAATTGTGTGTTCCATCTTCCTTGTACAGAAGAAATGCTTAAGAGGAATAGCTTCTGCAAACAGTAAATATAGTGTAGAATCTCACATATTCGGGAAATTCACTTCTGAATTCATTGTCAAAGGTAATTGGCTCACCAAGATCAAGATTCCTACCCTCTATGAAGGCATGGCCACAGACTGTACACTGCCAACTCCTGTAGCTGAGGCTCCTTGTGAATCAGGGTCTCACTTACTTAACTTTTGTTTAGGTGCCTTGGAGAGGAAGGCAATAGCAGTCATTTATCTCAGCCACACCTCCTCTCTCTTTGTTGACTCTTATTTAGGCAGCCAGAAACACTGACAGTTCTTGGAATCTTCACAAAACCCCTCCAATTATTGTATCAATCACAAATCATAAAAACCTCAAGCATATATAATGTACACTTAACATACCACACATTCTAAAATATATATTATCTGAATTTTAAATTTAAACTCTGCACTTAGAAGATTCCCATGTGTTACTTTTGTTCAGACATGGTGATTATGCTATTTAGCATATTGAATAAACACAGTGGGTTAAGAGAGCATTGAGTTAATATGGAAGTATAAAAATTATCTCAAGTAATTTAATTGCTTTGTTCTTTATTCCATGTTAAGCACAGAATTCACAACCACTTACTCTGGGGAGCAGCAAATTTTAAGATCACTGTCCACTTATTGTGAACTATCAAGCATTATCAACTGTCTTCATACTATAAAGATTAGATCCAGGCTCTCCAGTAGCACTGACAATTATGCCTTCTGAGCAGCTGCCACTGATATCTGCATGAAACTGATTTGGATTTCTAGCAGAATTGTTGGTACTGACTATTACAGGGCAGAGGAAAGTGGGCTACTTTCATTCACGTGTTTTAATAACATACAAGATGTACAAATTTAGGCCTCCTTCCTTGAAAATGTCACTTTTAACCTTTCAAACTATAATGAAGTTGCTCAACCTGCATCCACCTCTGGTCAAGCTAAGCTGAGATATACTTAAACAAATACTGGATTTTATAAATAATCATCAAACAAACATTTCCCATCCTCGTGGGAAATGATATTTTGGGACTTATGGTCATCCCCATAGAATAAACTTAGCTTGTACAAAACAATATTGCATCCTGTGTAGCAATTTTGGGCATACCAGAAACCTATTTCTAAGGTTACTGAAGGACTGAAACGATAGAGCCAAAGAAAGCAGCCAACCTTTCTTCTCCCTTCTTCCATAGAGAGGCTGTCTGGCAGCATCAACTTCAGAAAGTCTTCTTTGGACAAGACTTGCTGGCTTTCAACAATAGCATTCCTGACAGAAGTTTGGAGTGGACTCGATGCAGACACAGCATCAATATCATCATACACTCTGTTGAGAAAATGGGTGTTTTTAGCAAGAAATTGGATGTGAAAGACTGCAATCATTTTCTGTCAAAGTGAAAACTGTTAGAATTATCTCCTGACACAGCACACTGTTTAGAAAATTTTTTGATCACTTTATCTTTGTGAAACTGCTTGCGGGTACAAAATGAAATTCTTAAGTCACTGAGAAACGGAGTTTAGGAATCCTAAAGAACAATTTAAAAAAGCATAATCCTTGTTTCTCCTAGCTTGCCTCTCTCTTTTATACACACCACACTTCTCTATCAATACAAAAGTTATATGTATTTCAACACTTCCAAAGGTTCATCTCAAAATACTTTACTTCCACAGCAAATAAAACCCCCAATATTTTATAGTGCAATATTGCATCCAGCCTCACAATCTGGCAAAATTACTGCGGTCATCACAGCAATGTTTGAAGTATATTGGCAATCAATTGCCCAGTGTAAGTATATTTTATTATCAGCAATTTTATAAAGCTATTTAGATAAATTAAACAGGTGTCTTCTTTAATTACCAGCACACAACAACCTAGTTACAGTTAACAAAAGACTGTCAAACTGAATTATTAACCTTCAGCTCCTTCCAGTGAGAAAGGAGAGACAGGATTTTACCAGGTTTACTGTGAGAATGTAATTGAAGGAACTGGAGATTGCGACTCACACAGAACACACACTGGAAGCCACTGCTCACTGCCAAGTGCAGCCTCATCAGTGACTGTCTTCAGCAGACAGAAAATAAGCTTTGCTATGGTAAAGTATAATTCTCAGTGAATTATAACCTACAGTGGCACAACATTCAGCAATTGACCTGATATTCATCATCAAGGCTAATTAGAGATGCTATTTTATTTCAACATAATTATCCTCAGAGAGATATTTCCTCTCTGTGATACAGAGAGCTTTCCTAGAAAGAAAGAGGTGAGGCAATGCTGTATTCCATTGAAAAATATGAAAACATGTTTTTGACATAGGAAGTGTTGTCATATTCAATTAATAGTTCTTGAACAGAACAATCTCTTGAAGATAATTTTCTAAATTGCCGTTGTTTCAGTCTAAATACCCCAACTCATTATGCAATTTTATTTTAAGACTGTCATTCAAAATAAGGAGACATTGTTTCAGTAGTTCATTGATTTTAAAAAATCCAAAAAATTGTGGGAAACCCTAAAGTTACCACATTTTAATTAAAATACTAACATGACTGAACAATTTATGTAACTAAAACACTGAGGGGAAGAAATGAAATCACCTCTATGTTAGCACAAAGGAACAAAAATAACCAAGACAGGAGGGTAGTAACATCTACGTTTGAAAATTAAGAATTTTGAGAAAGTATTCTCTCTATGTATTTGAGGTACTGCATGTTTTCCTTGGAGTTCAAGCCTTTTTCTTCCACCTAAGAACAACACACTTCTAATTAACTATTCTAGTGTTAAGCTTCATTAGATACATAAAGGTACAGACTCTCCCCCACACCAAACAGAAGGGCAAAACAGAATTTGTAATTGTTTTCTATCCTATTCTAAAATTTATTTTCACTACCCTTCTTCCCCCAACAAAGTAAAACAGAGTGCTTACTCATGACATTCTGAAACTTCAGATTCTTCAGGTGTAGGACTTCCTTCTGATTTTTTCCATCCAATGACATATTTACTCACTGCTCCTTGTCTGTGGTATGGTTTTGAAATCGACCCAGACATCTGCTGACTACTGTTCTGTGACACTATATAAACTTTGGAGGTATCTAGGGAGCCACTCTTTTTAGAGCAGTGTGTTGATGGGCTTCCTGAATGATGTGACCCACTGGAAAAGTGAACGAAGCACACAAAAGGAAAAATTAAATATGCTACGCAACAGCAAATCAGAAATACTTTGCCTGGTATGCGGCAATAATTCTCACTGTTAAGTTTTTCTCAAGGTTAAAATCAATGAAGCAAAATTGGCACAGTAATTTTCTACACACCAACTGTGTACACATTAAAGCTCTCTGAGAACAGAATTGTGATGAGTTTCCAGAACAAACAATGCATGGGATTCAGCTTGCTGAAATGCCAATGCAAACTGATGTGAATCAAAACTAAAAGCCTAAATTCAAGATAGACAGATAGATAGATAGATTCAATTTGTGTGTGCAATTTTATGTAAATATGTATACACACATTTACATAAAGAACTATATAGGGAATTACCCAAATATATCCCTAATCATAAAAGCTATGCACTTTTCCATTTCACAATGATCTTGCCAGTTTATGCAAGATTAGGCTGTGCCTTTCAATCAGACACACTAATACTGAATTATCAGCAAATTTAACAGTAGTAAATTTCAGTTCAACAAGACAGTCCTTTGGATAATTTTAACAGCCCCTTTTACTATGAATAAAAGCACTAGTAGTCACTAAGATATACTTTTAGTGAAAACTCTAAAACCTATTTTAAATAAACTGAAGCGAACACTTCCTTGAAGAATAAATTTCTTCAAAATACCCACACAAGACCAATTCACTCACATTAAGGATATAAGGAAATCTGTATACAAGGTATGATTTGGTTATTTTCCGTACTGATTGACACTGAAAAAAGGAAAATCAGAGGGAAAGAAGAACAAACTATTTCCTTCTATCCTTTACAGAATAAAAACCTTAACACATAGACCAAAGCTTCAACTTCAAAGTCACCATAAAATGGGAACTGGAAGATAAAGGCAACCAGCTACAAAAGTGTACCTGCAACAAGCTGTACAACAGATATACCATGCACACATTTCAGAAGAAAAGCTGAAAATCAATCATAAATGCCATTCAACAAGCAAAACTGCAAAGCATACATCAGAATAATGTAAATTAGGGGGGATGGTATGCAAAGCAGTTTCTCTGTATGTAAAAATTGTCCATCATCCAATTTTTCTGATTTCCCTCAGCATTAACTCCAAGGTAATTTGCTGCACTGTACTAAAAACCCCAAAAGTATGTGAAATAAGTTCTAGGTGCAAACTTCTCTTTTACTCAGGGATGTTTCCCAATTTTAAAAACCTAAGTCATTTGCAAGGGTCACACATAACGCCTTCACCAGATCTGGGAGGAGGTCTGGCTATGCTTTCCAGGCAGACTCATCAAAAATCACTTCAAAACTGCTCATACAAGCATTTGAATGCAACAAAAACATCAAAATCTTCGAAATTCAGTTCCAAAGAGGGGTAAACAGAGTAAGAACAACACAAAAGAGTTATCTGTATGTTAACTCCTAATTTGTAAGAAGCGCGTACCTGGAATGAGAGGAGATCTCGCTGAGGTCGCCCATGCTGCCTTCAGCCGCATGGCTGGCCGAGATGGCAGAAGCGTAGCTGTGGACAGCGTAGATTTTGGCCGGATCATCCTCTGGCCCAGGAGGCTCGGCAGGCTCTGCCCACTGCTCCGTGTGGCAGTGCACCCCCGCCCTGCTGCCAGCCAGGTGCAGAGGGGTCAGCAGGGGAGCCGGCATGCAGGGAGCCGTGTCGATCCCGCTGTCCGTGGAAGCCCCCTTTATGTAGGTTAACCCAAGCAGCTCGGGGTCCATCAGGTCTCCGGAACCGAAGTGCTTCTCATCACTGTTGCTGGATGTATTGCTGGATAAGGTGTTGCTGCTGGAGTGGCTTGAACAGCTTTTGTCCCCGATCTTTAAAACAAGGAAACAAACCAAAAAAAGACCCCCCTCAAATTAAATAGTACGAGATCTATTTTCATATAAATTACTGCATTTGTGCCATTCAAAGGCCATTTTATTTTTTTTTTTTTACAGTATGCTATCATGTAACTGCAAAGTATGAAAAGAGCCAATTATACCACCAGTTTCTGTGAAATGAATTGCACAGCTGGCTAGACACATGAAAGGTTGATGTCACTGCAAATAAAAAGGCTCTAGTTCCATCTTCTATCACAAATCTTAAAATCAGAATTGAATTTTCTGATTATAGGACCTGCTTAACATCCATAAAATTGCATTTCTGAACAGCTAAAATAAGCATTTATTAAAGCCAAAAGCCTCAGTAATTATTTGTTTAAACAAGCTCTACTGCAAATCTGAAAAACACCAAAGACTGAATTATGGTTGGCTTTTTCTCAGTGTGGCTGAAATACACAGCTCATTGGATCAAATCCAATTGGATGTGTAGCTAGTTAAATTGAAGCAAATTGTGATGTGTGTGTACCAGATGAAAGTAACTTAAGTCATAAGGCCCTAAACTAAGCATGGCTATTGAAGTGGAATAATTAAGTCAGACTTTTGTGCCAATTAAGTCCAGGGGGTTTGTTATTTATCTTTTAAAATAAATTTTATAGAGAGTTGGATTAACTTATGCCTGTGACAGTAGCCAGAATAAAGGCAAGCAGACTTCTACTAGGGCAAATGGACTTCTATTAGGAAGGCTATAAATGGGAAGGACTACTAACTTTTTCAGGAGATCCCTCTCCTAGCAGATGCTGTTGCTCACACATAAAATATAAGTTTTCAAACAGTGGACAGACTCCTACTACATATAGTAGGATTTTCCATGTAACAAACATTATCATTATGTACTTTCCATCACTAGGCTGTTGAGGATTTTGCCATTACTGAAGACAAGCTACTAAACAAGGTAGAGTAGAAAATCTGTTCAGCATTCCTAACATACAAGCTGCATTTTTATAGTGCTTATTGATAATTACACTCCACGGGTATTTCACATAAGACGAAAAGCGGTATGGTAAATATAATTTTATTTTCTTTTAAAGGGTAATTAAATACTCCACAGATTATACAAGGCAGTATAAATGAAGCTGTAAATTCACAGCTGAGTGGAGACTATACTAGTTTTATCTCCTCAATGCTCCAGACCCAAGCCCTCTTGGAATTCTGAGTTTGTAAACACAGATAAGGCATACTTGATTCAACTCAGATCTGGGTGAGCATAATCTTTGCCTCCCAAAACACACAGTGGTCTTCATAAATTACCTAAAATGTATTTTTAGGATTTATTTCTACAAGTCCAGAGTAGTTTTTTGTGGTTGCTGTTTTGGGGCTTGGTTTTTTTTTAGAGTTTTGAATGCCATCCAAGGAAAAGACTTACATGTGAAAGCTTGTTTGGCGACTCCTTGCCACTGCCTTCCTTCTGTAAAGCTCGGTCTTTGTAGGAGCTCAGGACTTTGGTTGATGGTGCATGCCACTTGGCTTCTGCCAAAAATAATGGAGAAAGGCACAAGTCTCAGCATCAGCTTTCCAACTTGCACACTCTTTGCAATCAGACACAGGTATCTTTGCAGAGTGTCGTAACAGTCCCTGCTTTCACTGTCACATCACATGCTCTTTGTGAGCCAAACCTCCACATGGGGAGGTGGCTGCATTTCAACAGGCACTGCATTGCAAAGAACACGCACTTGAAAGATACCGTGGGTTTTATTACCAGAATGTCTAGTTCCTTCCAGAGCTTCCTCTCGTTCTCTGCCTCCTTCACATTCCAATGAGCCTGAACCTTGGTGATGTTCATGGAGCAAAGGGGACTGGCATCTTTTAATGTAAGCAGAAAATTAAGCTGTTAAGATTTGTATCCTGTAAGATGAGTCACATGATGAACTATGCCACTTTTTACTCTTAAAAGCATGCATTTTATGACTTTTTAGAATAATCATAATTCCCAAATATTTCCAACTCTGCATAGAAATATTTACATCCAATTTTTTCAACAGCACACTGTTATATCTGAAGTGTGAATATCCCAAGAAGACACTGAACTTTAAGAAGAAATGTATTCTTGGGGCTATACACCCAAAGGCTTTTGCAGTGAAGAATCATGCTTAACCTCTTTGTGATCTAAGCCCCACAGAAAGTAACTGTAGTTTTGCAGGGTTTCACACTGAGATTATGTAAGTTAGTACCAGATCCACTGCTTTGTATTGCACTGCAAAAGTTGAAACTAAGCAACAAAAACTAAAACCTAGATTGCTGTTAGAAATAACTATGCTGGAAAAAATGACAAAAGATGCATTTTGATGAGTTGACTGTCAAAAAAAAAAAAAGTTGCAGTTTTATTTGAATTATTAGCATCTATTTAGCTGTCAGAGATTTCACTGAGTTATGTGAAATTCCTTGAAGAGTCTACAAGATACTGCATATATATATCTGCTACACAGAATATCTTATCCACAATCAACCATGCCAAAGCATTAATAAGCTTCAAAGAGTCAAGCTGATGCTTTCAATGCTCACTTTTTTTTCTGAAAGGTAGCTTCTGAAAGCCATTTGGCAAGTCTGGAATGTTTTTACATTATTGTAGATACTGCCATAGCTCAACATTTTGTAACAGGGGTGTTTTCAGCAGCTTTATATATACAACAAAGTCATAACTTTAAAGTAGTTTAGAACAGATGCCTCACACAATATTCTTATAAATGAGTTATATCAGGGAGGTCTTTTATATACAGATAGCTAACTTCTGAAATTTCAGTATTGAGGGATTAACAGGGATGCAAAAGGACCATCTATGCACAGCCTTTTAGGGAGAAGAGACCTCTGAAATTCCTACTTTTTTGAGGACATATGCTAGGGAGTGGGTGTCACTGAAACAAATGTAGCAGGAAATATAAGAAGAAACCTTCGAAGACCATAAAGAATTTTTTTAAATCAAACTCCTTCCTCCTGAAGCAGGAGGAGAAAGTATTATTATTTTACTCTAGTTCTGAGTTACTAGCTGATTTCTGGCCTATTTTTGGGAAAAAACCCCTAAGAATCATTTCTCATTTACCTGAATTTAAAAATATGACCCTAAAGAGTTAAATTAGGATGACTTTAAAATTGCAGTTGCATGCATGCTACATCAAAGATCAGTAAACCTCTACATCTTAAAAGATACTAACAGTGTTTGAAATTAAAATCTAGAACACCCATACAAATTTTGCTTAAGAAGGAAGATGCATGGAAGCCATTGCAAGATTTAAATAAAAAAAAGTAAAAATCACTAATACCCGTCATATCCCACTTGCTGTCTCCAGTGGCTGCTCCCGCTCGGCCCTGGGTCACTGGATGAGGATTGGTTGCTTGGAGAACTTCTGTAATGTTGATTTTAGAGTCATTAACAGAGCACCGAGGTATTTGTGGGGTTTCAGATTTGAACTGGGCTGTGCTTCTTTTATCAAATACATTCATTTTCACAAATAATACCGATGCAGTGTAAAAACGTAGTTATATCCATTTGGGGGATTTAAAAGGTTTATCTCAATTTCAGAAAACTTTAACAAGAATCTTAAAAGTGTAGTATTTATTCAGAAATGAAGTATTTCCAACTGAATATATTAAAAAGCACAAAAAGAGAAAGACTCAGTGCTAAATCCTATTTTCCTTAGATCTGGCTTTAGTTCTGAGTAAGTGGGATAACTCTGGAGTCAGAGCAGCTGGATTAGGTCTCTAAATTCATAAGTGGGGAGCTCTTATAGTGGATCAGACATGATTGTTAGTTCCTTGGCACTTATTTCAATTTTAAAGATAGTAAAATTGGAAGTGGCAATTCTAATAATTTTAAGTTTTATTTCATTAATTCCTTGACATAGAAAGGCAACAAAAACCCCCATTTTCATTAAGGGTATTATTTTGTACTTATTATTTAAACTTATTTAAACTTATTATTTAAACTATTTTAAGCCTCATGCCTTAACAATGTCTCTAAGCAGTTTTGTTAGATTTCCAGACAGTTGAAATTAAATGCTTAAATTTAGGTTTGATCACATCCTTTCCTTCACTTCTGTGCACTTCATTCCATAACTACAACACAATTTCCTTCAAATATCTTGGCATTATCTTGAATTCAGTTCCCTGTGTTTATCTTTTTTTTGTTTTCTCTCCCCCGCTTTTCTTTTTCATGTAGAAATGAATGTGTGTACTCAGGGAGGAAATGAAGAAGTGTTTTTTGATTTATGCAGAACACTTTCCCAAGAACATAACCTTTTAATAAGCAACTTTGCCATTCATCTCAAAAATTCTGAAGACAGTAGCTATTATATTTTGTTTTTTAAAAGACATTAGGTGTTATATTTTGCCTAATAGCTAATGCACAATAAATACTGTAGTACCTTATTTTTCAGCATGTCTTTCTCTGAGAAGTATTGACAGGACTGAACCTCTCTCAATTAAGTGAAGCAGTCAATAGGCTACAGCTTAATTCAGTTCTTGTCTTAATTCAGAACTTGTTATTACCATCAAGAATTATGCATTTCATGCACAGATTAAGTGACCCAGCATTAAGGAATGGATAAATTATGATCCCATGTGTTTCCACCCTCCAGGCTGCTATTTAGGACATTGTCCTCAAAGCCAGGATATTGCTTTGTGCTGTTCCAAGGCTGAAATACAGGCACCTCCCATTTGCTGGACAAGTGTGAAGCCTTTAGCCCAGTAAACAATGAGTGGCTAAAAAAGGAGAACCACAGAAATCCCATCAGTGACTGCCTCACACAGTTCCTTCACACAAAAATTCCAACCATCCGCTCTCAGGAATGGATTCGAGACTCCAGGTGATAGGATGCATTGCCTACAAGTGTGACTCAGGGACCAAAGTACACAGAGACTCCTTGGTGCAAAAATCAGAAGAGTGACCTGCCTGAAGTGTCACTTAGGCACATGCTATGAGCAGCTGTCACAGAATTAGCCACTTTGTGAAAACAGGAGTAGAGCTTAAGGAGATCCTTGTATTTCTAAGTGACTAAGTAGAGGAAGTTCCTTGAACAACACCAGAATACTTGGATTGCCTTCTTGAAGCACTTAATTCTCAGGAATTGTATTAGGAGCATAAGTGTTCAGCTCTCAGTTTCTAGTTTCACTCCAGGGACTGGGCACCTAAAGGTTATATGTCACAGTAGCTGAATTTCTGCTGCTTAAGTCTCTTACTATAGCCAGTCCACGTTGCTTCTGCTTCTTCCTCCTTTTATTTTTAAACCAAACAACTCTATTGCTGACTCCACCCCTAGCTCATTTTCAGATCAGCTGTTAAATCTGTCCTGTTTTAGCTTCTCCCTGCTTGCACTCTTAAACTGATACTGGGTCTCGACCCTCTAAAATCCCTTCATCATTTTCCTAGCCTGAGAATACACTTTCACCCTTGCAAGACTACTTATTAGTACTAATCCACCTTACTTCAAACTCTTCTGTTTTAAGCTCATCTCTCTGCCATATCAACTATGCCTCTTCCCATGTGGAAAGACCTTGCCAATTAGGTACCATTCTTTACATGTTTCAAGACCTACATGTCAGAATTCATAATTGTCCTCTCTTTTCATTATTTATACTCAGTATCATGTCTTCCCCAGAACAGCACTTCTACACTGCTCATGTTTTGCTTAAGTGATACAGGAATTTCTTCATGATAAGAGTAGACTCAGTCTAAGCATTTTTTCACATGCTTTCCTGAGTGTTACGAGAAGTGCAGCTTATGCTTGTGAAGTCTTTTTGGAATTGAGTAGCATGTCAGAAAGCTTTCATTTCTTTTCTGTATAGGCATAGAGTCTGCTTAATAAAGCTTCATAAATGATGAAATATTTCCAGACATTTGGTACATTGTCTCCTTATGTTAGATGTTAAGGAGAACTTTGTTAACAAGACATTAGGAAAAGTTTAAGTTCTATAATGGTTTTTAAATGCTTACAGAAATGCACCTCTCAATTTTTCAGGGGGTGGAGAGCGGGGTAGGGGAGAAGGAGAACACAAATGATCAGATGGTCATAACTGGGAGTCTTCCTTCCCCAAACAATGAAAGAGATATATTTTCAAACACGTACTACTATTACTTGTGTACTTTTCAATGTAAAATGTCATTAATTCCCTTTTACTAAGTAAGGTAGTCAATCTAGCAATAGCAGCATTTAATGATTTCATCCAGAATTGTTTTAAACTCATTTAATATTTCAGATTTTTATATCATTCAGATATTTTCAACATGCAATAATGATTTCCTTAGAAATTAGAACTACATCACCCCATAGATAAGGGCATAAGATGAAATAATTATAAACAATAAAGGACAGAGTTCTGTTAAAGACATATGGTTTTCCTAAATAATTCAAAGGTCAAATGTATCTGCAAATTTTATCTTTAAAAATGAAGTTTCATCTTATGAAGAACTATGATTAAATTAGAACAGAGCTAACATTTAAAGATACCATCCCATCATCTAAGAGGTATTACATATTCAAATCACAGGCTCTGCTTTGTTTAATTAAAAGCAAAGCAAAGCATAAGGGCTGGTAATGAGTTACAGAACCCTTTGAAACTATGCCAATACCTTGGTAATGAGATTAAATAATTAATTTTTAAAGGAATGAGTTCATTTTATTTACACTCAGTATTTGTTTAAATAGTCTTCCAAAAGGTGGGGAACAGGACATTATTAAGATCCAAAAGTTGTAAGGCAGTTTCCCACTTCACTGATTTGGGACTAAAGGAAAGGTCAGCTGCCCTCAGCAGTAGGACCCTCAGTACAGCCCACTTCCACCACAAACACTAAAAGTCACTTCTTTCAAGCAGACTGGTCCAGTGAATGCTATTTAACACAACCTCAGAATTAAAATTACTGTCAAAACTCAGTTAAATAATGTTTCAAAAACAAGACCCCAAGGTTCTAGAAAGCAGAGATTTCAAAAGCAATATGCATTAGTAAAATGGCAGGCATTAACCAGCGAGCATCTTACCTTGCGCCATCTGGCAGTTTTCTATCAAAGGAAGTGCTACGAGGAATGGCTGTCTGAGCCTGCTGGAGAAGCTGCTGGCACTGCAGTCTGTCAGATGTTCCTAGGATTGGAGAGGCACGAGAGAGAGGCTGCCCAGCGGGAGTCGGCACCCGATGCCAAGTGGTATTCCTTCTGAAAGGGGTTTTATACTCACATGGGGTGCCTTCGCTGTCAAGTTTGTATTCCACCATGGGTATACGACAAAGTTCTGAACAACCCCTGTGGAACAAATAAAAATACTCATCAGCCTCACAGGAGAGAGCAGAGAGAGAAACCTTGCATTCACAGTCAGAAGTACATATGTATTTTGATTTCGGGTGCCCAAAGGTGCTCATACAGTATGGTACTTTGAACACTTCAAAACTGTCACGCCAAGCAGGTAGAAAACATTTCAAAATAAAAGATTTGCTGTCATGCACCCAAAGTTCTTGGAACTGTCTCCTCACCCTTCAAAATGGGGAACATATTAAACTTCTACAAATTAATCTGCAGCTTGGATTTTACATGATAAAAACTTTTAGAGACAAGGCATCTAGAAGTCATAAAGCAACAAGTTTTTCTAAAACAGCATTGATTTGTTTAAATGTCAGGAATAGGTTTGTTGCTTTGCAGCAAACTAAACGTTTCTTAATGGGGTTGAGAACTCTCCTTTAGAATCTCACCTTGTCCCCACCAAGTGACAGGGTACACAGACTACAATGCAAATGATTAATTTGCACTGACATATTTTTCCCTATGTTTTCAACATGTACTTTCTAAAGTCTCTTTTCCCAGCAATTTGTAAACCTGGAAGAAAAATGAGGAAGTGGAAGGAAGAGACAGATCGGAAACAGTCTGGGTTACCGTCTCTGCTTGAAGGTTACAGGGTGGTTAAATGCTAACAGTACTCACAGACAGTGTAAACCCAGGTAAAAGTACTGGTAGCATTCCACCAAAGGTCAGTGTATCTGTGGGATATTTGCAGCATTCAATAATTAAGCTTTACTGTTTCAGAAATTGATTAATAGAAGCTTCACACACTCTAAGTCAACACTGATTATCACTGGAGATTTTTTATATCCTCAACATTCCATCTCCATTGTTTTTCTGACAGGCAGTGTGTACTAAATCAATATTTATGAAGAGAACCCCCTAAATACTTCCAAACAATAATTAAGTAAGAAATAGTGAAAATTTGCTTCTCTGTCTCAACTACAATTCTGCTCCATTCCTTAGCTGAGTCTTGATCAATCTTTGCTTTTGTTGAAAAACCAACATTTACCATTTGCAACTAAATTAAAATCACCTAGGGAAAGTGCAATAGAATGTAAGGCGTTTACAGTCTTAATCCTGAAAATATCTCGGCATAAGTGACTTAACACAAGTGAGCAGTGCAAGCAAGTTGTGTAAATTCTCACACATTAAATAACTGTGCATTAAAGTTTTTGAATCAACCCTCCCAAAGAATATTTTCATTATCTGTGTTCTGGTAAACAGACTAAAAGAAAAAATATTAGACAAGAAGCAAACTGTCTTATTCAAGGTTGTTGAAGGGAAGACCTGTGAGCAACTGTAGCAACTACATTCTGCATATTCTGTATATGCATAGTCTGATCCAGCCAAATGTTTCATTCTGCTGAACTTTTTAGTAGCAAATAGGCAAGTTTATCCTGTAGCACTAATCTCTGCCCCTGGTGGCACTCAAACACATGAAAAAGTTATAGGACTTAAAAATACAGATGATGAAAGTATTGAGAATGGAGATCAATAGCCAGTACAGGGTGGAAGAACCTTGATCAAGATGAGCTGAAGAGCTAGAATGTTCCAAAGCAGAACTCAGAATTCCTGTTTGTTCAATGTTATTCTTTTATCAAAAACATCATTGTAAGATGCACCAATAAAATCTGACATGTCCAACTTTTGCTGACAAATCATAGTTGGACATGCTGGAGGCATCACAGAATTCTGCAATCATGATTTTCTGGTTTGAGCTTCCCTTAGAAAGTAAAACCACACTAATAGTCTCTGCTCACAGACATGGAATTGTGCTACAGAGAAATCACCGTTATAAAACTATCACATCACTTCAGAGGGTCAATTTGGTATACCTCTAGCCTTTCCCTCACCCTGAAATGCCATAATTACTCAGAACACCACTTCAAACTGCCTCAGTCCACGCACCAATTTTTAAAACTTTTTCACACTTCTGAGAATCACATGTTAGGCTCTTAGAATGGAGAGCACCATGAAAAAAGTCAAGCTGAGAGAATTGCACAGAATTTGCAGAGTCTTCTGCTGCTGAAGCACATACAGAATATATTTCTCCAGTGCGATTTTCAACTGCTTATGTTCCAAGATCATTCTTCCCTTCATGCAAGTTCCTGCCTTATTCACTGCTTGCAACAAAGATGGTGTAGGAGACAACAGCCTGCAGCAATGCAACCGTGATCCTTTTTTTGTTGTTGTTGTTGTTTTTAAGTAGAATGTTTTACATACAAAACAAACAGATCAAAGAATGCAGAAATGACATAGCAAGGTTAATATTAGTTTGGTGCACTGCACAACTTTTCATGTGACCATATATACACAGTTTTCCATTATTTGATGAAGTTGAACAATTATATAAGGCTAAAATTTCTATCTCCTTTCTGCTAATTTCTTAGTATTGTTTCACTCCCTTCCTCATTCCTACTGGCTTTAGGCATTAGAAACAAACCAGCCCCCCCCAACTTTTGTTATTAAGATATCAATTTTACAGTTCATCTTGGTAACTGAGAAAGTTATAGCATGTAATTGTGATTGTACCCCTCATTAGATACTTCCCATAAAGTAACCTAAATGGTGTAAAAACAGCCACGGGTTTTAAAAGTAAAAGGGACTGTTACTACTACTTAATTTGACTTAGCTTGCTGACTAATTAACAAAAACATGGTATAATAATAGTAAGAAACAAGCTTTCCCACAATGAGTAAGAACTGAAATTTTTGTAAAATTTTGTGCTTGTTTGCATTAGGAAAACATATTCCTCCTACAAATGAAAAAAAGCTCCAAAACTGAGGACACAGGTCCTGCAGAAAAAGGCTTACAAAACCATCTTGTTTCAAATCACTATAAAAATTCAACAGTGTTGCTTATGAATTCAAAACAGAGCCCTAGAATGTTGTTTTAACTGGCTCAAAAAAGCATTTCCATGGTTTCAGATAGCTTCTTTTGTCACATAAGGCATTTAAATCTTAATTTAAAAGTACCAAACCAATCACTTCAACATTTATATGAAAAAATATGCTTCACTGCTTCACAAGCACTGCCTAAAGAACAGATACTGTGGTATACTGAGATAGGTGAAGTTGTAATTGTAGCTACCTCCTGTATCAGGAAAACAGAGAAGGAATTACTTTGCAACCCCCACTTCCACTCCCCACCATGGATCAAACTCTAAGTTATCTTGCATGAAAAAAAAACCCACAAAAATAAATGCAATTCTCTTAAATATGTAATTTGACCTTTATCTAACTTATGATTTTTTTACTTATTCCACCAGCGCAAGAATATACATTGGCATCAGTATTGAATGATAGCTTGTAAATTTAAATTTTATCTATTATTTTAAAAATCACTTTAAATGATACATAAGGACGAGTCTCTACTTTATGATTTTAGAAAGATACTTGAATTTATGTTAAAAAGCATAGCATATCAAATGTCTTTCACAATTTTATCCAATATAACATTTGAAAAACAGACTCATGATATTTAACAAGCAAATCTTAACCACACATCATAAATTATAGCACTTCCTGCCCTTCACCATACTTTGGTATTGATTAAATTAGTGCTTCAACATAAAGCACAGACTCCTACTAATACCTTTGGTTCAAGAGCCATATTATCCCATTAAAAATTTGGTTAATAAAACCTACTCTGCAATTAAAGACAGCATGACCCTATGGTACAGCTAGAAGGTCATGACAACATAATAAAATTTAAGAGTCCACTACAAAAATGTGCAATGTTCAAATGTTCCTGCAAGGAGCATTATGATCTGAATGAATTATCAAAGAATTATCAATTATCCATTCACTTTTTAAAACTACATTAACCAATCCTTTCAATATTAGTTTCAGATTCCATATAAAGTTTCTGTAGCAGGCTCTGTGAAGGGCCTGCATTAGGCAGGGAGTCTAGTTAGACTCAGCAAATATCCATCTCCATGGAAAAGACAGAAGCTTCCATGCACCATGATCAGGATCCCGTCACTTTGACAGCTGCACAAAAGCCTTCTTTTCTGCTAAATCCTATGACTATCAGCTGCTGGGTACAACCTCAGTATTTGGACCAAACTATCTACAGATTTCAAGCATGAACAATTTGTTAGGGTATCAACATAACTGGAACGCCTGGTTACAATTTAACTCCAGTGCAATGTATTGCAAGGAGATGTAGGGACAGAGAAGGAATCATTGGTGTGCATCAGTTTATTACACTGATACGTTATCCCTTACTATCAGCATCTCAATACCAAACATCTAATCCTGCTCAAGAAAGTCTTTATCAGCAGTACAGTAACTGCATTCTGCTAACTCAAACTCTGTTTTTGAAAACAATCACTTTTATTAGAGTGCATGTTTGTTCTTACACTACAGTAGTGCCCAAAGTGACACAACGAGCCTGAAGACTCATTGTGCAATCTATTAAAACCACATAATAAAACACATTCATTTCATATAATTCTAGGGATTCAACTGAAAAGCAGAATTTAGTAGCTTAGTTTTGCTGAGACTCAGGATGTAGTTAGTTAAGACATTCTTAGATTTTCCCTTCCCTGACACTGTGAAGTACCTCCTGCAGGTAATATCTCAATTCCACTGACCCCCTGTATCAGTTACAGCACAAGTCCAAGACACTGCATAATGCAGAAATGAAATAAGAGAATTTTGGTCTCCAAAAGTCAAGACAAAGATTCCAAGTTCCAACATCTCAGAAACCTATTAACAGTAATCATATATAATTCAAAAACTTTTTAAAAATTATATCAATTTTATATTTAAATAATTTCATGCCACAATAGATGTGTGAGATTGCTTACAGCAACCTCAGACAGGGCTGCTGCCCACCCTATCACTTTGGTTTAAGGGAAGTGATGACTCTCTAAAAGTCCCTGAATGGAGCTAAAGAGTTGAAGCTGCCAATCCCTCCTTCTTGAAGATAAACTCATCATCCTTCTGATCTTTATTACTTTTCAGTTTTAGAAAGAAACTTTGTGTTTGTGAGCAGACAAGCAATTCAGAGGCCTCCTAAAGAGCCTCTCTACATCTGTATTGTTACATGTAAAAGAGAAACACAGCCAGGAACTAGATGATCTTTAAGTTCCTTTCCAACCCACAACATTCCATTATTCTCGTATGATTCCATAAATAGAGAGAAGAAAGAAGAAAAGAGAAAAAGGGGAAAAAGAGTCTGGAACTCTTCTTTGCATCTCTCCATAGAGACAAATAGTGGTTTGCCAGTCATTTAGGGTTTGTTTTTTTTTGCTTGACTGTATTAACTGTCAACAATAACACATAATTAACCTACTATAAGTTCACCCATAACTCAGTGAGAAAAAAAACCTCAAGACTTTATTTGTATGAAAAACATAGTTAAGCATTTTCTACTGTTTTATTTTTTGTTGGGTAGAGAGGATCAACTTTGGCAAGTAGCACAGCTTCCGATTAGTATAATTACATTTTCTTAGTGATAGTTCTTTCAGTTACATCTATAAAACATCAGAATCTAGAAATTTCAGGTATTTTCAGCCTTCTTAGATTAGTAGCAGGGGTGGTAATTACAAGGTTTGGTACATCCAAATTCTACTTTTACAACCAAACATTCAGGTTTTGCTGCTTCAACCTGTCTCAGGTCATGTCAGACTTGGCTTCTTTCTAGCTCAGGTGGCTTAATTTATTAAATAAGTAAATAAATGTTAAGCATCTGAAGGCCCTATGAACTATCCCACCAGCTTATGGGTGTTTGCGACAACAACTGAACTCCCCCACACAGTAGCCTCTTCCTCTTCCTGAGAGCATTTTCCAAACATTCTATACTCTGTTGGTTATCTGTTACTTTTTAAAAGCCCCAGAAAGACAATTCTTTCAAAGAAATAATAATCATTTAAGGGGAACAAGCATCAGGACTGGAAAATAAGTAATTACATCTATTTTATTTGTAAGGAGGAGTTTGCAAGGTTCAAAAGAATAAAACAACCTCAGAAGAATTGCAGTAGTACTTAAAAATGGCCCACAGGCAGTTTCAGTCATAGTTACTAAAGTATTTCCATTTTCAAAAGTACCTACAACAGCAGAAAAAGAGCTTGTTCAGACCAATAGTGGAAACTACTGCTCCTACAGCTCTCCAGCTTCTGTTTATAGCCAGTCCTGGAAATTTTGCTTAAAGTTTTGTTTGCTTTCTACATTTGCTAGAAATTGTTTCTTAATCAGTCCTCAAGCAAATTCTTTTTTCTACAAAATGGTAGCTGAACTAAGACAAACACATAGGTAAAATGTAGTAAAAAAGAATCTAGCAAAATCTACAGTTTAAAATACATTTAGAAGTGCTTTAATTCCTTCATCGGATTTGGCTGATTAAGGATACAATGTTCTTGAACACTACTACAACACCACCAGCAAAAGCAAATCAGAAAGATCATTATTCTGTTCAAATGCACATAATCCCAAATCAACAATTCTGAAAGGACTGACCTAGCACAGAAACAAATATGACACAAGAATACTTATTCAGATCTGAAAACAATGACCAACATATTTGTTCTAATATCGCTTTGTCATTTAAAGAATTTATGCTTTAAATAGCAATTTCTTATTCCTATCTAAATATCAGTCTGATGCCACACAAATAACTTAGATTTCTGCATCAATTTGTGCATGATTATTTAATTGCTGGAGCAAACTGAAAACAGCAGGAGTTTTGTCTCAAGTTCATTAATTTTACAGGATAGTAAATGAAAGGCCTTATTCCATGATTGCTTTTGCATATACTACTGTCAAGACTTCAGTAGAAGGATCTACATTAAGTAATGGAAGACATTTATCGAGCCGAATTTTCCTCTGTAATTTCCTAATCACCCTGTAACATTCCTTTGTAAGCACCTTCAACATTCAAATAGTTTATTTTCATGCTGAAATAAATGAATACAAGACAGCTTGCAGGAAAAAAAAACCCCACCTTGTTAACTGCTTATTGCTAATAGTTTATTCTCAGTGGGTGCACACTTACATTTTGTTAGTTTTCTTTTAAAATGATGGATTGAAGGTTATTTGTGGGTAAGCTAACAGACAAAAAAAATCAAGTACTTGATTAAAGATCTCTCCTCCGGCTGAGGTTTTTCCAAGGGATGGCTCTGGAAACACCCATGCACACTTGAAACTCATTTTCACTTTAAGGATACAATTCCCAAGACATTCCATGGCACTCATGTCCAATCTGTGTAAACTCACTCCACAGTTTGATCCCAGCAAGGAACCAGTACTAGTAAGCAACCCAAAGAGAAATTCCTCACTGGTTTATATTCATAAAACCCAGCAAACAAAACTAAGCAGAAACTGTCTTTCAAGAAGTGGAAATCAGCTGATTATCTCAGAAAATGAAAGACAGGCATATTCTTGGAAACATATGCACATATTTAATGCAACTGATCTTTTCAGAAACAAATATGAATGTATTTTTGTATCTATGCACTATGGGCAAAATCTTAGTGGCTGAACTTGAAACCCTAAATTATGGCATTTAAGTAAAAAACCCCCAAACTAAATAACAAAAATCCCCACCACACCAAAACCAAAAGAATAAACCACCAGTATGTACTCTAAAAACCAGGTTGAAATATAGAGAAGAAAAGACTACCTAACAGCCAGAAGATCATATACTCTGTAGGATGAGTCAAACTTTCAAGGGACTTATTTCAGCCTCCAAATATACTTTCCCACATATGTCAGAGTCTGATGCATAATTTCTTAGCATAAAACCTCTAAAACCAGCTGTGAATAATAGCAATAAGTACTGGAGCACAGATGTAAAGCTTTCTCCTTCTTCTTAACTATCATTCTCCTAGACATTTGTAATGTGTCGGTCAAGGATGGACGGACCTCCAAATATGACAAAAATATCTGTATGTCTGCTTTGAATGTTATTTGATAATTATTGCAGCTACTTGATACAAAAAAGTTCCCTCCTGACAAGCTGTCACACTTGCCTTAAATGTTTATCACAAGTATGTGTTTGCCATCACTCACAGGGGCTTGACTCTATCCTGTTTAGCTATGCATGGTCTCTCCAAGGACAGGGACATTGCTTGTCAAGCCAAGGTGAAACGGATTTAGTTCTCCAGATACTCCTGTTTTACATCCAAAACTACTACCTGTAAATTTCTGAGTAAACCTGATACCAGAGTACAAGAGAGACACAAACATATGGAGCAAGTCCAGCAAAGGATCAAAGACGATTAAGGGATAAGAGCATCTGAAACACAAGGAGGGACTGAGAGTGCTGGTGTCATTCAGCCAGGGAAGGAGAAGGCTCAGAAGGGACTTTATCAATGTGTATAAAATATCTAATGGAGGGATTAAGGAGAAAAGATGACAGACTAAGAACTGTATCCAGTGAAAACACAGGAGGCAAGGTGCAAAACTGAAGTACAGGAAATTCCATTTAAGTAAACATAAAAACTTTTCTTACTGAAAGGATGATTGCATACTGAAACTGAAATATTGCATTTTTGAATCTCCGTCCTTGGAGATACACAAAACCCAGTGAACATATCCATGAGAAATCTGCTCTGGCTGACCTTGCTTTGAGCAATGCGGTTGGACTAAACCTACAGAGGTTCTTTTCAACCTCAGCTATCCTCTGTTTCTGCGACAAGAACCTCCAGAAGGCTAAGAGAAGCAATTTAGTAGGAGACAGGGAGATGGGCTTGCACAAGTTTTAAGTAGTAAGTAGCAGTGATAGGCTATCTTTTTTCCCCCAAATTCTGATAATTTTTCCCTTTCTGCCCTCTCCTCTTCTCTCTCATTCATTAATATATTTTACAAACGAAGTCAAACATCTTATTTGCCAATTGAAATTCTCAGACTTGTCATGCAATATCTGTAACTGCTTTCTGTCTGCTCTGTTTAGATTATAAACGCTGCAAAAAGGCAAGGTCAAAACCCTCCTTTGACTGGACAGTCAAAATCACTAATCATATTTTTGGGGATATCCAAGGGAAAATGAGCAGTCTTCTGTGGGAAATTGATTATTTGAAAGAAAGAGACATTTCTTATATATATACACCTACTAGAAAGGTGAAGTTAAAAAGAACTTAAACATCCTTAAAAAATTTAGAATGGACACACAGTTTTAAAAAATTCATTTTTCTTAGTAATTAGTCACAATTTTTAAAATGCTAAAAATTTATAAAGAGGAGCAGCTTTTGCAGATTTTTCTCAGTGTGGTAACACTCAGCTCAAACTCCTCCTACACACAGACTTGGGTGCTATGTATCACACTGATCTGGGATTTAAACATCTTATCTCTAGAAGATTTATATCAAAGACAATATAATACTGTTCATACAGTATGTATTTTTCTATCAGGGCCTATAAAATACACATTTTTACCTTCAATATAAAAGGATCAGCTCATTAGGCTCATATTCTGTAAACAGCTTGGAAATGTATACCAAACAAGTCAGTGAAAATTCATACCCAGAAGCAGATGGTGAGAATAGCAAAGCTAAGCAAAGAGAGGCTTAATTGCAAATTTCTATTCAACTAAGCAAAACAGTGGTATCCTACATTCACAGGCATTTTGTTCAGAAAGGGAGGCATCACAATGCAGGTTGAGGCAGGGGACAGCCCTTGTGTGTCATACATCAGGCCAATGACTACTTGGAGAATTGCCACCAATTAAACAGCATTCGTATACAGTTGGCATCCACTTCACAGTGCTGCACGCTACGTAAAATTTTATTGCTTGTTGCCTTGCCAAAAGCAACACATCTAATGTTTTTTCTGTTGAATTAAAAATCAACTAGAGATTTAAAGTTGGCCTGCTACAAGAAGAGGAGTAATTAAATTTACTCTGGTACAGTTCTCATTTAGAATGAGCCAAATTAACACTGACGAGAAGGTGTGTGAGAAATAAAGTCACTCTGTTACAAGGTTTCAATTTTTTCCTACTTCTCTACTCCCGATACTAAAAAACAGAGAAAAATGTCTTTTGTCACCAAAAAAGGAACACTGATGAAAGAAAAATGCATTTCATCCCTGAAAACACTGGCACTGTAATGATTGTTATTAGTCTTTCCCTGAGCATGAGCATATATTTCATGTTGCAATAAGATTTCTCTGCTTTAAATGATAAATTCATTGATATAATTCACCGTTTAATGTGAAAAAATTAGATATCTGTAGAAAGTGAATAGAAATCTAAGACTTGTTACCATGTATGACCAGAAAAAAATCACTATTTTCATTAAACTTCAACATTAAAAAAAAAACAACAAAAATTTTTCCAATAGTCAGGAGTTGGAGAAATCTCAAAGATGGACAAGGTACAATTTCATGAAAAAGATTCCACATTTTTAAATTCAGCATTAAAACATAAAACTCTCCTTATGGAATAAAAGCAGTAGCATCAGCTTTGAGGACAGCTCAGTCAGGATACACTAAATTTTACTTCCTACCTCTTAAAAATCATATAAAAGTAAATTTTCCATTAATTTCTGTAGGATCTTATTTTATCTTCTATAACAAGTCAATATGGGTTTTGGGAAAATGTCTGCTTTAAGAGCCTCAACTATATTATCACCCAACACAACTGACAATATCCATTTACTGAAGGCCCTCAATAAAAGAGTCATCCTTTAAGCAGGAGCAGAGAACTAAAAAAGCCAAACCCAAACAGATACAAATGTTACACTGAGAGCTGGTGCTCCTTACCTTCTGGGCGCTCCATCCTCATGTGGTTGAATAATGACCACTTTTACTGTCACAGATGTGCGTAAAAGGTCGATCATTTGCTCATGGGTCAGAGTCGCCACAGCCACTTTACAGATCTCGACCAGGCGGCTCCCCTGCCGTAGGCCTGCTTTCCATGCAAATCCAAAGGGCTCCACGTCTGCCACTATCCCTTCAAAGTTCACATGGAATCCAAGCTGGCCCAGCCCGTTTCTCCGCAGGGTCATTTCTGTGGTTTCACATCCTCTGGTCACTATCTGAGGAAGCACCAGATTGTTACGCCATTGTCAGGGCACACAGACATTCTAAAGTCATGTAAGCCTTGATATTAAGGATCTTGAATATAATAACATTAAATTAATTAATTGAATTAACATTTATCTTTGAATGAAGGTTTCTGCATAAAACAAAATGAATGAAACATTTTATGATGCTAAAAATCTTACACCGCCAAGGCAGGCAGCTGACCCATATCAAGCCCCTTTGTCTAACGTTACCACAATGCCATTTATATCTAACTGAAAACTTTACAGCTGGTTTTGTTTCAAAACACAAAGCAAGAAAAATGCTGCCCTGTCAATTACTTCATTCTTTCTTGGCTGACTGCAGGTGTGCAGGCATTTTTTTTAAGCCTTAAACAGTATTAAACCCAAGATATAACATGAGCCAAATTGAAGTGCCTCAGCTCTAGCAGCTTGTTTTCCTCAAGAAAATAGCGATTAAGAAATTATTAATTTATTTTGCTTCTTAGGCAGATTCCTAACTACCATCATCTCTAGATGATATCACTAAAATGGGATGAGAGTTCCCATGTCACTGAGAAACTTAGAAACAAAAAAATTACTTTCCTCATATTCAGTGCAAAGTAACTATCATTATACAGAGCAGCCAAAATCCTTCCAATTCAGATTTTGCTAAGCAGGTTAATTTCTATATACTGTGAAACAACTTCTCAACAGTTTTGCCATATAAATCATAATCATACAACAGCCTGTAAGCTGGGATATGGCACCACACTGAGAAGAAAAAATTCTAGCCCACATTACAAGGAAGTTTGAGAGTCACCCCAGTCTTCCCATTTTGTCAGTGTCACGAAACTAGTGTGTATTTAGCTTCATTAGTTCAATTAGAACAAAAACTTAACCACTATGAAATATTATCAAAGATCTCTGTACTGCATATCAAAGATCTCCCATAAACACTCCACCAAGGCAAACATCTGCCTTTTAGAGATGCATGTGTTACAATACAGACCAAGGGATTTTCCCAAGGTCATGCTACACTGTGCCGTGTCTTCAGGCACGACCTAGACAGGACTACTGCTAGGAGATTCTCGAACCTTTATTGCAGCATCAGTCTCATAACAGGATTTTACAGAGCTAAAGGATGGCAGCAGGTCACGTCTGCCAGCAGCAGCCAAAGATTTCTTTGTTACAGAGCATCCTAAAAGTTTTCCAGCCAATAACATACTGTTAAAGCTTACAGACAATTGTTCCAGCCAATCACACGTACACCTGCTTCAAACAATCTTGTATGTTTTCTATTAACAATAAACAATATTCCATTATTAAGCTTAAAACCTTCTACTGTCTTGCTAAGCATATTTTTCTGAAGCCATAAGATCTATCTTAGCCAAACCTAAAACTCAGATTACTGTTTTATGTCCTTGCTTGCTGTACCATTGTAACTTTTCCTACTTTCAAACTTTGCAGTTACAGCTGATTCTAAATTTTTCAGCTCTTTCTGTTTCTGGGGTCTGCTTTCACAGATTTCTAAAAGCCTTATTACCTTTAATATTTCCCACAGTACATTAAGAGCAGTTTCATAGCACATGTTACCTTGTTTCACAAAGGGATTCATGCTGTTTATGGCTGGGTTTAGTGTGCATCACAAAAATAGGCAGAAGGCTAGTGTTCTTTACTGTCACCTGTGCAGGATAGATCTCTGCAAAGGTTGTTTTATGGTTCAAGTTTAATTCAGCAGGCTATTTTGGAATAGTTACTCTTGCTCTCCATTGCCTGCTTGAGTCAGAATTCAGGCAGGCCAGCTTATTAACTTACTGTGTGCTTGCCACAGCAGAATGGCCCATCCTGATTCAGGGGTGCATGAGGAGGGAGTGGGACTACAGCTCATGAGATTTGGTACCTTAATAAGTTTTACAGCATTATTTTCTTTATAGAATATTTCTATATGGATATCTGTCACTCAGCAGAAAAAATTAGAAATTGTACACATGAGAACAAAGTGCCACAAACCCATAAGTTATTTTAACTTTACTGATGTGGTTTATGCTCATACTTTTAACCTCTGAGGTAAAGGAATACAATTAGCCCTCATTTATTAAGAGATAATCTTCTGTGAATTGTGAAATATTGAAGATATTGCAAAGATCAGATATTCTGAGAATTAGTGCCTGGAAATTTTCATAATCTTTCCAGTTACTTCTGAAGATGTAGGTTTCAAAGTTAAAATGTAGAAGTCATTATTGAAATATCTAAAATGTACTCTGGAGGCTGTGTTTACAAAGTCAGGTTCTGGGTTTTCATAACAAAAACAAAGCAGCTATTTCCTCTGTCATTTTTCAGCTCTGAGGTTTTAGTGTATTTTAGAAACTTCCCTTTTAAAATAGAACTTTCTATTGTGCTTGTAACTCTGCATATATTATTAGAACTATACAGCATACTGGAAATTTTAACATACTGTTAACCTAACTTTTATGACTAAATATCAGTAAGAAAAAAAACCTTTCATAATTTGTGAACTAGATAAGTAAAAAGGAAATTTTCAGCTCTTTGTTAGCTACGTTTCCAGTCAGAAGCCCAGCTGAGGGACAGAATTTTATCCTTATTAAGCTACATAATACTCTTTTTTGGGGGCTGACAACTCTTCATCATTATGTCACAATTACAGACTACTGCAAAATGAATGCACCAGCCAAAGTATATGTATTTCCCCAACTCAGAGCCCTCAAAATCTCTTCTCCAAGTTAGTTAAATATTCAAAAGTTAAAAGATAAGAAAGATAAAGATTCCTGCCAAAGACTCATCTATTCCCAATGGGAACTACTCCAGGAGATCTAGTCCTCCCCAAGCGGATATTCCCTTAAAGGAAACATTGCGTATTACACAGGAATGCTCCACTTCTAAACACATCATTCTGCTGACTTGGTTACAGCATCACTGATCCTGTGGCCACAAATTAACTAAGAGCTGGTTTCTCTGAGTGCACTTTAAACAGATAAAGTTATAAGACAGAGATCCTCTATATGCCATGAAGGTGAAGAGGGTTTTTTTAATATATAGGATACTAAGGAAATTTTGTCAACTCAGATGCTTATATAAAGATCCATTCAGTGTTTCCACTTAATCTTTTATCATCCTGCCATTCTCTGTTATCCTAAAGCTCAAAACCACTGCTTTTCCTACCTTCCAACACATCTCTCCAAGTTAATATACAGCTTGCTGCTCTACTTTCTAATGCTAGATACTTTCCCCTACAAATTCAAATTTGTCTAGACTGACAACTCACAGCTCTTTTCTCAGTCCTGCACCAATTGTTTCAGTTCAAGCTAAAATACTGGTCTCAGCTTTTTACACCTTTCCTTAATCTGGATATTCAGATAAGTGTCCTTTTAACCTGCATGATTTAAATCCAGGCAATAAAGCCTAGTTATTTCTTTGACAATCTCATTTAGTAATTGCAATGTTCTACTCACTGGATTTAAGAAGTGCTTTAATTCATGACTGAAAAGGGTTAATCATCTGGTCACTGAAGATTGATTTCACATCACAGTTTGAGCTTTCATGTTTAGCATCTGCTGGCACATATGGCTGTTAACCTTAGTTGTGTTCTGAGTCACTTGAAAGGTTTTTAAAGCATGCACATTAAGTGTGGCATCAGAGTTTTAAATACTTTTTAGTGGTTCTAACGGGTCTATACCAAATATATACAAGGATGTAGAAAGCATTCAATGTTATAAACCAACCAGGAAATGACATCAATATGCAGCTTTCAAAAGAGAGGAAGAAGCAGGGGAAAATGAGAAAAATATGAGGCAAGAAATAGGGATGAAAAATGTTTTAAAACAAGTCATGATAGTTAACTCTTTTAATTAGTATAAAAGTTAGATAGGTAGCAGAGAAAGAAAAGGCAGTCAGAATTCACTGGAATAGATACTTGAAGTTAATTTTCTGGCAACCTTAGTAATAACTGATACTAAATTTGAGACTTAAAACAATTTTTTCATTATTTAACCCCAAATCTGGCCACAATAAAGAGGAAGCAGTAAAGTAAACATGGATAAACATTTAATTTTGTGTTTCTAATTACCAAATCTTAAAGATCTGTCTTCAGCAACATGGGTTATTTCCAGGTTTTGCAAAGCCAAGTAAGTGAAAAATAGCACAAAAACATTGTCACTGATGACAACAGAAGTTTTCACTAGAATTTTAAATCTCTTTTTTTTTTTATTTGTGTTTAGTGTTAAAAAAACTTAATGGAAGCACTATTTTCTAGAAGGGAAACAACTGTCTAAGGAAAGTGAAACTGAAGACCTCAATTGAAAAGGATAATATAACACTGGCAAGAAGAGTTTAAAGACATTCAACTCTTGAAGTGTACTTTAGAAGAAAGTTATTATTTCAAGTATGATATTGAGCAATCCTAAATGAGACTGCAGTACTAGAGAGGCCCTAAATCATCAGCTGCAATCCAACTGTTTCAGCATGAAAATTGTAAGCAGACTGATTTCCTTTCAGTGCCAAGCTTTCTAAGAGAAGAAAACCCTAAGACCATCTAAATCACTTAAAGCAAGATTCACAGAGTGAAGTGCAACCACTAGATGCATCAGCACTTTTACCTTGGAGTTATTGTCATTTCATTTGGACTGACTGAAGTAGTTACAGGACAGTGGCCATCAATAGTTACTGACATGGCCATCAAGTGTCTGAAAAACTTTATCCAATCAGCTGTTAAAACTGGCATTAGTTAGTGTAGTTCTCTTTACTTCCTGCACTTTCTCAGAACAGAGGAACAAATCAGCAGAACCACTTACAGAAAATTTTCCGCTAATATTCTCACGGATTATTACAAAAAGTCAAAGTATATTTTACACATTAAAATTTTATATATTTTTAAACTAATGATACTTCTACCTACAAGGGTGTGATTTGAGAACAGGCTACAGCAAGAGGTGGCAAAAGTTTTTCAGTCCTGATTTCAACACTGGAACCACCCATGGCTTTGGGCAAGCAATCAGATTAATGGTATCTGAAACCTTACCCCTGAAAAACAGGTTGATAACATTTATCTCACATGCTGTTGTGAAGATTACTATTTGTAATGCTCTCTGAAGACTGAAAACACTCCTGAACTATGAGCATAGAACATTTTTTAATTACATCTCCAAGGAGATGTAGACTAATACCTGTTCATAAAAAAATTGGATTTCCAGTTTAGAAACTGTACTTACTTCAAGTCTTTGAACAATTTCTCTGATGTCTTCAGTACAATTATCTGCTGCAGACAGAAGAATACATTCTCCTCTTTCATAAAATATTTTGATGCTCATTAATCCAGATGTCCATCCAATAACATCTCTGCAGGAGCAGTTAAACACAACATTTTTTGATTCCTTTTCAATCAACATGATAAACTCATTGGAGATTCCGAGAAGACATTCGATGTCAGCAGACTGGCCAAAGTCTCGAGCAATCACATTCCACATAATTGCTCCAACACTGAATAGATGTGCATCTTTCCTTGGTTTCACTTTTTCCTTCTTTTTTGCCCCTAAAGTAATAAAGCTGAACTTGGCTGAAGTGTCCACTGTAGCTGTGGTAACAAAGTTTTCTGCCAGATCCTTCAGGTATTCTTGACGTGTCCTTGTGGCCATGGCTCGAAATTTTTCCGACTTATGTGCTGCATTTTCAGCATTAATAACTTTGGCTAAAAGGAAGTCCCTAAAGACTGCAGACTTGGGGAAGGTTACTCCTTTGGGAATGGGTGGACCAAATGAGGGAACATCTTTTGATCGTGAAACACCAACACTGGAAACAGAAAAAAAACAAACAAACAAACCAACAAAATGATTAATTCCCTGAACAAAAATAAAATCAGATGATAAGCACAACTGTGATCTCGGCAATCCATTTACACAATTAAGTACAGCTTTGACATGCCAATTTGCAGACATTCCAGACACATCAAAGAAATCTGATTGGATTTTCTGTCTTAGAATGGCTTTTTTCTTTTAAGTATATGAAGGACATTATGGAGGTATCTTACTAAAACAAAAAATATCAAAGATAACGTCTTAGAATGTCAATGTCTCCTTTCCTGAATGTAATAAATATTAAAATGAATTGCAAAAAATAAATGAGAGAAGTATTTTTTAAAATTGTTTTTATGTAAAACTGTCTTTTTCAGCTGTCACTCAGTTGCATCGTCTTCAAACTAAGAAATGTAAAAAACTGGAACAGAATTAATTTTTATCCTCAAACCTTCTTCTACAATGAAGTGTGAATTCAATGAAAAAATATTGGTGGCAAATGTGACTATAATGGAGCATTCTCCACCTGTTTAAGCTGCCTACTCTATGCTCATAAAATTAGAAAACACAGTTCTTGATCTAGACAGTTCGCATCAAAATGTAAGAAAAATAGGAATATTTCCTAATTGATACAATTATACCTCTAATTGATACATACATAATATATTTCAACTGAAAAAGAATTTCAAAATACTGTACACATTACGTACAACTACTATTTGACTGAAATACAGTCAAGTCTGGAATGACAGATAGAGTTTAATAGTAAGAAAAATATAACTTGGGAAAAGTCATGTATTAATCAACACAAAACAGTTACTGAAACAAAATCAAGTCCTGAAAGATAGTTTAAGTTCCAGCAGACAGCTAAAAAACAGTAATATGACCCATGCTCATGATGTATTTTAATTTCATTCTAAACAATGAACAAATAACATTTATAAATGAACCCGTGTAATAATGCTTCATGTCTTTATCACTATTTATTACCAATTAATTACCAATCAATTCACAAAGTGTTTTCACCTTGGTTACCTTGCTAAAATTCATGATGCAGTGACTTAAATGTGAGAGTTGATAAAATCATCTGAAATTTATGATTTTTTTCCATTCTCCAGAAGTCCTCATTCATGTGCTTAAAGGCTATGACTCCTGGTGTCACATTGTCATACTCAGGGATTCATACAAGTTAAAGGACCTTCTGAAATACTTTAAATCACTCTCTTTAAAAAAGGGAAACATGCAATATAAATTCTAAATTAATATATATTGGTGTGTCTGCAATAGTTATTAATAGCTATATACATTAGTGTTATTTTCACTAACTTGGTATATCCCCATTTTGTGGCCAAAAATAAGCAACATAGAGTTCTGCACATACCCCTTTGAGTCTACAAACTGTGCTCCATAACTCCCTTGTGTGCAAGGGAGACACTGGGGTTTCAAATTCACAGGAAGTGCAGCAGAAATTATAAAACTGAGCACGTAATATCTATAAAAAATACAAAGCATCTAGAAAACATGGTTGCATTGCAGTCTTAGTAATAAACTTAAATAGTTATAAGGCTCTACTCACCTATAACACACATTTTCAGTGCAAGGATTATGCACTTTGACAATGACAAATACATGTTGAAAGTGGGAACGAATATTTTTTGGAGTAAAAGGAAGTGCTCCTGGCTCTTGGAAGACAATGGTAACTATGTCATTTCCTATATGCCTTTTCCTTAGCAGCTAGACAAGAAACATGCATTGAAAAATTAATTATTAAAAAAACCAAAAATTCATCATCTTAGGAAAAAAAAATCCCAAACAATCCAAACCAATACAAATAAAGCATAATTTTTCAGAAATAACTTTTATTGCATCATGGATAATAACATGTAAAGGACATCAAAACTGCAAAAATATAGGGAAAGGAAATTGGGCTAAGTTCACAAAAATACTAGTGAATTTTCTCACATCCCCACACTAGTTCTCCATAGTTTCTGCTCATTCGTATTTTATTCTATGAGAAAAATATATTTCTCTTATTCTTACTAATGTACCACTTAATTAATAAAAAAGTGTTGCATCACCTGACATTTCTCACTACCCAGAAAAATGTACATTCGTTCCCTCGTTACAGTGTAATATTTGTCTCTACACTAAAAATATAATATTGCTTCTATGACTCAGTAAAACTTTTTTCCATTTCACAATACTATTAAATATTGTCCTTAACACTATGATCTTTTTAATTAAAAAAGAAAATTATCATGAACATCCATCACAAATGTTAACAACTGCATACTTGAGGAACAGAACCGAGACACGCAGAGAAACAACAATTATTAGGAAGTCTTTAACTAAAATTTTGTTCTTGTAAATTGGTAGTTTTTATCATCGAAATACATTTAAGGACCAATTTAAAGTACTAAATCATTTTTATAGACTAAATTTAGTAAAAATTGCAAAACATATCCAGCAATAAGGGACTACTACTCATTCTCCCCAAAAACCCCAACAAAGTAACACAGTAAAATGACGCTCACTTTCTTCATGGAAGAATATTGTCATTTTCAAATTTTGTATACTAACAGACAAAAAAAGCAGTCTATCAGGTGCTACATTTAAAGTATCTACCCAAAGTCTGCCAATGATCTTGCATCGTCAACTAATTGCATAAAGACAGTTAAGCTGTACCTTGGCTCATGTGTAATCAAAAAGGATTTAAGAATAAATTTACTTGAAAACTCTATGACAGAGCAAGTAAAAATTTCTCTATCAAGGTGATTTCATGGAACAGAATCTTTCTAATAAGTATTTTTTTGCATTTTTTCAGTTCCACTAAAAGTTAGTATTTCAGCTACCAACAATAAAAAGCAAAGTTGCACATGCTAAAGCCTAGAACCAGGAAGTATATTTCATTACAGCCCTTAAAAGAACATAAAAGGTGATATTCTGAAGGTAGTAAGAAGGGCCAAAGCCACAATTTTAAAGCACAAAGTACATCTATATTATTTTAAACATAATTAAAATCCCAAATACAGATAAAGAAATAAGACTTCTTATGAAACTCTACAACAGACATAGGAACAGAAAACAGTATTTGGTTAAGTCATGTGGCTCAGTCATGTTTTAAGGTTTTTAAGACTAAAATGAAAATAACTGGTTATTTGAGCCATTTAAGATGGCCATTTAAGCCTCTTGCATACGAAAGTGCACTACAAGGAACTGATCACAGAACTACGTGTGTCAGGTGTACTTTAATTTGCTCATCTAGTGAGCCATGCAATTAGATCATAGTAGGGCAGTCCAAGTCAATGTTTAGAATTTATTACTATCTCACAGGTTGGAATTTACAACTCAGTTAAATTTGTAAGCAACCTTCCAATTATGAGGTACAAGGTGATTAATTTCTGCCCTTGTTATACCACTAAGTGCCCAATTACTTGTTCTTGCTACAGTGGCTCATGCCTATACATTTCCATAGAGTAAATTATAAAAATGAGAAAGCAATTCTCTTTAAAGGTATATTTATTTTTCAAGAAAATCACTGTTTTCAAGAATATTTTCTGCTTTTGTAGTCCCCTTTAGGAGGTTCTGCTTGGCATCATATATAGCATAAGCAAGAACAGCACTCATGTAATTAGAGGCAAGTTTTAGAAATGTTTGAAATTTTACTAGCAAAGCTTTTTAAAAGCATGGCAGTTCCCATATCCTGTCCCTAGGATATTTTTCAAGAGCAGAAACCACTACAAGGCACAAAATAGAAACAGGAAGACAGGTCGTTCTTTTTAAGAACCTTACCACAACTGTAGAGATCTTAGTGACTTCTTCAATTTAAAATAAAACCAGTGTAACACTTATAAATCGTTATCATGCAAAAGTGGTCAGTCAACTTCAACACAATGCAAAAGGCAAAGCACAGTTGTCGCTGTGCACAGAGGATCAAAATGCAAAGAACTTCTTAAGGGGGGAAAACTAAACTGGAGTGATCTGGAACACGAAAGAGGTGCTCTGGATAGGATAAAGGAACAGGAAAAGAACAAAGTATCGAATGGAGAAGAAGGAGGGAACATATATCTGTCTGGGAAATGTGATATAAGGATAGCATACTGAAAATGAAAAAGGAATGGAAGGAAACCAGAACTCAGCAAAATTATCTTTAAGAAACCCTTTTCTACTTTCCATTCTATAGCCTAGATTTTTCTCCCAACTTTTATCTCCTAGTTTGCTTGAGTGTTCTTTTCAGGTTCTCAGTTTCCCCTTCCTCTCCCATTTTGAGGTCTGCTCAGGATTGAGGGTTTTTGGATGTTGTACAACTATTTTTTTTTTAATCTGCCTTTCTAACATACTCTAAAGAATCTCTTGCCAATGTTGAACACAAAAGGAACTCTCAACTGAGTGCAGAGATTACAGAAATTACTTGCAGTAAGGAAGCATCATTGTCATGTTAGAATTTGAAAATGAACCTAATCAAGTATGATAGGCAGCCAAAAGGATAACAGTGTAGCGTTATGTAAGAATATAAGACACAAAAAGGCAAGTCCAGTCAGGAACATATGTTAGAAAAGCAGAATCCATTAGATTAAAATTATTTGCACTAAATGATAGTTATTATATGAATTCTCAGATTTTAGTGACTCAGCTCTTAATTTTCAGATATGCATCTCTGAAGGAAAAAATTGTCTTAAAACTTGGCATATTAACAGCTTGTGCTCAGCCTTAAAAATCTACCAACATCTGTAGGATTAATTGCTCTGTCAAACTGCAAAACAACAAGGAATTCTTGTTGAAATAGCAGTGAAATATACTTTTCATTCAATTAAATGATGAAGTCAGTTGAGAGTCAAATAAGAAAAACTCCAAACTTATTTTAGTACATTTCTAAAATAAGTGGTTTCAAAAGTTTTATTTTCAATTTGTGTTTGTTTTCAATTTCTTAGCCAGTACCAAACCCAGAAATGAATGGCAAAAGCTCTTTCAACAGATTTGATCAACTGAGTTTAGTATAACCACAGGTCTTGTTGCTCAACTATTTTAACAGTAGTGAAATGCAACAAGCTTATTTCATTATTGCATATCTGTTTCATTTTTAAGTTTTCATAAAACCAGGTGAAAACTGATTATCTGAACAGATTTTGATTAATCAGGTCTGACCACGTGTACACAAGCAGACTCCAAATGTGTGAATAGGAAACTTGCAAGGGAATGATTTGGAAAGGGACATTGCAAAGGTAAAGTTTTAAAGGGAAAGCCTTGAACTGTTTTGAAGAAAAGGCCAGTAAAGGAAAAGGAACTGGCCACATCAGGGCTGGCTGTCTTCTCCATCCTAGGGAAGGAGCAGCTGACTTGAAAGTTCCCAGCCTGTGCTGCAGCCAAAATAAAAATTACCTTGCTCTTTGGATCTCCTGCTGGTTCTAAAACTAGAGGGATGTCCTGATCAGGGACCAAGCAGGGCGTAGTTATATCCTGGAAGAAGCAACAAACAGTTCTGGTGCGGCCTGTTCTCGGCTCACAGGTATTTGGAACACTGGCAATGCTCAGTGCTTGCTCACTGAACGTCACCGTCGGAGATTATGAGGAGTGACTGAATACCTTGCCCAGTCATTACCAAACAAGGGACATAGGGAAAGGATGCAACAACCTCAGCCAGTACACTCATAATATGCTAGCAGAAAATAACTATTCAATGAGGGGCTTCATTCCTAACATGACCTGACAGGAAATTTACTGTGGTCTCTAGCTTCCTTTTAGTTAGTTATGCAGTGAGCCAAACCCTGAAGAGACTTCATTATGTATTTTGGAACTAAACAGTAAGAGAAAAACAAAACAAAACAAACAGTCAGTTATTTTAGATCTATTTTGCACATTAAGGCTGGCTAAATTCTAGTAATTTGGGTGCACTTGTCACAATTCATTAAGACAGTGTACATGCTGTGCAAACACTGATAGATCTCATCACCTGAAAAATAATGTGGTGTGTCTTCAGAAAGGCATACTGCTTGAACTTGGAAAATTGCCACATTATTTTGATCCCAAGAAATCCATGAATAACAACATAGTGCTTCTGCTAAATATTGAACCTTTTAAAGGGACAATGATGAGAGCTTACTAAAACACTGTGGAAAGGAGTGCTTGTTGCTAGGGAAAACCATGGAGTTAAAATTTAAAGATTTTGCTGTACACAAGAATCAGCACCTGACTATAAAGAAAGACACATAAGGAAATGGTAAGAATGAAAGAAAGGTACAGGAAGAAGTGGAAGGACAGTAACAGGGGGTGGCTGAGCAACACAGCAGTGAAGCTGACAGACAAAAAGCAAAAAACTATGAAAATAAGTGGATCATGGCAAGAGGATATCCTGTTCTCGAAAACAAGGAAAATTCACGAAAGACAACAAAAGTAATAAACTCCAAGTAAGGCCATATTTACTGTCAGTGCCTGTGATTTGCTATAAAAATATTGATTTTATTCTTTTAAGGCAAGCTCATTCAGTGTACTATATCATCCTAATAGGGTACAGTTTCCCCTATTTACATGAATTTCCAGTCAAAGATTGTTAGACTGATTACAGACAGAACAACTCCTAGTGCGTTTACTAAATTAATTCTGTTTTGTACTAAAACACAACTGCAAGTTTAGAGAAGCAGAACAATTTGAAATCAGTGAAGTAGATCCAATCCCTTGATTACTAGCTATGCCACAGTCAAGTGTCTGATATAGCTGAACATTCTCTCTCCTAAAGCCACACATTTTAGGAGGTGAGTCATCTAAACTTAGTTATTCATATGGTGAAAAGTTTGTCTTTTGATTCCTAGTTTAGTTTCTTTAAACCACATCTGAATACTAAGTGTAATGTCTTAACTGTTCACTTAAAACAGCTTTTCAAACTGTACAGAGCTCTATGCACTGATTATTTAAAATAAATAACATGATATACTTTCTTACACTGTTATTTCTATTTATCTCTTCTGAAAAATTTCAGTACTTTTATCTTTTTTTGCTGCCTTGACACATCCCTTTCTGCTCACACAAGACCTATTGATAGACATGAAAAATATAACTCCCATATGGTTCAACAATCAATCACCAAGTATCTTTTGTGTGCTGTTCAAAACCAAAGTGAGGTAGCATCCTTATTTCATGACAACCTTCCACAATGGCTGAAATGATTGTAACTGGCATGGCAAGGCAAGAATATTCCAAAACTAACTAAATAAATCAACACTTCTGCATACCTGGAGGAACACAGAGTAGTGGCACAGAAAGTTACCAACTACATCAGTCTGATCTATGAGCAACCCTAGTGCTTTTCTTTTAAGCAATAATACTGATATATTATACCAAATGTGCTTGTACGTTTTAATTAAGCCCCAAGAAATATCTTAGACAGGCAAGACAGAGTAACCTTACTGGTGCACCGCACACTTTGGATGCTGTGCTGGGTTTTAGCCATCCTTAATGCTTGAAGACATTCTGAATTATTATATAAGCAAAGGGAACTCTCTAGAATTAAGGAAAATACACTGCAATTTTCTGTTTTCACAGACACCTTGAAGGATACAGTTTAAAATTATCACTAAGCTCACACATTAATAAACATTTCAAGATCTGTAATACAAGGATTAATTGGAATTTTTTTAAAAAAAAAATTTATTACATGCATATTTTAACCATAAGACTATTTTCAAGATCCATTCCATTCAATGTTTAAATCATACATAAGATGTGAATTCAGTCCAAACTGAAAATAACTCATTCTCTGGAGGCAATATTGCCTTTTAATAATATAATGACCACAGGACAAGTTCCTGAATTATATAGAATAAAAACACTACAAGATTTCTAATGTCTTACAATATTTCAAGAAAATAAATATAATTGAGTCATACTTCTTTTAAAACAAGTCAGTTTTCAACCAACACTATTAAAAAATCCCAACACTCAATGTCAAACATTTATAATGTAAAATGACAACAAAAAGCTAAAAAAACATACCTGTTGCCTGTTACTGGGCATGTATGGAAGCATTGTTGATACATGAAACATTAATTCATAATCTTTATAGGTAGTATAGAGGGAATGAGTTCCTGTTGAATCAGCTGAAAATTAATTTAATTGCAAGGTCAGTAAATTAGAACATTCATACTACTTTATAGGACACCTCTCTGCATGCTGTGATTTAAATCTATTTAAGCAACTTATATCTTTTTTACAATTTAACAAAACCAGTTTCCATCAGCTAAAAATCTAGTCTACTTTTGTATTATGACTTAGAGGGTTGTGCGGAAAAAAAATCCAAGGAGTTTGCTGTCTCTCAGTCCTAAATAAACTAATTTTAAACATATTGGCATATCACAAAAAACCCAAGATACTTAGCTACTTGAGTGTAGTTTTATATAACATATATTTTCATTATTTAAACATTAATAAGGAAAATTGACTAAACCCATACTTTACCAAAAGTGAACTGGCTATTTCAAATCTAACATTAAAACACGTGCTGCAGATCAGACATTTTTAAAACATAAAACATGTGCATAATACATATATTTGAAAATTATTAAAATAAGTTTCATATATTATATTAATTAACATTTTCTTTTATTTAGAAAGTTTATGAATGGTTACATTTTGTGATGTTTACAGTAAATGAGTTTTACGCTGTAGTCAGAAATTAATCCTTTTTATTCCTTTTCTTCAATTTGTACAGACTATTTCAGTAAGTACAATGAACTTTTAAAAAGTTTAAGGTTTAATGCTATTGAGCACCCTATTGAGTCAAGTACCAAACTTTCCTCTCTTTTTCCATGTTCACTTATTTTTCAACATAATTTTATGTTATCTACAGGAATAAATATTCTCCAGTACACTCTTTAACACACTGTTTAAGGTTTTGGAGTTTTGATTTGTTTTGAATAGTAACTACGTTCCAAAATAAAATCCATTAGCCATGTTAGTTCTCCAGTTAAAAGTATATAAAATTTTTTAAAGATACATTTCTTTATCTGCAGCCCTAGATCTAAAAATATTTGTGCGTACACAACCAGGAGTACATTCATATGATAACTGGGTGCATCAGTTATGTCTGGATGATAATTAAATTAATTTCATTTATTAAACAGAGATTACAGTTGCCTAAGAAATAAAAAGCATAATTTCAACTGACGTTTGTTACTTAAATGTTGCTAAAAAAACCCTTATTGCACTCATCTATTTCAAAATCTTACTGAAAATCTAATTCCATTATAACCTTTCAGTGGCATTTTAGAAAGTCAGTTTTGAAGAGATAGAAAGACAAAATATGTTCCAACAATAAAACTTTTTATTCCCCATTTCTAGTTGACTGATATGTTTTAAAACATATACAAAATAAATTATATTGTCTGAATTGGTAAAGTTTCGTTTAATTTTCTTATTTCTTTACCGTGGGCTTTGGAACTGCATGCCACTAAAACTGCACTAAAGAAGGGCAGAAAAGAGTCTGTAGAGTTAATATATTCCATATGTTCTTGACATTTGCATCAGGTCTGGCTTGGATGCAGCTAAAATTCTTCACAGCAGCCCATATGGTGCTGCTGTGTGTTGTGTGTGATCAAAGCAGTGCTGGTAACACACCGAGGCTGTGGCTGGGGCCAAACAGAGCCCACACAGCACCAGCGCTGCTCTGCCCCTCACTCTGTCCCCTGCCCTGGGGAGTGTGCTGGGTGACTAGGGTTTGGGAGGAGACAGACAATCAAATCAACCAAAAATATATCCCATGCCCTATCAAGTCATGTTCTGCAGGAAAATTGGAGCAGGGGGAGATTTTTCCTGGTAGCTCTTGCTCAGAGAATGGCTGGGCACCAGTCAGCCAATGGCTGGTGGTGAGTGATTGCCTTTGCATCTGTTGTACTGTTGCCTGACTGATGTAGAACTGAGTTGTGGTTGTTTTGTTGTTTGTTTTGGGTATTTTCTTTTTTTCCTTTCTTCCCTTCACTCATTGAACTCTCTTAATCTCGACTCACAAACTGGAGGGTGGGTGAGCATGCAAGAGGTGGGGGCTTATTTGCCAGAAGGGAAACTCATCACAATATTCTACTTTCTCTGTCACATAAAAAATGGACCAATTACTTATCCAAATATTAAATAAACATTTTTTCTAAAATTAACAGATTTTAAAAAGAAGATTTTTTAGAGAAAAGCCTCACAGCTAGTCAAGCATTTGAGAATATAAAAACTTAATAAATTTGACTCCTACAAGAACTAAGCAAGATTTATTACTGAAACATTGTGTCTACCAAAAATACAGCTCCCAGAGACTACATTATTACACTTTTCTGAACCTGCAGGCAGTCAGAATAATGTACTACCTAAGTCTAAATATGACACACAGTAATACTTCTTGTGTTGTTATATTTAAAAACAAGTATAACAAAAATGTGATACTTCAGCCAGTACTTTACATCTAATATGATACTAAAGACTGTATCTTTTTGAATTCTTAATTCCATTCTGCCTACTGCAAACAATGAGAACACACTAAGACAGGACAATATAGTTAATGACACACAGACTTTGCAAAACATTAAAATCACGTTACTGACTCATACACACACAATGCTGATCAGCAATGTAACTTTGTACTGAAGCACAGCAAATACAGAAATTGAATTTGCTGACAGACCAGGATTTATTTTCATATGTACAACTTACTAGGTGACATTCAGTCATGCTCTGATTGGGGGAAAAAAGGAAAACGCAAACATCCCTTACTCCATTCAATTTTTTATCCCTATTTATCAATTCATTCCAGAAGTCTGACATCCACAGTATGTTAATATATATTTCTACAAGTTAATTTGAAAAATTAATTGTTATTATTCTGTACTGAAATAGGATGCAAGTGTCTAAAAAGCTTGAATTATTAAAGGGAAACAAGCATGGATTTAAGCAAAAAGCCAAGAATACTATTGGAAATAAATGTAGTGCTTATACTATGTTGACACCACATTAAAATGATGTAGATTAATAACTAGATATCCTTAGATCACAGCTCATATGATCAGCTGTCAAAATCTTGCTAAAATCATCATTAAGCAAAGAATGAAATTAAGTTAAATTTAAGGGCAGTGAAAACAGTGCTAATAAAGAAATATCTTAACATATCATTGACTTCTTTTTAACAGCAATACTTCAGTTCCTATTTTGCTACAAAATCCAACCAATTTGTACATTTAAATTTTTTATACTACTGCACTTGGGGAAACTGAAAGACCTGAGGTAGATTAATAATTATCAGCTGACAAATCATGACATGCTAATTGTGCACGTGTGAGAAACCAGGAAACTTTACTGCTTGTGTGTGTTGGGTAAAAGTAAGCATGTCTGTTTAGCTGAAATAAGGGAAATTACTCCATATTTTTAAATACATACATTTTTATTGCCTTTGAAAGAATAAGATGGTAAAGTGTACCTGGGGAAATATTACTCATGTAGTATGATTTTAACTAAACAAAAACAAATTAAATAAATTACTTTGATTTTCAGTTCTACAGTATAAATGACCTTTTAGAAAAGGTTTGATACATGCTCTTACCATGCTTCATCTTCCTCATTTATCATATAATCTTACTATTCAAAACCCAAAGCCAAGAGCATGAAAAGACAACACAATTTACAGAAGATCAGCTGTATAATTACCCTTTCTCTCATAGCTTGAAGCATAACTTACTTTTATTATCTAGCTGAGCCCTGTATTTACTGAATCCTTTTAGCCGTACTCTCTGGCCCAGTAGATCCAGGAACTCTTCAAAAGCTGGTCCTGCCATCTCGTTGTTATACATTTCTTCTTCTGTGCTTTGGCCTGCTTTGCAGTAAAGGATACCAATCTTATGTTGAAAACTCAGCTGAAATCAAAAATTAAATAAAAAAAGGAAAATTTACAGATGCAAAGGAAAGCCAATACTAGAATAAGTATCAGCAAATAAAATACAACACTGTTATAACCCCTGACAGAAGGCATCTGAAAGTGAAAAAAAAATACGTGTTCTGAATTGAAAATTAAGTCACCACAGCATGAAAACAAAAAAACAAAACAAAAACCAACCAAAAAAAGAATATCACAAAAGACACCCTCCAACTCTTGAAAGAAAACTGGACTGGCACTATTCAAACACAGATAAAAAGCAATACAAAGACTTTTCACTTTGTTATCTATAAAAGCGCACTCTACTTCATGCTGCAGTATGAAAAAAAAATTAATTGGCAATATTTGTATATTGGTCTTTTTTCTCAGATTTAAAAGGAGGTGAGTTTATCATCCCTCATTTTTACCCTTTAAAGTTCACTGGAGTTCAGTTAAAACAGGCCCTCAGAACACTAATTTTTATTATATGTAATCTTTTGCCTTCCTCATAAAATCATTCACTGTTAAAAACTATTTGCCATTTTTAAAAGTATACTTAAAACAAGAAATTAGACTGCAGTCAAATAGCTTTGTTAAACAGATTCTCAGTTACGGAACATTAAAGAGATAAATCACATCTATTTAAAAATAAAGTACAAAAACTATAGAACATTAGGTATAAAGAGAGATCATTACTTCTTGAACAGATCATTTTCCTCTTAGCTTTTATGCACACTTAACCTGACAAAGAGGAAACCTCCACGTGGATGGATTAGTCCTATTATTCTTAACCTACATCTTCTAGAGCTTCACAAACTGACAGAGACCATCAGTCACACCCGACTCCCTTCAGACATTTATTTATATTCACAACTCAAATCAACTCTCCAGCTGCAGACCTCTCTTAATCAAACTCCAGGGTTAGTGTCCAGAATGCATGTTATGCAAAAGCTGGATGTGCTTCTGTGAGAGCAAAGGTGACAACAAACAGCCTCTTTCCCCTCAGTTATAAGGAGACCAAGGCTCTGTGTAGAGGGGAGCCCTTGTGGAAGCTGCTCAGGCAGAATGCCATTGACCAGAGTGCAGTTAGGAGAGAACACAGGCTTAGTAAGGACACCAATAAGGATTCACCTGGCCAGCCTAGAACACAGAAGAGCCAGAAGCTGTAAGTTTGATGTGGAATGGGATGGATGACCATCTGAGACAAATGAGGATTCTGGGTTATGGATGCACTTGTAGGAGCAGCTCGAGTCAGACCAATAAAATCTGAACAAGGCAGGGTGAAGGTACTGGTTTGCTCCTGTCTCATTTCCTTTTGACTGGCATTAGGTGCTGGCAAGTGCTTCCTTGATCCCCATTTCAAAGAGATTTACGTATTTAACAAAAGCTTCCAGAGTGCACACTGGTGACTGTTTTATTCAGCAGAAAGCTAGCATGAACAATTCACGGAGCAAACTGCAAGATAACTGGTCACATAAACATTAGATTACAGGAAGCAGTGCTGTTACTTGACACATCCCAGCAGAGACTTTAAATGACCACACTATCACCTCTATACCAGTCCTGTGCCAAATAGTTTAACTTAAACCATAGGGGATTCAAGTTAATTTCCTTGACTTCACACTAGAATTGACAAGTAGAGAAGTTAAATGCTATACTGAGCCATCAAAAATAGGGAAAAGAACTAAGAGTAAAGAGGCACCTGGGCAAAATATTCGGTCTAGTCACCCTTTTTCATTCTGCAGATGCCAGTCATTCCTGCATTTGTTCATGAATATCAATAATATTCCAAAGAGGAGTGAAGTACACACCTATCTTAAAGAACAATCTAACACCTCACAGTTAAAACACTGAGCTAAGAGACATTGAAAATGAGGATTTGAGACTCATCAGCCCAAGACACAAACTAATCCTTGGATTAGTGGGCAGACAAGCCATACAATTTTGAACAAAGTCATTACTATAAAAAGCCACTATTGCTAAACAAGCTGCAAGCTCATTTGCAGTAATCTGAACCTCCTGCCCCTGTGCTAGAACCCTTCACAACTATGAAATTGGAAGACTTGTATAAAAGACCTCTTAGCCAAAACCACGCTGGCTGTGCAGAAGCAGAGATCAAAGTTCATTTAGAATGTCAGTGCCTAAAAGAGAAGTAACTCAACGAGCTTTGGCAGGATCTTCTTATGTCATGCATTTAATTGGCACAAAGAACCATCAGAATATTTAAAAATGATGAAGTTTGCCAGTTTTGAAATGGTACCACATGCTTATTTATGTCTTTTAAAGCAAATAATTGATTCTGATTTCATTATTTCCAATTCATAAATTTTACATATATTTTACACTGAGAACAATTTAATAACATGACACCACAAAAAAGCTTCGAAACCCATTTAGCTACTTAGGTATGTGTATGTGATATATATTGAAGGTGCATAGCAGTCCTTCCTGACTCAAAATGATTGTGTTCTTGTCAGAATCAATCACTACTGAATCTTGGCATCTTTTCAAATTTTTGCACAGATTATTTGTCATGTAACAACAGCTTGTTGACTTCCATCATGTGAAGATTTTAGGAACATCAAGAGATTAGACACACAATAGTCAGTAAATATCACTGCAACCAATCTTAATTTCTTCGATCTTTTTTAAACTTCAACCTATAGCTTAGAGACAAGTGAGCATCCCCAGAGAGATGTGAGGGGAACCAAAAAGCATATACAATAAACACCCATTAGCAGAAATTAGAAAGGGAAACTAGGGGGAAGTTGGGGAAAGCTTAAAAAAACAACAGCAGCAGATAAAATGTTGGCTTTTCTTGCAAACTTACAGCTGAATTTAATGATGAGCATGATATGGCAGAATAAATTGGGAAAAGGCTATTTATGTATTCAAATTAGGTTAACCATCCCATTTACATCTAGTTTCTACTGTCATTTTTAGAGACAAAATTTAGCCACATGTTTCCTCCATAATCCATATTAGATTTCACAGGAAAATTATCAAACAGGTAGAAAATTAAATCAAAACATCATAGTCTTCAGTTGGCTATGGAACTATGCAAACATTTAATACTCCGTTAGACAAAATTCATATCACTCTGGTGACAGTACCAATCTTCTAGCTCATAATTAATATTTTTAAATTTATGATACTTCCACCAGTCATCACCTTCAGCTGCCAAGCATAATTATTTTTGTATTTACTTGATTACTAAACTGAAAGCATTAAGTACCTAAGAGGATTAAAACCACAAATGGATCTCATGCCAGTTCTTTGCACTGCTTTCTGTCCATGTTCAAGTAATTATCTTGTAATAAGTGGTATATAAGATACATTAATATAACATTTTGTCAGGTGACAACCCATTTAATAATAGGACTGAATTTCAGAACAGATCACACAAAATAAAAGGAAGTGCTATATAGTGCTGTTTCTCAAAATAAGGAGATGATGTAAGAACCACTTTGGTCAGTTCAATGGACAATCTCCACTTCCAGTTTTTGGGAAATACTGTTAGTGAGTTTGGGAAATATTCAGATCAGATCAAATACAGTCATAATCAATACTGCTTGTAACATACTAACCCTCTGAGAGTGAATATTTACTACATTGACTTAAACTCACTCTTAAGCTCAAACAGTAGAGAGCAAGAGCACGTCAGGAACTCTTAGATTCAGAATTCAGTGCCTCTGATTTCCCTGTTTTACCAAAAAACTTACAAACACAGAAGAAAATACCAACATTTAGCAAAATTAACACCATCCTCAAACACCAATGTGAACAAAAGTACTGAAACTAACATATAAGGGATAGCTCAACAATCCATCCAAAAAAAGCCATTTCAATTCCTCTACTTGTGCTTTGTTTCCAGCAATTGTTACAGGCACAAGAAAAGAGGAATTCTGGCAGACACCACCAACGTTAGATGCAATCATTACATTCAAAACTCAGTTAGCAATAAGAAATTAACAACAGCACCATCATAATCAGCTGGTTCAATCATGGGAGTGGATTTCAACAGATAGATACTAACTTTCACCCGAAAGTAAAATCTTCACTTTAACAAACACTTTTTTAGAAACCATGATTTAAAAATCATCACAAACGTGTCCTTCACAAAATATTCAGAAAGCATAAATTTAACTACTAGCTTTGAATGAAGCAGATTCACTTTTATTGACCCTAATAAACCTCACCATTTCTGCACAAAATTTAAGCCATTTGAACATTTTATTGCCATGCAGTTAATTCATTAGTGTCAATCACAATTTCAGTTCTATGAATATAGAACAATTCTATTCTAGTAAGAATACAGCAAGCATATCATAAAATCATACTGTAAAAAATAACCATAAATTTTAGATGCAGAGACTTAAGACTTAATATGCTTTTGCCTCCTTACCCACAGACAGTACGAATAAAGTGTTAGATGTATTTTTATTTGCATTCACATTTGTACACAATAAAGTGCTAATACAAGTTGTGAAAATCCCTTCTTACTGATGTTAGAACTTAATAATCTCTCACACAGCCACTGAAAGACAATCTCCATAGACCAATATTTATTTCCTTAGCTGAAATGTATTTTAAGAAGAATTTGCTTAGAAAAACAAATCTCATTTTGTCAGTGAAAACAGACAGGTTTCTCTAAAACCAAGAAACTGAATGATCTGCCTTACAGATCCATGTTAATTAGCACTGTCTGCAAAACATTTAATTATTTTTTTCTTCTGCTTATCTAAGGAATAGTCTTTAAAAAGAAAGCCATGTGCTACATACCCCTTGTTCATCCAGTTTAAGCAGCTGCTCAGGTACTTTGGGTGAGTTGGAAGCCTGTCTCAGGCACTGGATGCTCAGCTCTGGTATTACATACTCCAGCACCTCTTTGAGAGGCAGACCTCTTGCCGTGCCATGACGAGCAGTGGATGGTATAGCATCTTCTAAAATTGCTCCTCTAAGTGTAGTAAGCTGTAGTAAAGGTGAAACACACAAAAGAATTTTAGCTCTAATACTCTGAACCCTAGAGATAAAAAACTTCAGGTTTTAGCAAAAGCATGGAAAAAAGAAATGGAAAGAAAAAATCATCATTTTAATTTTTTTAACCAGTAAAAATAATTACTAAATAACTTTTAAAGAGCAGACAAGCTTTCACTGTCTAAGTGACAAATACATTTTTGCTTAAAGAAATTAATGAAGCATGTTAACAATTTATTACAATTACTAAGAATATTTCTTTTCTGGGAGAGGGGAAAGTATTAAAGACACCAGTAAATTAAAAAGATTTAATTTTGCCACACTACCCTAGCAAACACAGTAGTCAAATGTGAGGCTGGACATGTGAGAAGCTATAGCCAATCACAACTTTATTTAACCCATTCACCTATTATTTAATCCATGCTGCTTTATCTTCATTGGATTTGAAAAAAAGAGAGTAATTTCTTAGAACTGGGTCACCTGAATCACCTCTCCACATATACATACATGGACACCCCTTTTTGGCTATAAGAAAAATCTAGACTGAAAACAAAAATTCTATCTGTATCTGTTTTTACATCTGTTTGCAAAAGCACAAGACCCAGTGATATCAGGTCTAGTTAACACTTCTCTATATCCTAAGGATTGCAAAAATTTACAGCTGTTTGCTGCAATAATAACATTGTGTGTTTTCATACAAATCTAAGGTGGTTGCTGTGATAAAGAAATTATTTAGCCAGAGATATTAAATTGCTTGAAATAGAAGTTATGAGACTTCACACACAACAACCACAAGCAAATTCTTCTTTCAAATAAGACCACTATTTTATTAATATATTAATAGTCCTTCTGCAAATCATCCATGTAGAAGTACACAGAAACATGCCACAAAAAAGCTTCTAAGAAAGTATTTTGAAACAAAATGAAAAAAATACAAATAAGTCATTATACTAGTTTTCACATTTTACAGCTCCCTCTATTCCTACATTTCTTAATCCTTCATTTCTATCATGAGAAACATAACATCAAGGAGCCTGACCCACACTTATTTTTAACTGTGTTAACATCTGTTCCCTTGCTTGCACCTTTCAGTTCTCTTCAGCCAAATCACCTTTTTTTGGGTGCTCACTCAAAAAGACAAAAATTTTGTGTGGTACAGAAAAGGAAAACTGTTTTCAGGAGCAACTACATTTACTAATGGTTCAAGAGACATCCTTTCCCATTAAGATACTTACTTCCAAAGTTAACAATGTACCCTCAGACAAACAATTAATATCCTAAGCTCTAAGTCAACTTTTCCATTGCTTTGCAGAATTACAGAATGAACATTACCTCACTTGTCCTGAAAACTATACGATAGTTGAACTGAGATCCTTCTTTCTCCTTAGCATCTTCAACCTTTTCCCTCCGGATGCTGACTGCCACAGGTCCAAGATTTTCATCTATTCCAAAGTAGTTCTGATGCTCTTTTGCACAAGAATGAATGAAGAGATAAGAGTAAAGTATGAATCTCCTAGAAAATTTTCATCAAATCTCAAAAACAAAACCATCTCTGCACCAAGGAAAAAAAGATTATTTTTAATTGAACTATGAGGTCTGTGAATACACCAGTGGGTGATCTTCTGAACTGTACAATAAGTACATATACTCACAATTGCTAATTTCAATGAGCAAAATGGTCACTCATATCACATAAATTACTGGAACTTCTGCTACTATGAATTTTTTTTCCACTTTTTTACTACAAAATTAATATTTTTGCTTCATCCTATAGGAAACTAGTTTGGAGAAACTGTATCTACGTATAATCTTGAATAACAGCTAAGAGTCTTCAAACAAATTCTTATTTACAACTTGACATTCAAAACAGCAACTCAGTCTCAACGAGGCAAAACTGTGTCTAGTAACTCTTCTGTGTTTGATGAATAGTTAAATTCATCCTTGAGGCAACTGGTCCAGTCTGGGAGAGTAAAGCACTATCAGCTGAAGAGAAAGATTACATTAGAGAGCACTAAAGGAGACCAAACACACTCAAATCAATGTGACCAAACAGGACCTGTGTTGAGGGCTCCTCCTTACCACCTTTGAAAGGTCACAGTGAGTAGTTACAGCCACCTTTTAAAAAGGGCAAGAGGGTCTGGGAAGCCACAGAACAGTCACAATAAATTTTAGTTCCCTAGGAGATTAAGGAACAAATTCTCATAGAAGATATTTCCAGGCACATGAAGGACAAAAAGGTACTTGGAAACAGCCTGCATAGATTTAAAAAATGCAAATCATGCATGACCAATCCAGTTGTTTTCTGCAGTGATGTGACTGGCTTTATGGATGAGGAAGGAGCAGTGAATGTCACTCACTTTTACTTCAGCAATGCTTTTCACACAGTCTTCCATAGTATATCTGTGTAGCCAAATTTACAAGACATGGTTCGGACATGCAAATTACCAGGTGGACAGAAACCAGCTGGACAGCTGACCTTGAAGAACTGTGATCAGTAATACAAATTACAATTAGTGGCCAGTTACTAGAATGTTTTTCAGAATTTGATGGTGGAGGTGTTATTGTTTAATAGGGTTTTACATTATCTAAATGATGGAATGGAGTGAATCTTCAACAAGTTGTCCATGACCAAGCTCTAAAAGAATAGTTCATGTATTGGAGGTTAGAACTGCAGATGGGTGCAACAGAGGAAGGGGGATAACCAGCAGGTTTTTAACAAATCAGGAATATGTGCACAGGGCAGACATGGAAATACATAATCCTTGCAGTTTTAACAAAAGCAGGCAAGGGCAAAGCCACACAAGCAGAGTCCTACAGCTGTTTCACCTCCCACTCTCCTCTTCCCCAGGAGGCAGCTACTGCTGAGCTGAGCTGCATGTGAAGCAACGCCTGAACTACTTGAAGTTTTCAACCTGACATTCTAAAACAAACTTTCATTTTGACAATTGAAGAAAACTGACTGAAAGAGCCAAGACAAACACAGATCCGCACACAGAACAGAGCCAGCCCATATAGCAAGCTGGGGACCCACTGCCTCAGGAGCCTCTCTGTGGAAAAGCACTGGGGACCCTGTGAGCACAGGCTGCCCAGCAGCCAGCAGAACCTCCCAGCAGGGATGGAGGGCAACCACACTGCTGGAAAGAGCATTGCAGCAGCTCAGGAGAACATCCTGCCTTTCTGTTTGGCACTTTTGAGGCCACATGAGAAGCAGTGTCTAGTTTTGGACAGAGTGAGAAGAATATAAGAGATGAGGAAAGGCTAGAAGAAATGGGCTTGTGCAGCTGGAGAAGAGCAGATTAACAGTGGAAATAACTGCTTGATCTCACGAGCTGATGGGAGATTGTAGAGAAAGGAGGAACAGACTCTTTTCAAAGGTACAAAGTGAAAGAACAATATGCAACCATCACAACATGCAGCCTCTGAGTGGAGGGAATCCAACACAAACAGGTTTCCAAGACAGATTGTGAAATCTCCATCCTTAGATACTGTAAAAAAGCTAAAGGAATAGCTAAAGGGAAACAGGTTTTGAGCAACCTATTCAGAACCTACATTTAAGGGAAATTTAAAGAGGGAATTAGACTGGATGGCCTCCAGAAACATCTTCCAATCTAATTTATGCTAAAATCCCATATTTTAAGTAACAATTAATTGACTAATTTCTCCTTTAAGATTGTCTGGATTAAAAAAAAACAAAACCACATTTTGCTAGCCTTTTTAGCTAGTTTGATACTTTTTTAAAGTAATGTATTTATAGAAATGAGTAAAGAAGTTTTTTGCAAAATGTCTTTCACTAAGAAATTACCCATACTTTCAGAATTGATACAAAAGAATGAAGTCATTTCTACATAACAACAGTCTTATTTCTCAAGTCAAGGTTAAATTAGGTTTCCAGGAGTCTTTCAAAAATCTATCTATGAAGCATGTAGGTGGTTCCAATCCATCTCCCACTGGAAGAAAAACGAGCATCAGCACATTACAACTTTTTTGTTGGAGTCAAAGAGGCACAGGCGTTAAATTATCTGCTCATGCTCTCCAATACATTCCTTTCCCAGCTTGAGAATTCTACCTGCATGGATAAATAATGTACCTTATGGACTTCCCAGTGTTAAATTAAACCTTGGAGTCTGAATGGGCATTTTATCAAATGGAAGAGGACTTCACAGAGAAGACAGAGAGAGGAGGGAAGAGAGAGAGAGAAATTCAGAGGTCCAACACTTCCAATAGCATAAAACATCCCCACAACTGCATAATTCAGGCTTTGACATATGTAAACTCCTCAGAAGTCTAGAGCTTTCCATTTTGGTGTAAATCTAGGAAAGTACAGTGTACAGTTACTAGATTTCTTAGCTGCAGTATGACTGAGCAGAAAAACACAAGTGTGTGCAGATACCTACTAACTTCTTGTACAACATGAAAGACACAAACCCAAACACACTATATGCATAAAAAATAAAATAGATAAACCAGTTTTAGAAAAGAAAAGTAATGAAGCTGAAGTAAGTTCAATAGCATAGCTACTGATATTCTGGGATTTGGAGAAAATATTTTTAATTCAAGGCATCTTCTTTTTTTTTTTTTATTTCAGAAAGTACTAACTCATTAAGCTCATTTAACTGTGTTGGTTAAAAGAACCAGCTGGGGAGAAAAGAAGTGCTATTTTCTAGCTGAGATCTAGAGAGATACTAAAATATTTGCAATTTTTTATTTTTTCGTTTTGAGGAATAGTTGTCAATTTTTCTTCTAACACAAAAGTCATAATTGTAAAAAACTGAGTTAATACCAATAGCTTGCTAAGCCTGTGCATTTCTTTTAGGACATTTTTTCAATCCAGTATCAGCAGATACAGACAGTAACATTAAATGGTTGCAAGCATCCCTTCAATAAAAACCAATAAAAAGCAATAATAAACAAGTCTAGAGGAATTCTGAGGATAATTGCACAAGGGGAAATGGACAAATCAATGATAATCAAAACAATGAGATAAAATAATATATTCTAGCTTTTACAATTCTCAACTGAAAACTGAGAAGATATATTCAATAAACATAACATATTTTATATCAGTTGCATTGGATTTGATTTTAACAATAGTTACAAAGCTTATAAATATGCAGTATAAAACTACAACTCATTTCAGAAAACACTGAATCCCAAATCTCATATTTCTCGAAAGGGAATGGAATAATTAGTGCTACACATGCCAGGGTGTTTCTTCCATGCATCTTAAAACAGAAATAAAACTGGTGTGCTGACAAGTGCCAATTATAAAACTGTGAACAAAATCAAATGTTCAGAAAGCTATTTCTTTTTCATATATATTTTCTTAAAGGCAACAGAAACTAGTGATAGTATGTACAAGTAACTATTGTTTACTAAATTTTTATTTAATCCTTCCACAATGATTTTGGTAAAATTAAACTGCACAACTAAATCAAAAAATCAGCTAGGAGAGCTCACTGTCATGGAAGAGCATCATGCAGAGCCAGTATGAACATAAATGTCAACTTTTCTTTTCAATGGAAGTTCAGGCCAGCAGCAAGACATTTTGGTGCCCAATGCAAAATGTCTGGATTATTTCCTCTATCCACAGTAAATTCTGCTTAGGTAAGAACTGTATTCAATTGGAAATAATATGGTGATTCCTTATGTGCTGGATCCCTTGAGATAGTAGATAGTAAAAATTGAGATTTTAGTTTCATCAGCTTGCTTGCCCTGACTTGCTGCACTGTAAAAGCCATTCAATACAGATATCTCTCATGTAGCTTCTGTTACAGCTCTATAAAAAGATAACACACAACAGGCATGGCTTACATACTACTGTAAAGGTGAGAAGTAACAATTTATTACTAGGTATTAAATGAATCACACCATATTTACTTTTGAAGAACTCTACCTAGAGAACAATAACAATTCAAGTTTTCTAGTGTTATACTAAGTGGGATAAAACTCTGAGAAACTCTGATACTATTTCAGAACAGAAACCAGAAGTGAATCAAAACTAATTACATTCACATCAATTTTCCAGAAAGGTCATTAGGTTTGTTTATAATACAATATTTAAAGTGGATTTGAGTATGCATCTGCATTTTCTTTTTGTAATTTCTCTGGCAAGAGTTTTCTTCACACAAGTGTTCCGCGCTTCAGCACTTGTAACTCATCCAAGATAAAAGCACTGCACAAACAAGTCCTCTTTCATCTGGCTTAATTCTTGTCTGTCCCTTCCCCCTGCCCATCCTGCCATCACCTTTGTCTACTGATAGTCTTCCTTTTGTTTTTGTGAATGCCAATCTTTTCTTTTCTCTGCCCCCCAAAAAACGTGCCACCTTTTTGTGAAAAGTTTCCCTTCATTCTCTCATACTCGAACTCCCTCAACACCTTCTATATTATTTACAACCTGTCTAGCTTGAAATCCATTTTGAACCTGTGAATTTACTGCCCGCCTTAGCTGTGGGTCTTTTTCTTCCTCTCCCATCACAGATCCTGATTCTTCTCTTCCTCGCCTTTTAAATAGTTTTTTGACAGGTAATATGTTCTCAGTGTCTATTGTATCATGACCAGCACTGTATTGGATCCTCTTTTGAATCCCTTTTATAGGGTTACAGGAGGAAGGAGTAACCAGTACTGTGCTTGTTTCCTGATGTTCACATATAGTTGGAAAGCAGAGGAAGTATGATTTCAGCAACAAGAATTGGGCTGTAACAGTTTTTTAAAAACAGAAGCAGACTTTTTCTTTTAATAAAAGCATGAAGATCTAGCTGTAATTCATAATAGGACACAGGTGGGTATTTGGGGGTTCTCAATCCCAACCAGGGATTTCATCCACATTGCAGATGCCAGTACTGAATGCAGACTATCAAAGTTGGTCACAAAGTGGAAACAGTTTATCTGAATAATGATTAAAGCCAAGATAATTACTCTGCTAACAGGAGTATCCTGTCATGTTTGTAGACTGAACACATCCTAAAAGAAAGGGGTATAAGGCTAGGAGAAAGGCATAAGACATCCTTCTTTAAGCTGAAAAACTAAACATCAGAAGCCCTCTATTTAAGGAATATTTACAAGTGCATACAATGTGAAAGGCCTCGATACAAGCTTGAAGACTGTTGAATTTAGAAGGGAGTCAGAAGCCTCAAAATTTTCTCTTTTGAAGTTATCTTTTATGAAATAATTATTTCCACTCTGAGTATGAGTATTTCCAATGCACATACTGGATGTAAATGACACCTTTTCCTCCTGCTGATCAAGAAAATTTCGGCTGGAGAAGTTAGCTTACGTGCTATTATTTTATAGGATCTTTCATTAAATCACTTAATGAACTCACACAGGTATTGCATAACCATACAGAACCCACTGCTCTGCCCTGAGAGTGAAAATAACATGCTTAATTTCAAGAAAGAATTTCAGGATTCTCTGGAATACCTAGGTCTCTCTATAGAAAAGAAAGGAAAAAAAATTTTTACTAAACAACTGAAATCTAATGCATGGATATGTCAGAGCAGATACATTAGAAAAATTTACCTTTTCCATAGAAGAACTTGCGGTAATAATACGCTCCAAGATCAATGTGCTCTATGATGTAACGTTTCACTTTCTCTCTGTGAATGGACTGGTTTTCTCTTGGTACTTCCAGAACTGAAACACCGGCATTCGTGCAATGGGAACTCAGAGAGGACTCAAAAGAACAACTTTCACCTGAAGAAAAAGATGCTGAATTTGCCCTAGAAAGTGCAATCCGTCTATCTCCTTCCCCACCAGTTTCATTTCTGAAGTACGGGCAACTCAATACTAAATCATTGCTTTTCCCATCGCCCTCATCAGCATCTAAATTCTCTTTTGAATTGAGGTCCTCTTTGCTTCCCAAAGGAGATTCACAGTTTCCAGTCTGGCCTGCCGGCATCTGAGTTTGTGATGCAGCTGAAGCCCCAGTGGTGATATTTTTTCTTTTTCCTACATTTACTCTGGTAGCCATTGCTTCATTTATGTTAAACAAAACGCTCTGAACATCATAATGTGCAAAACATTTCTGACAGTTCCAAGAACGAACGTTTCTCTCAAGTCTATCATCCAGGTCTGATGAAAACTTAAAAGTTTCGTGCTCACTTTTAACTGTTCGCAATTTTCTGAACAGAGATGTTTCTACTGCTTCTGATTTAAGTCTCCTCTTGAAAGATTTCTCCCTGTCTCGACCAATAAGTAGGGCACTATCCATATAATCCAACCCAGAAATCCTGACAAATTCTCCCCTGGAAATCTGTGCAGCAGCATGTAGACTCGGAGAAACCGTAGGATCACAGTGGAAAAACTCAGAAAATCCAAAAGGAGCAAGGGTTTTATGTTCAAAATTTTCCACTCTGTATCCTCTCAGCATTGCAAAAAGATTTTCTCCAGACAAGCCTTGTCTATCAATTGAAGAAGTACTGCCATATTCTCTGTGAAGAGCTGCTCCTGTATTTGGGTTAACAGCATTTTGGTCTAACACATCTTCAGCATCAATATCACTTATTGTCACATCACTGTTGCTTCTTTGCCTTATGGGATGAAGTCCCCTTTGAGGTGAATGAACAAAAAGATCTCCAATTGAATATTTTCCCTCTGTAAATTCCAGTTCTAGCTCTTCTTGCTGTTCATCACTTTGGTCATTTTGTCCATTTGGAAGTACAGGGCCAACACCTTCATAACTTGCTGCAGGTCTGTTTTCCCAAGCAGCTTTACTCAGTTCCTTAGAGCAATCCTTTTTCGGAGGCCATTCAGATACCCTTGCTCGAACACCCATTTTAGGCACGGCTGGTGTACCATTTGTTTGATTATTTTCAGCTTTGCTAGAGGCATTTGAAGAAACAGGAGGACCCATGCTACCGTTCAAGGCTTTAAGCTTTCTAGCGAAATAATCATCCGACTGCATGCTTCTTGAAGACTCCCTGAACTTGGAGGAAGTTCTGCTAACCTTGTGCTTTTCTTCTTGCAAAGACCTTTGATCACTCATGTCCAGTCAGTGGGAGGAGAACCACCACTGTTGCATAAATTTACTGTTACATTTGTTATTACATCGTCTTTTATGGGCCAATAAACTTCGATATAAAAACACTGTTACAGTCTTCCCACAGGTGCAGGCAGGAACCTCAGTGTACCATTTTTGTACAATTTCTGCCAGGAGGGCAATCTCAAAACATTTCCTTCAGTTCAGATGCATGCAGTTCAGTATTAATCCAGACAAATTTCTTCAATCTGTTCATAAAGAGGAAAAAAAAAAAAAGAATGTTAAAATGTTTATATTGAATACCAGTAAGTTTCCACTGTTGCTTGTATATACACAACACCCCATGAAACCAGATGGACCTAAAGTGACTTGCTTTGTAGCATTCTTTATCCTTGGACTCCTTAAAACCCAGCAAATGTAGTAATTCCAGTTTTCATGTGATTCCACAGGATGTGAGCAGCTTGAACCTCCATCTCTCATGGGCTCCCCACTACATGCACAAGCAGAACAGTCAGAGAAAATTTTCTGCATTCCCTGCAATCCTGACAGCAACTTAGATGCCTACTCTCCATCGAATCACTGCGGTTTGTTTACATAACACCTAAAACACTTTTTTCCAAGCTTTCTTGAAAATGGTTAATGCCCATAGGAGTGTTGGGGTGAGATTAGTAGAAAATGTAAGTTAAATATATGGAGCAAATAGGACCTTATACAGAGAGATGTGTTTTGCCCAATTTAAAATAATATTTTAAAAATAAGCAATTGTGCCACTATGATTAATTCAGTGAATTAATGCATTTCGTTTCCTTCCCCTTCTCTCTTCCCAAAGGGAGGTTTACCCACATTCCTTTCTTTTGAGTGCAAACTATTATTCAGCTCTGTAAAACAGTTACAGTTGTTTCTGCTATATTATATTCCTTTGGTTGGAAACCCAGACTGTTAACTCAGTTATTGTGATAAAGAATATAACTGTTTTCTTCTGTAAATAAGAAAAGATAGTAGCTCTATTGATAAGCCCCAATTTGATTACAAAATAGGAACAGGATATAAAAATAGTATATAAAAATACTCTTCAATAGTCTTAAGAATGACCATGACTCATGCTGTGAAGATTCATTTGCAGGCAAAAGTCATCCATTAATCCATTGCACAAAAGCAGATTAAAACAAGAGACAAGACAGAATGCTGTGTACTTCTTCAGATTTTATTCCCTGAACAAAAATGCCGACACGACAATCTTTTAAGATGCTGCAAAAAAGGATAATATGCATTTACCAGAGACTAAAAAGAAGTCAGATTAAATTAGCTTGGAATATGAATTCTCCCTTGATTTCAATGAAGAGATGAGAGAGTAAGAGAAGTTCAGAAGATGAGTGTTTTTTCTCCTAGATTTAACGTGATAAAAAATTCCTTGGGACAGGGAGGAAGGATGAGATGAGGGCCAAGGGAATAATATAAATTAAAATGTGACACCTTATTTTTTCCTGCTTGTCAGAAATCAACAGAAATTGTGTTTGATACAGCAAACTTTAGAAGGGTTCTGCTGTAATGAGGTAACAAACACAAGCCAGACTTCAGCACTCTCATAATGGCTAAGGTTTCTATGTGAATGGTAGTAGAAATTGTTGACAATTTCAATAACAATGTATCTTTGCAGCTTACTTTCACTCAATATAAATTCCTTGATGGACAAACAAGACAATTAAATGGGTTCCTTACAGAGGTCCAAAAGATTATTTAAACAACTGACACATTCAGAGAAATAGCACTTGAAAAGTGGCAAGTGGGATTTTTAAACACAGTGACTTATGGAAACACTACGCAAAAAGAAAAATATTGGTCAAAGAACCATGGAATGGTTTGGGTTGCGGGGGAACTTAAAGATCATCTTGTTCCAACTCCCCTGCCATGGACAGGGACACCTTCCACTAGACCAGGTTGCTCAGAGCCACATCCAACCTGACCTTGAACACTTCCAGGGATGGGGGATCCACAGCTTTCCTGCACAACCTGTTCCAGTAACTCACCACCCTCAATGAAGAATTTCTTCTTAATATGTAATCTCTTTCAGTGTAAAACAGCTAATCCTCATCCAGTCACTGCATGTCTTGCAGAAATTCCCTTTCCAGCTCACTTATAGGCCCCTTTTAGGTACCAGAAGGCCAGAATTAGCTTTCCTTGGAGCCATCTCTTCTCCTCTTGGATTGTTCTTCATATAATCACAGAAGTGGAAAAACTTTTGCTAAATAAAAGCTCTGAAAGAAAACTAAATTATTCCAGAATCATCTTTTCTGCTTCTGCCAGAATACAGAAGAGTGAGAACACAGTAAGTTTAATTTCACATACTGGGAAAGATATTTAACTTCTTACTAAAGGTTAATTCAATTTTCTTTGAAATTATGGTGAACTACATCTTCTAGCCTTCCTGCCCTTTCCTACATAAAATAATTCACAGAAGTCATTAGTTTATGCATTTTTAAATAAAAATTAATCTCTTAAAAATAGGCAAAAAAATGTAAGGTAAGAAAAGTCTATCTTGCAAAAATCCCGTTCTTTTCTTCTCCTTTGTTAGCCCTTTTTTCATCATAAGCATTTGTGCAAAAGTACATTGGGAATTGGACCAGGAGCTTAATGAAATTTGAAATTAAACTGGAGATGAGTGGTGGTGGTGGGAGGCAGAAGGACAGAGCAACAGATGGACACTACCACCCCACTTACTTTCAATCCAAATCCACAATGTGATTCACTGTTTGGCCTCACAAACATCTGTATTTGTGAAGGCAGTAGAGAGGCTGAAGACCACAGGAAAGCAAGATGTTTTTTCCTCTGGTGGTGGTGGTAGCTTAAATACTTGGTGAAGTATGGCCTGAGTATTTTAACAAAGGTACATTGCAAAAGACAATACTTTAATTGAGAATTCCTTTTCTTTACAGTGCAAAGCTGGTGTGACAGAAGACTAAAGAAATGCCTGTTTGGAAACGCAGATTGATATTTTATTGGAAATAGTGATGTTTGAAGAAGTGATGCAATGTATTTAAGATACATTGTTCATTTTTTTTCCGTAATCTGAAATTTGCCTAATTGAAAAAAATCTGCCTGTTCTTAACATGACTGAGCCTTTCTGTAAATTCCTGTAACTCAGTACAACAGCATGTTCTGGCTGACAGCTAACTTATGGTGATGGATATCACTAGAGTCTCATGTTATCTGTTGTTAAGGATTTTCTCTCTCCACAGTAAGAATTTACCAACTCACAAATATTGCACTGATGTTGATACTATTTATTATAAATTAATTGTTTTGCTTTTTGTGTTGTTGAATTTAATGAACTATTACTTCCACAAAGAACGATGTCAATATGATCATGAGTACTCTTCTCTTCAGACCTGTACAGCTCTTTTGGTCAAGTTCTTCACTTCCCTCTCTTTTCATCTCACCCTAGCACTGAAGAATGGAATCAGTGACAGATAAGGTCAAAAAAGAAAGGCTGGATGCCTAGCCTGCTGTTGTGCTCCTGCCAACCCTTCCCACTAAGACTGCTGGATGTTATGCAAATAACTTAAGTTCCTTCCACACAGCTACAAAGACTTCCTTCTGAGCTCAATACAGCAGCTGGTTTGTTAGCTACAGTTACAGTTCTTTAACATGGAATCATTCCAAGTTTCCTGGGGACCTGGATACGTGCCCACAAATGTTCTGTGCCAGTAGCGGAGCGATGAATAAGAACTGTGCTATTGGACTATCCTGTCAAAAGGAGGTTGTTTGGTAATGCTGCCTCATGTCAGCCTTGATAGATGGAAATGAATTATTTAAGAAGTCTTTCTGTGATCATTTTGTTGATCAAGACTTTGGAAATCTGCCCCTATTATTATGTAATGCTATCATCCTAAAAAAGAATGCGTAATTTGGATGAAAGCATTAATCTCTACTATTTATTGAGATGACAATTCTACACATCATGACTCTCAAGCTCTACTAATCTTTAAAAAATGGGAAGTGCAATTTGATGAAACAGGAATACAGGCAGTAATAATATACCAAAAGCTGAAGATCCAACATTTAATTTGCATTCAATTGGTTCTACACAACATTTTCTGTGTCTCTCTCCAGTTAGTTTCCAGTCTTCAAAGAAACACATAGTGGGGTAGTAGTGTTATGTATTTGGCCAGTACAGCCAAGCACCAGCTGCACAATGGCCACCTTGTGGGAATCTAAAGTTTGCAAGAAAATTTCTGCACATGCTTTCAAGTGCAACAAAAAAGAAGAGTGCAAGGGACAAATGAACACGGTTTCTAAGCTGCCTGTATTTTCACAGGTTCTAGAAGAGATAACTCACTGAAAAAGTCTGTCATAAGATCTGTCATGAAGATCTGTCACAAAACTAAGATTGCCACTAGAGAAAAAACAAGTAATTATTGAAAAATGACATAACAGTAGAAAAAAGTTTTTAATTCAAGTTCAAACTTCTTTTTTTTTTTAAACAGACTACATTAGCAAGGGTTCTTAGATTTACACATTTTAATATATCTGTTAACAGCATCTATTTCTTAATGATTTTTTAATATTCTTAATAGTTCCTAAAAGAAATACCCAATTTTCAGACACAAAGCAACAGCTATGTCTAATTTTCAAGCAATGCTACTTGTGCGCTCAAGCCAGAGAATCCTCATCACACTAAACTGTGATATCTTATCACATGACAGTTGATTATGATGTCACACAGGAGAATTATTACTGCAGATAGTAGTAAGAAAAAGAAAAATTAGTTCTTCATGTTTTTGCATTTTTTATGCAAATGTCTTTAGAAAACGATGATATTTAAGCATAATTGTCTTTAAATAGAATACTTCTTTCAAAGTTTTCCATAGGGCTCAGTGAATATTAAAGAATAACACTAAACTATAATTGAGCCACTTATTCAGATTGCAGCTGTGGAAAATGCATTGGAAATAATACAATGAACAAATTATGAGCAGAGCTCATGAAAAAAAAGTGGTTCAAATTATTGTACATCAAATTTACAACTAAAGCTATAACTACTACAGTATAAATGGTTACTTCAGATATGCATATTTCAGATACTTGATTAATATGCAGACATAGAAAAGAGGCAGAAGAGGGATGGGAAGACCCTCATTTGACAAATGGAAATACAGATGAGCTGCTATGTAGTGAATATTTGTTGCACACTTCCTTAGCTACGCTGTATTTCTTTACATTTATAGTCTCTGCAAGTGAAATTTCAGAATAGAAACTGAAAAAACCCTTTGTTGAAGCAATATAGTTACAGAAATGTATGCACAAACAAGCAAGGGGAGTGGGAGGGAGGGAGGGAGCCACAGCTAAGAGTGACAACTGCCTACATGATTCTTCTCAGTGTTGGTATAAGACCATCACCTCCTTTAGCAAAACAGTGGAATTACACTTGTTTTGGACTGGTACAAGATTTTGGGTAAAAAAAAATTAAATGAAAAACCATACTCTGATCTTCAAACATAGTTCCCTTCTCCAACAAAGAAAATGGCAGATGAACATAAACATTGAGAAAGAGATGCAACAGAACTTTGAATTCCACATCTGCTTGGCACTGTTCAATGAAAGATGTTCTACTTTTAAGGGAGAGACCTCTCCAACCATAACTGTTCTCCTTCACCAACAGGGTGAGAAAAATCTCATGACCCTCTACAGAAACAATTGTGTAAGGTGTAATAGCAAAAAGACCCTTTAAAATGCTAGGCCTGTTTATCCTGTGGTCAAGATCCCCCACCTGCCATCTTGGCATGTCCAGGGAAAATATTTTAATAAATCTCATCTTCCAACTGCTAAATCTAAAACTCAATACTATGCATCAGTTTGGTTGTTTTTAAATATACTGCATCCATTTAGTGAAAAAACCCAAGAAAGGCCATTACAAAAGATACATTTTCCTCGGTGTAACTCATTATACCAAAGAATATCTATCACAAAGGTCCAGCAGCTTCCCTTTAGCTTATCTTCTATTACTTTTCCTGAATATGTGGTCCTACATATTTTATCTCAATTCATGCTTTGTTTAGCTAAAAAACACTGTTTAAGTTTTTCATCAAGCAACCTAGGTTATCTCTCAGTGAACATCAGTGTTTTATACAGAGCTATTACTGACTGTAGCCCTCCTGCCATTAATTTTAAACCTTCTGTTAAGAAATCACTTTCTGCTACTGAAAAATATGCTTAGATAAATTTGTGACTAATTCAGCACTGCATTTTTTAGAGTATTAATACCAATATTCTATTTTTTCATTAATGCAAGATTTGACAGAGATGCATTAAGACTAATTTGATGTCCAGAATCAACTGGATATCCTCCTATTCTTATAGCTCTTATGCAGAGCTCACCTACAGAACTGGAAATGAAGCTGTATCTTATGCAGATTGAACCATGTAAAGTAGCAGAGTTCAAACAATAGCAATACTGCCACTGACAAACACACTGATAATATTTCATTTGTGTTCTTCCAATTCAGTTATTTTTAACTGAAATTATGAAACTTAAAATAAAAGCTGACAACATAAAATAATTAATTACGTAAAACGGAAACATTTTTAACCGGTAGTCTTAGACCAGAGAAGTGCTCCAAGAAAGGGTTGAAAAGATACATAGATATAGATAGATAGATATAGATATAGAACTTTTATATATATATATATATAATCGACCACCTTATATTCCAGGGGGAGGGGACATGCATCAAACTCCTCAGATTATATTATTAACTGATACAATTTTTTTTACAGTCTTTAATAGCTGCAAATAGAACTTATTTGACCTGTCAGTCAAATTCTGGTATCAGTGAAAATTTTTTTAAATCCCACATATCCCAAACTCTCTTCGTTTCCTTTAATTCTTTCCATTCAAGAACCTAGATGTCAAAGGGCAGGAATAACAAATAAGAACCCAACTTATTGTGTACTAAAAAATCTGGTTTCTACAGGGAGGCTAAAAAGACATCCAAAATGTAATTTAGATCGCATCATCCAGTCTGACATACTAAGACATTTCCCTGCTTTAAAGAATTTAGAGATACTGATGCCTGTTCCTCCAACATTTCACAGTAATTACAATTTCCTCATAAATAGAATTATCTTTAAAATACTAGTAAAGCAGATTTTTAATTCTTGTTTCACCTTTGAAAATGAAGAGTCTTCAACACATAATGATACAGGTATGCCATAAACAAGATTAATTAAAAAAAAACAGTCAGCAAATAAATACAACTACATTTTCCATAATACTTTATATATTCAGTGTAGTTCAAGATCTTAGAAAGAAGGGGGCAAAAATCTGTTTGCATGGCATGTATTTTCCTCAGCCGGTAAAACCGATTCAGTAAGGGAGTTCACATTGGACAAAGCATGAATTATTCTGAAAGGGTAAAGATGACTCATTTTCAGTTATAATACAGAAACACTGCATTGAAGCAAGTTCCATTCAAAAAAGCAACAAAAAATAAAGTGGTCTTCTCAAGCAAGCTGGACAACATCTGAAACCTCAGTAGAAACAGGCTACCGTCTACAGGCTCAGAAATTGTCAAAAGTCAAATGGTCAAAAGACTGTTGAATTGGCCCTCCCTGAATGAATGTATCTATTCTCATTTAAACTGCATAATCCACAAGGCAGGGACTATTCCTTTGCCCACTGTAGGGGATGCCAAACACTGTGATGGACCCACTTGGTAAACAACAAGTGGACCAAGCCACTGTCAGAGGCAAAGCCTAGAAAGATAAAGACAGGACTTGTGCAGCCCATTCGCATTATTCAAGGACAAAGAAAAAGACAACCAATTGTATGTGCATCCAAATAACAACACCAAAAGAGAAATACAGCACCTGTAAACTGACTAGCAACAGAGTATACAGAAAGGGGCATATTCAGATTGTATGTTGAGAAAAGAACATACACATGCTCCATTTCGAAACAAACTTTTAACCTTCAAATTGTTAATAAACATTTACAAGTACTACAAATACTATCTTTTATGCAGTTCTTATTAAATACTGGCAGAAGCAAAAAGTAACTCAGCGATTTAGAAGAGTACTGCATTAATTTAAAACAAAGAAAAGGACATATTCTACCTTTTCCCATAATTAGACACATCAGAAATTATTTCTTCTAATTCTAGCTCGGTGCACAGAATTGAAATACTAACTGAAAAATCACTCTGCCCAAGAGCAGACATAGAGAAAACCAGAGAAAAAACCCTGAAGAAGCAACCCACTTGATAGTAAGAAATGCCAATTTCGTAAAAAAGTCACACTGTAAGAATTTTTGTCCTTACAATATATAACAAATTACTACAGATAGAATGATGGGCTTGAAAAATTAGAAGTAGTTGAATAACATCATTATCTGAATTAGCAATCTTCAAAATTTAAAACTTCATGAATGGAGACAGATTTCTAACTGAAAAATATGCTCAGATAGATTTCTGACAATGCACTAGCACTGTGTATTCTACAGAAAACAGATGCTTTTGGGATACCTATCTAAGGCTGCTCCTACATAGTGCATACAATTGCTTTTGATTATTCTGAAAAAATAGGAATACTGGAGTTGGCACCTCTTCAGCTATCTGAACAAATGGGTTTTAATTAAGAGTTGATAGGAAAGTAGAGATGTGCTAACATTTTGACTGTTATTTCACATTCTGAGGTAGAAACTTGGGAGCAGGTTCAGAAGCTGCACTGAAGTTGAATAAGGAGTCTAGTACTGCAAAAGGAGATATTGTTTAGAAAGAGAGGACAAGATTGCAAGCTTTGGCTTTTCAGAGTCAGTATGTCACAAAAATTCATGAAGCAATTCCACTTTTCATAAGTCTAGTGCAGTGAGGCCCAAAATAAAGCTTTTTCATCCACTCAGTGAAAAGATAAAACAAGACGTCTATTAAACAGCTGAGACCGCCCATTCCACGAAGGAGGTTTCAGATGCTGACACTACTCAAGAAAGCTTTTGAAATGTACAAAGCCATTTTTAGCCAGAACAAGAAAGTTCTTTTACATATTTCCATTATAACTGTGTTTCACAGTAAAAATGCTGTTCAGGCAGGAGCACTGACTAAGCCTGCCACGCTCACACCCGTGATGTGAGACCTAAGCACTCACCGGGATTCCACAGTACGACCTTACAAACCCAAACCTTACCTCCAGAGATCACCAAACCCCTCCAAACAGCAAACCACTTACAACATCAATGCCACTTCTACCAGAAATACTTGTACAGCTTTTAAAGGCATCTAATTTTCTGCAGTAGAAAGGAAGAGCCTCCCAGAAGCAAAGACATACTCAGTACATCCATCGATGAATGAGACAGTCAAAGATGGTGGATGGATTTTAATCATGGGTCCACAGCAGCTTGAAAACTCACTGTTTCATTCCAAAAATAGTCTGCCTTGACACATTACCATCAATAACACTTCTACTACCCAGTGGGAACTGGCAATCCAATGGAGTTTTAGTGGTATAAAAGGAAAGGACTCTAAATGATAAGTGATAAAAGGTTAAACTGTCATTCTGCTCATGTTCATGGGAAATGTGTATGTCATCCAGCAGGTTTCCATATACTTACAGCAGATCTTGCTGGCTCAAAATAACCAGATTTTTACATTTAAACCAAATGTTATATATATATATTACAGATAACCTTGCAAACATCTATCAACTGTATAAAACTTTTGGTATCAGGGAATATATGGAAATGATACTAATACTCAGTGCCTACAAAATTGCATTTTGTTATATACAGTACTTTATCCAATTTCCTGTTGTACAGAGAAATTTGAGCAAAAACCGCAGTGATTAAAATGAGATTTGAGAAATTTACTAAACACACATTTTGATTATATATGTCCTCACATTTCACCCCCAATATTAAAGGTATGTCCATGTTCTTCTTGAGCTTTCCTGTAATAGCACTTATGGTGATACTTGAGTTTGTCTACCAAAGGACTTCAATTTCTATTGGAGTCTTTCTATTAGAAAGGGTCACACAAAGCTAACACCACTCTAACACATTGCAACATCTGGGCCAAGAGGCAATCAGAAAGTGGATAAACACAGTATTAGAAGTTCAAGTTAGTTCATTTCTAGAGGAAAAAGAGTGCTTGAGTCCACTGCTAAAGCAAAGCAGAATTTGAATAACCTTTCCCACTGCAGAAGTTCACAGCAAAGAAAAACACCCAAAATCACTGTCTACGACAACAGAGAAACACTGCCTATGACAACTCAAAATATTCTGGTGTTCTAGCCAGTCTTAACTGTTCACTAAGAAGTACAGAAACACGTTCTAAGGAAAAAAGAGAAACAAAGCTAATATTTCCTCTTTCTTATGTTTTCAAGAAAGTAAAACAAGAAGTAGGTTTTCTGCCATGTCACTTGGCAGTAGAGTGGCTCTAATATCATAGTTCTGAATTATTTTTAGTATTAATGAAGGAAGTGGTTGATTAAAGTAAAATAAGTTTTAAAGGAAAAGGAAACGTGGGCATGACTCATTATTGTTTTTTATGGAAACCGGTTTACTTTGACCTTGATTCTTTATCAACTGGCAGGAATTGTGAGGTAGTACAAACTGGTACTACTGGCTAGTTTTTGGAACTTTAGCTTCAAGCTGACTGAGGATTTGCACTTTCAGATGTCAGCAAGTGATTTCTCAGGTACTTCTGCATCACTGTAGAGCTATAAATTGTCACTTCACATCACTGTGCATCAAGGTCTTTTTTTAAAACTTGTATTTTGAGAACAGAGGTTTCTTTTTTCTATCCTTTCTCTCTGAAACAAAAGAGCAGGACTCCCATATAGAAAGAAAATATGCTGAAATCTATGGTGGCCATGATTCATGCTGCTTTACTACATAAAAACAATTTTGTTCTTAATTTTACACTGGAAATTTGGAAAACGGACTTAACAGTATTAACAATATACATTAAATATTTTGGCAGTTACCAAATACCTCGGTAACTTGTGTCCACATGACATTTCCAAGCACATGCAATTGGGCCTGGCACTCAGCAATTCAGCTTGGGCAAACAAGTGCCTCTCTGAGACAGCCATCCTCTCAGCTGGTTGTTCCAGAGCTTTGTACAGTAACAGTTCTTTCTCTGATGAATAGAATCTTTTTACATAATTCCAGATATAAACAGAAGAACAGTAGCTGGAGTGAGGGAGTTGTTAGCAGAATATTGGTCCTCATTTTTCATCAGTCCACTCAAATTTGGCACAACTTGATAGCAATAAAATGCCACTGCCATCTGTTCAGTGATCATTTGATAACCATCTAGAAACAAACTGCTGTTAAGCTAAAAAACTTGTTCTCAATGAGACTTAAGAGCGCTATAATTGAAAATAATTTTGTTAAAGCTTTATGTCAACTTTATGGAACACCTCCTCCTACTTCCCCCTCGAATTAAAGAACAAACAACTAAACCCACCCCAAACAGTAAGACTGCATTATCATTGCTCTACAGTTTCACTTTAGTTTACTAAGTTAAAGCACATGTCTGAGAACTTTCTGGAGTTGTCCTGCTGAGAAAGTTTGCTATATATTTTCATTTTAAACAGGAAAAAAATAATTGTCTTCAAAAATATAGTGTGGAAACACATGTTTCAAACAATCTGAGTCAGAGAGGCAAGATCTCATTTTTCTAGATTGGAAAGAAGACATCTTGCTGTATATACGTATTTTCCAGACAAAGTCATCATCATGACTGGGGTAAAGGAATGCAGATTCAGAGCTGTATTCCTTTATGTCAGAGATATATTAGAGAGAATGTCTGTAAGCCTTTCTTGAATCTTAGCTGCAAGCTGCCATAAGCATGTTGACATCTTTCTAATTTTACTGCTTTATGATAAAGAGCTAAAAGGCAAAAATTTTTTGAATATGAAGTCTTGCTTTAAGGTGACTTACTGAAATGTTCAGTAATCAGTAATTTACGTTTAAACAGATCTCTGAACACATTAAGAAATAGCACAATTAGGAACCAAGAAAAACAACTGTGGTCCACTTTTGGGAAGCATGGGGAATGTTAATCTTAAATTCATATTCATCTGGAATGGTTCGCTTTTATAGGGCCAATTTTGTTTTAACTTTTGCTTTTAAAATTCTGATTACATAACACCCCATCCAATAAATCAGACACTGAATTTTATATTTGATTTATCAAGTTCTGCTCCTTATGTAAATGAAAATGTTCAAATAGGAGGGTATAATTAACTGATCCACAGTGTTCACACACAGGCATAGTAATGCAGTGTAGGCATTGTAAAAAATCTGCCTCTGAATTTCATTATTGGCTTTGATTTAGCACAAAGTTTCAGGTCAGCCAACAAACTGTATATCATTTATACAGACCACACATTTCTGAAACTGTGTTTTTACTTGCTGTCAGTGCATATCTCCCTCTTTTTCGAATCATATTTGCATTATAGAAACTACAGATCTATTTTAAAATCCAAATTTAGAAAGGAACAATCACATTTGCTATGTTTCTGACTGTCAGAAAGCTCGTATTAGATTATGAAAGAAACCACATATATAAACTACCACACATATAAACTACCTGAATGTCATTCCCTCTCCTTCCCCATACACACTCAACTGCTTACCAGTAAAATCCATGGATTATTTCCCCCCAAAATACACATCATTATCAAATAAATATTATTTTCTTTATAACCTAAATAACCTTTACAATTGACTGCATATTTGTCAACAAGTTATGAATTGTCTACAAACAGTCTCAGCTATTTGTGTCAACATTATGTATGATCCTTTAAGAAAAATATCCTCACCTAGGGCAATTCACATTGTGACTGATTTTAAATAATATTCTACGAAACCTACCAGCTACATTTTCTAAACTCAATAAATGTACATGAGAACAAAAAAAAAAAAAAAAAAAAAAAAAAAACAGGGACTTGAGAAAAAA